>NWSH02000519.1:13412263-13425064 GCA_002382865.2 Heliothis virescens | reverse complement strand
ACATGACGAATCTATAAGGGTTCCGTTTTTTGCCATTCGGCTACGGAACCCTAAAAAGTGCCCGTCTTCATGTTTACATTATGACATCATGACACATAAAGTACTGGAAAAATTTTGACATGCAAATATGTTATACTAATATTGTGTATGACCAGTGTTGGCAGAATGAGTAATGTATGAAGATCTTGTAGGTATCTGACACATTAATTATATAAAGAGCAATAGTTTTTACTTGACTTTATATAACAGGGTAATTCCCAGCATTGATTATTTGATTGCAATTTTTGAAGTCATACATTTTTACAGGATGGAATTACAAAAATCTAGGAAAATTAATGCACAGCTAGAGGGAATCTAAAGGATGTATATTTTTTGACAAAAAATGAATTTAAATAAGTAATTGCAAATGATGTTAAATTACTGATAATGGTAAGTACTATCTAATGGGATAACTTGTCTACATAATTAAAACAATTAGCTAGAACATAATCAATAGACAGAAAAAAACATGGGAAAGGGAAATGCCTATTATTTCTCATAGAAGAAAATTCTAATATGAAAAACTCATGGTGGAAAAAATATTACATGCTTAGAATTTTGTACCTATAAGAAAATTAATAGAGAAAAATTAATAAGAGGTTTATTTAACTTACCCGGAAGAGTATGGTATCCGATTGTGGACAGATGTCCAGTTGAGTTACAACTACCGGGTGGCAGGTCCGAGTCCATCATATTGCGGTGTTGTCTTCCTCTGTCAGAACCAAACCCCTGGCCGGCACATACCATGCCATCTTACTACACTACACTTAGCACTACACACTGTTCAGATTCTCAATCTCTGACCATACATTTTAATTAGGTCCTCTTTGCATAACACTTATCAATTAAAAAGATAACTCAGTCACTTTCTACACTTTTAATAATTTAAATTCATTATTGAAGAGCAAATCACTTGGATTTACATGCTGATACGGTGGCTGACGAGGGCCAAAAGGAATTATTGCATACGCGATGCAAAACCGGCGGCCCACTTTACACCCCAAGACATAAATAGTTAGATGAATGCAATAACCAGAAAATAGGTCAACGGAGGTGTGCCCGGCCGCCGCGACAGAGACAACAGACGCACTGCCTCCGACAGCCGCGGCGCAACACAATCTAAAGAACCTTTGCAAACTTAATTACTATATACTGTGAATTACAAAACTTCGCACTAGACGTCAAGAATCGTGGAATAATTAACGAGACTCCGCAATTTTACTAGCTACGTACAAATAAACACTACTATAAACACATCTTGTCTTACTTTCTAACAAGCGCAGATGAGAGAGAGAACCGACCGCGACGCAGCGAAGCCCCGACTCCCCTACATGTCAACCACCGTACACCATCCCAAGTCATTGATCTAATTGGTCATTACTTACACACACATTATTTCTCACTCAAAAACATCCATAGGTCACTAGAACTATGTTTTCATTAATTATTATGTCAGTATAATATTATTTATTGCATAAATTCAGCGCATAGTATTTTATCACGCCCCGACCCTACTACATCGCCATATTTATCACATATTTATTTACCTATTACAATGTGACCAGTCTTTCGAAAAATTACCATTATGGAGTCATTAAATAAAGTTTTTTTATTAATGAGTTATTTTGTAATAAAATACGCATTTGTATATTATAAACAACTTTCATATAAATGCGTGAAAGTTTTGTGTCTTCTATTAATTTCTTTAAACACCATACATCATCATTAGTTAATCAGTCAGTCACTGATTACTTTAATTAGGTATTTGAGTGCATGTGTCTTACCATTCGTGATGAAATGTTTTATTCATTTTTAATATTGTTTCAATTAAAAAATACTTTTTGATGTTTGTTTTGTGAAATAAATGTGGAAAAAAATGTTGCAGGTTCATTCTGTGTTACATCATGGTTACATCTCTATCGCATTCTATTGTCTATAGTTTTGTTAATATGACGTAAACATGACATTGACAGTTTACGCATTGCTGTCATAGTGCGAGAGGGTTTGTGTTTGTATACTTGTCCAAACTGCTTTATTTTTATTCTTCTTAGATAAAAAACAGTTTTAATTTATTCACAGTGTAATATAATAATGTGAACATATTAAGAACAACGTAATATATATTCAGTTGTAAAGATGGAGACTACACCTTTGCTAACGAGACCTAAAAAGAAATCCTTATGGTCAAGGTAAACGTTTTTTGTTTTTTCTTTGTTTGGGTTATTAATCACGAATAAATTATGCTATAATCGGTTGTTTTAGGCTGCAATTTTGGAGGTTTCGAAGGAAGAAGTTAAGTTCGCGAGCTATATACCTGGGACAGCTGCCTGATGAAGAGTTTCCGCCTAACTACGTCTGTAATCAGGTCAGTGATAATCTAACTTCTATTGAACACCATAAAAATGCCATCCTTATCGACAATAATCGATAACTGTATAGTATTGGTAATTGTATACTTATATTCAATAATATTCAATTAATGTAATTGTGGTTAATTAATTACCTAAAATATACAATCCTTCTACACTTTAATTTTAGTAATAAAGATTATAGTGATAATAGAGATAAATAAACATGCTGAAATTAGTTTATCAGTGAAGTCAACAAAATAATTTAAAATTGATTAGACAAATACATTAATGTTATTGAACTTATAATATGAAGATTTTTTTGTATGTAATGGCATAAGACAGCATTATGCTAAGTAATTGATTAGTGTTATCATTCAGGATAATAATGTACAGTCGACAGCAAGTCAGTGTACACAAATCTGTCAAATTTCTGTGTTTGATTTTCAACCTTATCACAATAGTGGAATGTTAATGTTTGATTGGTAAAATTTAACAGATTTTGGGTACAATGACTTGCTGTTGTCTGTACCAGCACTACCAACACAAATACAGATGCATTAAGAAAATTGAAACATATAGATAAGACATATTAAACATGGAAGCTTATATTTATACCTAATTCACGATAATGATAAACAGTAATAATTTTATGCACACAGTCGGAAATGTAGGTCATCTCTAGTAATATACAATTATTAATAATGACCCATTTATAATAAAATGATGACCTAATTGATTAAACTCATCGCAGAAGGTGACCTTTCACTTAAGCGTTAATTAAATTATACTTATTAGTTCTGAATCAATTCTCAAACTGGATTCTTTATGGGAATCTAATTGATAGCCATTATATACTTAAAGATATTCTAGTAGGAAAAGAAAAAAAATCTTCATCATTTTTTAAAGTCAGTAAAAATAGAACTTTATTTTGTTTCCCTTATTGATAGGTATAATCATTAAATTATATTTTTTACAAAATGAATGATTACTTTATCTTTTTACAAACAATAATCATTCTGTAAATACCAAATAATTTAATAAAAAAGCAAATAAAATATTTCCATTTTGTATCATCTCACTGCATTATAGAAATTATCCAAGCTACAGTGTATTAGAAAGTTGTCTTTACAGACCAGTGCATCTTAGTAAGGAGGTCATAACAAAATAAAATAAAGGTTTGCTTGGGTGTTGCCAGCTTTCATAAAGCAAGCCTTTCATAATGTCTTCAATGAAATGTCAAGTTTTTATGAAAATAATGTAACCTATTATATTATTAGGCTAGGCAGATGATTTATGCAATTAATATCCACAAGAATGACATTGTAGAGTTAGTTTTCTTTGTTGGTGCCTATTCTACCCATATTCAAAATTATTCATATACTGAAACATGCTTAGATGAGGCAAAAAACATGAAAGTTTTGTCTGTCTTCTCATTTGTATTTTATCTACTCCTGTGACTCCTACAATATGATGATAACTACATATTTATTTGTGCTGTTATAAGACCCTATAGACTTGTACAGACAACAGCACATCAAGTTACCACAATCTGTCAAATTTCTGCAATCGATTTTCAACCTTATCACAATGGAGGTAGGTAAATGTTCGATTGGTAAAATTTGACAGATTCGTATACGTTGACCTGCTGTTGTCTGTATTTTGGCGCACATCTCTATGTTACGTCACATGAAATAATTCGCCCGTATCGCCCTTGCATCTATGACCACCTATTGTACTGCAGCTTTGACCAATCGAAATTGCGCGTCATTTTCGTTGCTCTATACCCATTGTAGTTAAGTATTTGTAGGAATGACACACATGTTCTTATCGTTTGATTGCTTAGCTTTATATTTTGGGACATGCAGCCTGCATTGCTGAATAGCTCTTATTATTTTGGAAATAAAGGCGACTTTAGAGCATCGCATTAGCTTGTTTCAGAATGTCACAATTTTTCTTCAGTTATCATTTGATACACAAATAGAAAATTATAGCAATAATGCAATTAAATGTTAGATAAATTAACTTGTAACAGAAAACGTTTATTAACAACAAGTCAAAAAAATTGCGTCGATATAATAGACGAAGTTGTCCTCTTATATGCGCACAATACAACAGACCCTTTGTATTGTGCGCAGATACGCGAGACTCAATTGCCGGTAGGGTATATGTACGAGTATATACTACAGGTCAAATGAACACTTTTCTTCCAGAAATACAACATCCTGACATTCCTGCCGCTGGTGCTGTTCGAGCAGTTCCGCTTCTTCCTGAACCTGTACTTCTTAGTGATGGCGGCGAGCCAGTTCATCCCGAGCATCCGTATCGGCTACCTCTACACGTACTGGGGACCGCTGTGCTTTGTACTCGCTGTCACGCTGTTCAGGGAAGCTGTTGATGATTTTAGAAGATATCGGTAAGGCTTAGCTTTTAATTAATAGTGTCACATTTATTAACAAGAGCTATCTATTTATCTGGCAAGAGCACCCAAACCAAGGAATACGTACCTATAACAAAAAAAAATACAGTTCCGTGGAGGACAATTGTATTGCAGGTAGCAGGTATGATAAGTTACTCCAAGTTACATACGTAGGTTTAAGATCAAGCGAGCTATCATTCTTCTATACGGCTCAGTTCCAAAGCTTTAATAAAAATTGCTGTGAGACGACTGCTTAAACACACAATCATTGTTCAGTCGTCATACGAATCCGCCTGCCGAATTTTCCTGAAAAACGAATCCGGCGCGTCTGGCATATCCGTTCATGTGTGTATGGCTATTCCGAAAACCTTTGCTGATACAGTACATGACAAAGATAAAGTTTGGATAAAGTTATAGATATCAGAATCATACTATCGTACATGCAAACTGTTCCGTGAAATTGGAACTGCGTGTGATGTCACATGTTTGTTCAATGAATGAACATCACTATAGATAGTTCAGTTTTTCTCGTTGTTCGCGATAATTTACGAATATCGCGAATTGTGTTCCTATTGTTCGCTGTTAATTTAATTAATGAACATATTAACTGGTAAATGGGATTGATGTCTTGTTTAGAAGTTTGGTATAAAGTTTGTACTAAGTTAATTAGCACTTATATGTATTCGCAATGTTTTGAAACACCAAATTTTGCTAATTACCACACTACATATATCATCATGATAGGCGTTTCTTCAGCCAATTTTGATTAAAGAAGCTCTCCACATACCTTACTCTGGCATGAAAAATGAGTTAACAGTATTTTTGTACATTTATGTAGTTTTCACTCAAAGGCGTCGCTATGTAGATATAGTCTCGAGATCCAGTCACTACAGACTAAATTCTTGTGACTACAAATGCCGCAAATTCAACCTCAACTTATATAATTTTTATAGCATCCTAACCAATCATTTCCAGACGCGACCGAGAAGTGAATCGCCAACGCTACGAGCGAATAGTCCTAGATACCACCGACACGGATTACCGGCCTTTCGTGACCGAACAAGTGGCCTCCTCCGAACTGCGGGTGGGGGACATCGTAATGCTCCACAAAGGACAGAGAGTCCCCGCCGACATGATACTGTTGAGGACTAACGAGACTATGGGCACCGTGTTTATAAGGACAGACCAGCTGGATGGGGAGATTGACTGGAAGTTGAGGTAGGTTATGTATTCATTTTTAACTGCCTTCCAATGTATCCTCGTGCAAGCTCTCGTNTTCAAAGTACAGACGACAGCACATCAAGTTACCACAATCTGTCAAATTTCTGCAATCGATTTTCAAACTTATCACAATGGAGGTAGGTAAATGTTCGATTGGTAAAATTTGACAGATTCGTATACGTTGACCTGCTGTTGTCTGTATTTTGGCGCACATCTCTATGTTACGTCACATGAAATAATTCGCCCGTATCGCCCTTGCATCTATGACCACCTATTGTACTGCAGCTTTGACCAATCGAAATTGCGCGTCATTTTCGTTGCTCTATACCCATTGTAGTTAAGTATTTGTAGGAATGACACACATGTTCTTATCGTTTGATTGCTTAGCTTTATATTTTGGGACATGCAGCCTGCATTGCTGAATAGCTCTTATTATTTTGGAAATAAAGGCGACTTTAGAGCATCGCATTAGCTTGTTTCAGAATGTCACAATTTTTCTTCAGTTATCATTTGATACACAAATAGAAAATTATAGCAATAATGCAATTAAATGTTAGATAAATTAACTTGTAACAGAAAACGTTTATTAACAACAAGTCAAAAAAATTGCGTCGATATAATAGACGAAGTTGTCCTCTTATATGCGCACAATACAACAGACCCTTTGTATTGTGCGCAGATACGCGAGACTCAATTGCCGGTAGGGTATATGTACGAGTATATACTACAGGTCAAATGAACACTTTTCTTCCAGAAATACAACATCCTGACATTCCTGCCGCTGGTGCTGTTCGAGCAGTTCCGCTTCTTCCTGAACCTGTACTTCTTAGTGATGGCGGCGAGCCAGTTCATCCCGAGCATCCGTATCGGCTACCTCTACACGTACTGGGGACCGCTGTGCTTTGTACTCGCTGTCACGCTGTTCAGGGAAGCTGTTGATGATTTTAGAAGATATCGGTAAGGCTTAGCTTTTAATTAATAGTGTCACATTTATTAACAAGAGCTATCTATTTATCTGGCAAGAGCACCCAAACCAAGGAATACGTACCTATAACAAAAAAAAATACAGTTCCGTGGAGGACAATTGTATTGCAGGTAGCAGGTATGATAAGTTACTCCAAGTTACATACGTAGGTTTAAGATCAAGCGAGCTATCATTCTTCTATACGGCTCAGTTCCAAAGCTTTAATAAAAATTGCTGTGAGACGACTGCTTAAACACACAATCATTGTTCAGTCGTCATACGAATCCGCCTGCCGAATTTTCCTGAAAAACGAATCCGGCGCGTCTGGCATATCCGTTCATGTGTGTATGGCTATTCCGAAAACCTTTGCTGATACAGTACATGACAAAGATAAAGTTTGGATAAAGTTATAGATATCAGAATCATACTATCGTACATGCAAACTGTTCCGTGAAATTGGAACTGCGTGTGATGTCACATGTTTGTTCAATGAATGAACATCACTATAGATAGTTCAGTTTTTCTCGTTGTTCGCGATAATTTACGAATATCGCGAATTGTGTTCCTATTGTTCGCTGTTAATTTAATTAATGAACATATTAACTGGTAAATGGGATTGATGTCTTGTTTAGAAGTTTGGTATAAAGTTTGTACTAAGTTAATTAGCACTTATATGTATTCGCAATGTTTTGAAACACCAAATTTTGCTAATTACCACACTACATATATCATCATGATAGGCGTTTCTTCAGCCAATTTTGATTAAAGAAGCTCTCCACATACCTTACTCTGGCATGAAAAATGAGTTAACAGTATTTTTGTACATTTATGTAGTTTTCACTCAAAGGCGTCGCTATGTAGATATAGTCTCGAGATCCAGTCACTACAGACTAAATTCTTGTGACTACAAATGCCGCAAATTCAACCTCAACTTATATAATTTTTATAGCATCCTAACCAATCATTTCCAGACGCGACCGAGAAGTGAATCGCCAACGCTACGAGCGAATAGTCCTAGATACCACCGACACGGATTACCGGCCTTTCGTGACCGAACAAGTGGCCTCCTCCGAACTGCGGGTGGGGGACATCGTAATGCTCCACAAAGGACAGAGAGTCCCCGCCGACATGATACTGTTGAGGACTAACGAGACTATGGGCACCGTGTTTATAAGGACAGACCAGCTGGATGGGGAGATTGACTGGAAGTTGAGGTAGGTTATGTATTCATTTTTAACTGCCTTCCAATGTATCCTCGTGCAAGCTCTCGTAACCACGCGAATGCATCATCTTCTATACATATGTATAAAAATCAAAGTCCTGACTCATCAACGCAGGGCCCAAACCTGTGAACCTATAAAGCTGAAATTTTGCGCAGAGGTTCATCTTAAGATTCTCACACCAGATAAGAAAGGATTCCCCGAAATTCCCACGGGAACAGGAAAAAACGGATTTTAAGTTTTATGCGGGCAAAGCCGCTGCCAGAAGCTAGTTATGAAATAAAAGTGAACAAGTTTTTGTTTAGTCCTGGCGAAGTATCAAGCTGTTATGAAACAAAAAAGTTTCTAATACTTCTTTAAAACTTCCCATGTAAATGAAAAAATCTCATTCGGAATTTAAACAATTATATAGCACTTATCTATCCAAAACATATTAATATCGTCTTGGAAACAACACTAAAATAGTATCTGTATTTATGTCAGGGTAATAACCTGTAGTTTTATAAAGATAACTGCTTATATTACAATGACTGCTATTGGACACTTTACTTATTATTAGTCACATGAACTTTGTATACGGGGAATTCCGTTGTGTAAATTTTCGTCGTAATACGTTATAACTGTGTTCCTGCAAGTTTACACAATACTGTTTAATAGTAAAGTACTTAAATAAAATCATGTTACATTGTATTTTGAAAGATTAATTTTTAGTTTTCAAAACTAATCTATTGAAAGAACTCATATGCTTAAGAATTATTATTCAATTATTTTCAAATGTTGATATCCCTCTATAATAGCTAAGAAAAACTTGATAATATTTAATTGAATGCCAGCTGACAGCAAATGATTCAAGTATACAATAATAGTGGTCTTATCGGTCTCGTGTCATTGCCATTACTCACGGCGCTTCCTCGCTACTCTATAACTAGCGATAAAAAT
This sequence comes from Heliothis virescens, assembly GCA_002382865.2. Classification (NCBI taxonomy): domain Eukaryota; kingdom Metazoa; phylum Arthropoda; class Insecta; order Lepidoptera; family Noctuidae; genus Heliothis; species Heliothis virescens. Next base: position 13,415,914 of record NWSH02000519.1, on the reverse strand, counting down.
GTTGACAAACATGACCGTCAATTCATTTTAATGTAGGGATAAATACTTGAGAAATTACTATTGGTATTGGATTTGTGTTTGTAGCTATTACGTTTGCTTCCTATTTTTGTATGGTTTATATTCCCTTGTCGTCTAAACTTATACAATAAAGAGAAAATATTTTTTTGTTTGTTTATACTCTAAAGATACCGAAATTACTGATTTAGAAGATTATTTCACTGGTATTAAGTTACATTATCCCTGGGCGATGTAGGCTAGTATTTTATCCGAGTACAGGAAATCTCCTCGGGACGAAGGTGAAACCGCAAACAACAGTTGCGATATTGCAATTGGTAGTTTAACATTTCTTGTTTTAAAGAAATGAGCGCCACACAGAATTTTTTATATCTCTCTAACATATCATATCATATATCATAGTTTTCACTTCACTATCACTGAAAATAATCACTTAATAACCTAACAGCCACTTTCTATGACAAATCTATCTGGTGATGACACAGAACTGTCCTTTCCATCTCTACATCTTAAGCAAAAACCACTCTTAACACCATAACAACAAGACACATTTCCCCTCACAGAATACCGCTACCATCAACACAGAAGCTGCCAACAGACGCACATCTCCTAGACATAAACGCCCAGATCTTTGCTGAGAAACCGGAGAAGGATATACATTCCTTCATCGGTACTTGTACGAGGCTGGATGAGGAAACCAGTGACTCCTTGCATATTGAAAACACGTTGTGGAGTGGGTGTGTCGTCGCTTCGGGGCAGGCTACTGGACTTATTATTTATACTGGTAAGTATTTCAATTCGGATAATTTTGCTATGTGATGTTTGTGAGGGAGGCGGAGTGAGTACTAAGAGTAACGAATCTATCATTTTTCAAACCAATCTGTCCGTCACCAGTCTATCTGTCAACCTGTCGTCTAGCCTTGAAAAGACCAGCGCTGGTCATGCGTTTTGGTGAACAAGGAACCAGTTTAGAAAAGAATTGATACACTGCTATTCTAACAGTAGTTTCCAAAATATGGCAGAAATAAATCGAAGATTGCAGGTTGTAGCTTGAAACGGCTCTGTAATCTTTTGTCGTGGTGGGCAGGTTGGCTGACCTCCGCCCACAAAAACAATAAAACACCCAATCATATTTAACTTCCGAAACCCCCCAAAAGAGCTTTTTAACTTCAAAATCAATTTTTTCTCCCAGGTAGCGAAACCCGTAGCGTAATGAACAACGCGACCCCCCGTTCCAAAGTGGGTCGTCTAGACCTGCAAGTGAACGACCTGACGAAGCTCCTGTTCGTGGCTACTATAGTCATATCGATGCTGCTCATCACGCTCAAGGGGTTCGCTGGACCCTGGTACGGCTTCCTCTTCAGATTCGTGCTGCTGTTCTCGTATATTATTCCTATTAGGTGAGTTGGAATTCTGTTAATTTGAGGTGAGTTGGAATTCTGTTAATTTAACCAGCCGTCAATTGGCAGATTTGACTAATTGGTGGCAATTTGACGGCTGGTTATGGTTTATATAGTACCTTTAGTGTTCTGGTGGCTTCTAATGGAACGGATTGTAATACTTTTTGGGAATGGAAAAAATGTTTCATTTACTTCCCTTTACAAGGCATAAAACCATATTTATTTTAATATCCAACATTGGATTGCATGTACAGCCACGTAGATATTTTGTAGATTTCCTTAAAAAAATCACAATACTTGGGTTTAAGATATAATATACAAAAATTATATCAAGATATATACCTAATTAACCATTTTCCCTTCCAGTCTAAGAGTAAACCTGGACATGGGCAAAGCCTTCTACTCGTGGACGATCCAACGCGACAAGAAGATCGAAGGCACAGTGATGCGCTCCACCACCATACCTGAGGAGTTGGGTCGTATTCAGTACGTGCTGGCGGACAAGACTGGCACGCTGACCAAAAATGAAATGGTCTTTCAGAAGCTGCACTTGGGCAATGCGCTCTTCGATAAGAATAATTTTTATGAGGTAATTTGAAATTAGATTTATATTTCAATTTTAAAATGTTTGCGAAGCTCGCGAATAGCTTCTGAAGTCACATTCTCTTTGTTTTTTTGTTTTTTTTTTTCGTAGCCTTTTTATCGTCCCACTGCTGGGCACAGGCCTCCTCTCATATCGAGAAGGATTGAGCGTTAATCACCACGCTTGCTCAATGCGGGTTGGTGATTTCAGACTTTATAAGTCCAGGTTTCCTCAAGATGTTTTCCTTCACCTTTTTATCAGCCATTGGTGTCTAAGACATACTTAGAAAGTACATACAAAGTAATGATGATGATTGATGTTACTGAGGAGGACGTTAAGAAATCTGTACTTGCGATCACTTCTGCAGCAGTCGGTAATGACAAGCTGTGCTCACGCATGATTACTCTCATCCTTCCCTCATTACTTCCTGTTCTTACTCATATTTTCAATTACTCCTTTACCTCCTGCTCCTTCCCTTCGGTTTGGAAACAGGCACACATTATTCCCTTACCAAAAACTAATAATCCTACCTTGTTAACTCACTTTAGACCTATCTCTATTCTTCCATTTCTTTCAAAAGTTTTTGAGCACCTAGTCCACAAGCAATTATCATTTTTCTTAACGTCTAACTCAATCATTTCACCATTTCAGTCAGGGTTTCGGGCGGGTCACAGTACAGTAACAGCGCTTCTAAAAGTCACGGATGATATCCGCTGGGCAATGGAAAATAGATGTCTTACTGTTCTTGTACTGCTTGACTTTAGCAGCGCCTTCAACTCTGTTGATTTCGACATACTGCTAGGCATCCTTAAATCTATCAACTTCTCCTCTTCTGCTTTAACCTGGTTTAACTCTTATCTTCGGGGACGCTCTCAGTGTGTTCGCCTTCAGGAGTCCCACTCCGATTGGTGTAATCTCACCGAGGGCGTTCCTCAGGGTAGCGTTCTCTCGCCTGTTCTTTTTTCAATTTTCATTAACTCTGTTATAACAGTTATCTCTTCCAGTTTCCATCTTTACGCAGATGATTTGCAGCTTTACCGGCATTTCCCTGTTGCTGATGCTAATTCAGCTATTGTTGCTATGAATCGGGACCTTGCTTGTGTCAGTGATTGGGCCAAGTCATTTGGTTTGCAAATAAACCCCGCTAAGTCACAAGCCATGATCATAGGCAGCAGATTCTATCGTAATGCGGTGGATGTTACATCTTTACCGTCATTACACCTTGATGGAGTCTGCATCGACTATACCGTGACTGCTAAAGATCTAGGTGTTATTATCGACTCGAATCTTTCGTGGAGTGCTCATGTCAACGAGGTCAGTCGAAAGGTTCATTTTTCTATGCACACACTGAGATGCCTTCAGAATTTCTTGCCTTTGAAGACTAAAATTTGTTTGGCCCAGTCTCTTATTCAGCCGATTATTGACTATGCTGATGCCTGCTATTTGGATGCCACAGAGGAGCTATTAAACAAACTTGAGCGCTTGCAAAACTTGTGTATTCGTTTTGTTTTTGGTCTCCGAAAGTATGACCATGTATCTCATCTTCGCAAAGAACTCAAGTGGCTCCCTATCCGACTTCGCAGGAACACTCGCATTCTCTGTCTCCTTTTCAACATCCTACATAACCCATCTTATCCTCCCTACTTGCGTGAG
>NWSH02000519.1:13369649-13411245 GCA_002382865.2 Heliothis virescens | reverse complement strand
CATACAAACTTAGAAAAGTTGCATTGGTACTTGCCTGACTTGGAATCGAACCCACACACTCATCCATCATCATACTTGAGAGGTTGGTGCTTTATCCACTAGGCCACCACGACTACTGGTGGTTGTGGTGGTGGTTGTTTTATTTATTATTTATTAAATACTTTTTGCACATATTTCAATATATAATGGCGGACTTAACGCCTTAGGCGTTTTCTACCAGTCTACCTTAGGATGGAGGAGAAATAGCAGCGATCTTTGTTTTCTTTTTTCGTTTTTGAAATATCTCTGTGACACAAAAACTAAGAAATAATATGTTTTGTAACGGCTAACCAGCATCCAAAGACATAATAAAATCAGAATGTGACTCTCTAGCAAAAAGTACTTCTTTTCTGAAGAAGTTTTAAACAACTAATAGAATTTCTCCACTCCGTGATACTACAAGTTGGATGGAGGCAAGAAAATTTTGAATAACGGAGTTTTATTGGTTGCTTAAAAACTTCTCTGTCGCTACCAAGCTAAAAATATTCCTTCCTCATTCTAGGTGGAAGCCCTCCTAACGCAATACGTAACAAACGACGCGCCGTCTCTCCCCACATCGCCCACAGCGTCCATGGTGGAAGGTCTAGCGGCGTCTCCCAAACAGGTGTGGCAGGCTGTGCTGGCACTCGCGCTGTGCCACAATGTCACCCCCGTGTATGATGTCGCTAGTGGCGATCAGCAGACCGATGAGGCGCAGTCAGGTAATATAAGCATAACTTATAATATTCTCCAATATTTATAGATCCCAGATGGATTTTAGGTCAATAAACTCCGTGTCTTACTATGCTAAAGTAAAGAGTGGTGACCTAGGAAGACGTAGCGTGGGCAGATCCCCTACTAAATGGACCAATGTACCTCAACCATGAACTTAAAGGTGCAGTATTTGTCAATACTCGATACCGACTACGTTATTTTTTTGTATGGTAAATTATAGTTCCGTAAGTTAGCGCGAGAGGCGCTGAAGATCGATCAAAGTGGCCAACCTTGGGGAAGGCCTTTGACCAGCAGTGGACGTCTTTCGACTGAAACGACGACTTACTTGTCCAGAGGCTCCGCAATTGACAAACGTCATGTAACTGGGAGGGATTTTTTGTCAATATCCAGCCTGTAATACGGCCAAGATCACCCTGAAAAGTACTACTGATGATTTTCCTTTTAAAAAAATAGTAGTATCCCCATAAAATATTGCTTGTTGGTACAGATATGGGCAGCTCTGTGATGTCGGAGAGCTGTGGCGGCGCAGTGCCTCAACAACAGCTGTGTGACTACCAGGCCTCCAGCCCCGATGAGGTGGCTCTTGTTAAATGGACTGATATGGTAAGTATTTTTACGCAGGAACTCTTCGAAAATATTTCCTAAAACACTAATAACTTGGTAGTCTCAATTAAGATAGCAACATAATTCTAAAAACTATCCCCGAACGTATTACATGTAAATATACCTCAAATTGTGAATTTAAAGACTCCTAATATTTTCGAGGGACATTTATACAATAAAAATATATACAATAAAATTTATACAATTTGTCACAGATGGGCGTGTCTCTATACCGTCGCGACTTGCACAATATATCCCTGAAGCTGAGAGCAGCTAACGAGATCATCCAGTACACCATACTGCAGATATTCCCCTTCACCAGCGAGAGCAAGATGATGGGCATCATTGTACAGGTAAATAACTATCTTCGTAGAATAGCTTCAATGAATGATCCAATTTTCTTTTTCGACTATTCAAGTTTAAAGAGTGACTTGTGTTGTTCCCGCCGATAAATAAAAAAAAATTGAAGATATCTCCTTTAAATATTTATTTTCGTTTGGGACAGTTCTTGACCGACTCAAAAAAGGCGGAACTACTAAATCTGCGGTTATATTTTTCTGAAATATGTCTTACTACCCTAAACATGCAAATGAAACAATATTTCACGTAGTAGCAGCTGGGAATAACTTCTTACGGTCCCACAAACGTGAAAGTTTAATACCACACCCTGTCACTAGCTTCCGCCAGCGGCTAGGGATAACTTCTTACTGTCCTACAAATCTAAGAAGTTATTAACTCATACAATAGTCTCTACATTCCACTAAAGCTTTCCCCCGCATACCGTGGGAACTACTCCGAGCATCCGGATAACAAGTAACTTGTAGCCTCAATGTAAGGTCTATCTAAAACGGAAATATTTTGTCAAATTGATCTGTTAGTTCCTGGTTTATAAAATAAGCATAGATTACATAGTCTTATTTCTTTTTCCGTATACAGGAAGAGAACACCGGCAAGATCACCTACTACGTGAAAGGCGCAGACGTGGCCTTATCCAAACTGATAGATTCACAATGGCTCAATACGGAGTGCAAGAAGTTGGCAGCCGACGGACTCAGGACACTAGTTATGGCTAAAAGGAACCTCACTAAGGAAGAGTATTTGCAGTTTGAGGTAAAATAATAAAGAAAATAAAAAATATATAAAATTAACGATATTTAATAAGTTTAAAATTCTAATGGCCAGTTTCACTGGTGCCAGATAAAGTCTAGATAGGTAGATAATTTTTTTTTAATAACTTTTACCAGTAAAACAGACCCTGAAAAATATTATCTTTTTGTGTGAAATTAACGATATTTTAGGTTTCAAATTCTACTTGTGATGTATTTTTTTTATCTTTCTCTCTTAAAAACTCCTAATGCCAGTCGATAAAAACCGCCTTAAAATCTTACTATATTTTATACCTGGCAACACTACTATTTTTTTTAACCTGGCAACATTTGCCAACAGAGCGAGTACAAGGAGGCGTGTTTAAGCGCGAACCGCAACGAGCGCACTCCGGCAGTACTGGCTAAGATACAACGAGGCCTCACACTGCTTGCTGTCACTGGCGTTGAGGATAGACTGGCTGACGATGTGCCTAGGACACTGGCTATGTTACGGACTGCTGGGATTAAGGTATGTGTAGATATAGTTTATACTGTAAGATAAATGCGAAAGTAACTCTGTCTGTCTGTCTGTTACGCTTTCACGCCTAATCCAGTGAGCCGATTTTTATGAAATTTGGTACAGAGATAGAATAGACCCTGAGGAACAACATAGGCTACTTTTTATCCGGGTACGGGAAATAGTTCCCTCGGGAAGCGGGCGAAGCCGCTGGCAGAAGCTAGTAGTTTATAGTATAAACTACTAGCTTCTGCTATTACTAGTATAAACTTTATACTATAAGATAAATGCGAGTAAGCGCTCCGAGATCAATTCAGCGAGTACAGTAGGATGGGGTTCCATTGTGGCGAAGCGGAGACAACCCGTGGTTTGCAAATGAATCGCATGGCATGGAAATTCACATCTCTTCTCCACTCCGCTTCAAGGTAAATATAAATTATCGGACGAGAGCGGAATTGTTAAAAATGACGGGAAATCAGTCTAGAACAGCGGTCGGCAACCTTTTGGCAGGCAAGGGCCACAAGGTAGCAAAAAAACCTGACGGCGGGCCGCATTTGTAATATAAACCCCAGAAGCCGAATGTTACTGTTGTTTTTTCCCCAAATGAACTTATTATAACGTACGTGCATCTCACTTATGAAAGCACACCAATCTTTTGTGAAGTCGGTTTTGTTTTTTTGTAAAAAGTTTTTTTATTTTATGCTTTTCAGTTTTCGGGTCTAAAACTATAATACCCATACCCACCCACAGTGACTGTCGGTCCCGTAATAGTATCATCAACGTAAAAAAGCGTACGAAATTTGAAGATTTCTCTCAATTTCTCCAGGATCCCATCATCAGATCCTGGTCTTCTTACCATGGGACCACCTGTGAAGTATACCCTTTCAAACAAAAAAAGAATTTTGAATATGGGTCCAACCATCTTCGAGAAATCGGTTAACATACATAAAAAAAATACGTTCGAATTGAGAACCTCCTCCTTTTTGGGAAGTCGGTTAAAAATTGATAAAATTATCGGACATAAATTATCATCCATCTTAGACGACCTTGGACGACCGAGCTGGGACTCAAGCTACGCTTTCCATTCGCATGGGAGGGCTGGACGTCCGCAAAATTTCCAGTATTAATTTACCGGCATTTTTTTCCTCCGTCCATGGCACGGAAAATTTGATCAGGAAAATATTACCGATCACACTGGTCAATTTTGAGGAGCCATGCATGGCTGACGCTATAAATGCCTGGAAAGTCGCATGCCCGAACACCGACCTGCCCGTCAACCCCTTCTCTCAAAGATAGTGGGATGAAACGCTCTCCAGTGTTATATGGAAAAGTTTAATTGATACATCAATTATTTCTGCGGAGCGAGCGCGCTTACTGGCTGTGGTTAAATGGAAGTCGGGTCTTTGCTCTTCGTACTCCCGTCGTCAAACATAGGCACCATGTTTGGTGACACCACTTTTAGACTCGCTGTTTGCCACCGTCTGGGTGCTCCATGCTGCACGCCTCATCGCTGCCACTGCGGGGAAGCTGTCAACAGCCACGGCCTGTCGTGCAGCCGCAGTGTGGGCCGCATACTACGGCATGTGAACATCAACGACGTGATCCGTCGTGCCCTTGTCTCTTCTTTCCCTTCTCCTACATCTTTGGCATTCCAGCCGTACTTGAACCAAACCAGTTGGCACATCACGATGGCAAGAGACCAGACGGTATGTCGCTATTTCCTTGGAAGTTAGGTAGGACTTTAGTGTGGGACGCAACCTACGTCGACAGTCTTGCGCCAACCCACCTTCCTAGAACTGCGTGTTGTGCTGGCTCTGCTGCTGTACAACCAGAGAACCTCAAACGGCGCAAATATAGTAGTCTCATCGGCAACTGTATGTTTGAGCCGTTTGAGGGGTTGAAACTCTCGGACCGAGCGCTCACCTTCTTGCCAAGGAAATATCCAAGCACCTGGTTGACACTTCCCGTGACCCAAGGGCTGGTTTTCATTTCGCACAGCGGTTATGCATTGCCATTCAACATGGAAATGGTGGCAGCCTTTTGGGTATATTACCGAGTGATAGCGATGAGGTCCAATTTTTTGATGCGCTGTATTAGATTTAAGCTCTTTAGTTAAAGTAAAAAATGTAAATTCTCTGAAATATCACACTATTGACTATACGGTTGCTTGCCGTTTGTTTATGATTCTATTTTGATATTATTTATGATATTATTAAGACGTTCGCGGGCCGCATGCGGCCCGCGAACGTCTTCGTTGCGGCCCGGGAAGGTTTTGTAAATGTGTCTTAATAATATCAAAAATAAATGGATAAACAAACTGCAAGCAAGCCGTATCGTCAATACTGTGATATATCAGAGAATTTACTTTAACTAAAAGAGCTTATATCGAATACAGCGCATCAAAAAATTGTCCTCATCGCTGTCACTCGGTAATGTACTCAAAAGGCTTTTTTTCTATACCGATGGGAAGTCATCAGTATGACCCCTCCCGATTGTGGTGACAGCGGAAGGGAGTGTCAGACTTTTACTGACAAAAAACCCACCATGTTCCTTCGGGAGTGTGCCAGGGCCGCGGTAACTCTTTCGAACAACCCGCAGCCCCGACGGGCTCTGGCCCTAGTTTGCTGACACTCTCTGAGGAGCGCGTGGAACAACGCGCGCCGCTGACACGGGCCTGTCTTCTCTCAGGAGACGGAAGGACGATGAGCCACCCGAAACTCACCGCCCACAGACCCACGCCTACGGTGGCCGGGAGTCATCTCTCGACACCCGACGCCCGTGGTGTCTACCAGGTCCACGGCAACGGCCGGGATGGCCGGTGCGGACTCGCAGCCGCTCCGCCGCCTCCTTCTCTAGCATAACTGCTTCGCAGAAGGAGGCGACGGCATCCCATTCCCTCTCGCCCCGCACCATGGCTTGAACCAGGGCTGGGCGCGAGAGGTCGCCGCCGCCAATTGCCGCTACGAGGACACGGCGGTGCCCATCCCAGGCAGGACACACCTCCACAGTGTGCTCCACCGTGTCCTCTGGACCGTCCGCGCAGTGGTGACACCCGGGCGCCACCTCCCGCCCAATGCGATGCAGGTACCTCCCGAAACATCCGTGTCCGGTGAGGACCTGCGTCATGCGGAAGGTGAGGGCGCCATGACTCCTCCCGAGCCACTCCTCAAAGAGGGGACTTACCGCCACTATTGTGGCGTGCCGTGCTTGGGGTTGCGATAGCCGGTCACTCCATGCCACCATGAGATCGCGCCGGAAGATCGCCCGTTGCGCGACAACTTGTCGTGGCAACGGGGTTTCCCCCCGGCGCAGTGCCTCCTCGCGCCAATCATACAGGCGCGAGAGCACCCTCGCCTCTAGATCCCACGGTGGCAACCCGGCAAGAAGACCAGCCGCTTTGCGGGAGATCGTGCGGTACCCCCGGATTAGCCGGATGGCTATCACCCTTTGGGGCACGTTCAAGTAATGCGCGGCTCGAAGCCGCAGTGAACGTGCCCACACCGGGGCCCCGTAAAGGACCATCGACCTTGGCATGGAGGGCATGACTCCCACGTAGAGTCGACGGCAGGAGGCGTTTGGACCCCCCAGATTGGGCAAGAGCCGCTTGAAGGTAGCGCCTGACTTCTCCAGTCGTCCTGTCGAGGACGAGTCCCAGGTACATGTACTCAAAAGGCTGGCACCATTTCCACGTTGAATGGCTTAACCACTGTGCGAAATGAAAACCAGCGCTTGGGTACGCGAAGTGTTATCCAGGCGCTTGGATATTTCGTTGGCAGGAAGATGAGCACTCGGACCCCACGGTCCGAGAGTTTCAACCCCTCAAACGGCTCAAACATACAGATGCCGATGAGACTACTATATTTGCGCTGCTTGAGGTTCTCTGCTTGTGCAGCGGCAGAGCCAGCACAACACGCAGTTCTGGGAAGGTGGGTTGCCGCAAGAGTGTCGACGCAGGTCGCGTCCCACACTAAAGTCCTACCCAACTTCCAAGGAAATAGCGACATGCCGTCTGGTCTCTTGCCATCGTCACGTGCCAACCCGATTGGTTCAATTACGGCTGGAACGCCGAAGATAACAAGGACACGATGGATCACGTCGTTGATGCTCGCATGCCGTAGTACACGGCCCGCACTGCGGCCGCACGACAGGCCATGGTGACCGAGGCTGTTGACAGCTTCTCTGCAGTGGCAGCGATGAGGAGAGCAGCAAGGAGCACCCAGATGGAGGCAAACAGCGAGTCTGAAAGTGGTGTCATCAAACATGGTGCCTATGTTTGACGAAGGGAGTGCAAAGAGCCAAAGACCCGACTTCTCGTCCTAGCTCGGTCGTCGAAGGTCGTCTAAGATGGATAATAATTTATGTCCGATAATTTTATAAATTTTATCCAAAAGATTGGTGTGCTTCCATAAGTGAGATGCACATAAAACAACAGTAACATTCGGCTTCTGGGGTTAATATGACAAGTGCGGCCCGCCGTTAGGTTTTTTTGCTACCTAGTGGCCCTTGCCTGCCAAAAGGTTGCCGACCGCTGGTCTAGACTATGCTAGCGTCGATAAAGGAGCAACGCATTATTCATTTACTTTAGAGCGTCATGAAGTCATCAACAATGCACGCTATTAAAGTAGACATGGATGAAAAATTTATGGAAAATATTCTGTTATAGAATACTAGCTTCTGCCAGCGGCTTCGCCCGCGTAAAACTTAAAATCCCGTTTTTTCCCGTTCCCGTGGGAATTTCGGGAAATCCTTTCTTAGTGCTCCCCTACATATCCCAAGGAACCTACATTCCAAATTTCAGCTGTCTACGACCAGTAGTTTCGACTGTGCGTTGTCTGTCAGTCAGTCACTCAGTAACGGAAGAGTTTTATATATATAGATGTTCTGTTTTTTGTGGGACACAAAATTATCTACCTACAGATACAATGGAATGAAGGATACAGCGTGGGAGATTATGGTAAACTAGCTTCTGTCAGCGGTTTCACCCGCGTCCCATGGGAACTACTCGGCGCACCCGGATAAAAAGTAGCCTATAGCCTTCCTCGATAAATGGGCTATCTAACACTAAAGAATTTTTCAAATCGGACCAGTAGTTCCTGAGATTAGCGCGTTCAAACAAACAAACTCTTCAGCTTTATATATTGGTATAGATTTTAAGAGTTCTCTAAAGTACCCTTCTTCTGTACGTGTGGTTTGAGCAAACAATGTGTAGCTCATGGAAAGTTTTCCTTGATACTCTAAAGCAGTTTTCTAACTAATATTTCGTAATCACATGCATGTTTGAAAGAAAGTTCATCACTCATGTACAGAATGTTTTTTATATGTTCTCGAATCCATAATAGAAATAAAGAAAAAAATTGACTTTGATAAAAAATCGCGCACCATTTTCTTTCTACATGACTTTACCTAAAACTGTCAAAAGAAATCGCGCTCCTTACGATGTTTACGCGTCGAGCTGAAAAAAATCTCGCGCTCACTTCGTTTGCGCATTCTTATTTTTTCCACAGCTGTATGACTCCCCTCCCCGTAGCACTAAAGCTGGACTCGCCGTTGGGCTTCGCGAACTTAATGTCGCCGACGTACACATTTGGTCTAGCGCCACCACTGCGCGGCGGTAGCGACTACACTTGTGCGATCGCGACGACCGGGAGTTGACTATATCCAACGCTCGCACGTAGATACCTCACATAATCTTCCCATGTATTAGAACAGCAAATCAGCTCTTACGACATAATCAATTTACAAGAATTTCTTATAAATATTTTGTCCGTCCGCCATCCATAGATCTGGATGTTAACCGGCGACAAGCTAGAGACAGCGCTGTGCATCGCGCGGTCGCTGCAGCTGGGCGGCGGCTCGCACTGGCACACGGCGCGCTCGTGCAGCTCGCGCCGCGACGCGCATGCGCTGCTCAGCGCGCTCAGCAGCGCTGACCACGACATGGACCTCATCATAGAGGGGGAGACGCTGGAGGTGGGTGTTGAGTTATATACTGGATGCTGACACGCGACCNCCAACGCTCGCACGTAGATACCTCACATAATCTTCCCATGTATTAGAACAGCAAATCAGCTCTTACGACATAATCAATTTACAAGAATTTCTTATAAATATTTTGTCCGTCCGCCATCCATAGATCTGGATGTTAACCGGCGACAAGCTAGAGACAGCGCTGTGCATCGCGCGGTCGCTGCAGCTGGGCGGCGGCTCGCACTGGCACACGGCGCGCTCGTGCAGCTCGCGCCGCGACGCGCATGCGCTGCTCAGCGCGCTCAGCAGCGCTGACCACGACATGGACCTTATCATAGAGGGGGAGACGCTGGAGGTGGGTTCCTACTGCAGATACACTTCAAAGAACTTTCAGGTGTAAGGGGCAAACGAACATATACCTGCCCTAATTGCCTACCTCGTCTGCCCCTGGTGCACCCTGCTAAAAAACGGACGAGGCTCTGGTAACCGACAAGTGGTGGTAAAACCACCAGACAGCAAGCGGCAGCATGTCCGAAAAAAGAAATATCCCGCACGGCACTCACCAACACGCATGTCCGGCACGGTGAGTATGGGCAAATCGCTTCAGCACGAAGTCAGCCGTCTGACGCTTCGCGCGCCGGTAAATCGGGTAGTCGCTAAAGCTAGGCGATATTGAACGGACCACTCTAGCCTGGTCTGGTATCATCAAGGGTTTGTTAAAACTTTATTGCATTTCTGCTCATATCTGGGGAATGCCCTTTTGGTATTACATGTTTCTTCTTAGCTCTTCAAATCCTAAGGCATCGCAGATACTCTTGCGAACAATCACGTAACCCTATCATGGTTTCCCTGGACTATTAATCAGTGAAAATCCGAAGACACAAATCTGTTTCCCTGTCAGCGCATTTCTAAAATACGACCTATATAAAGTAATCCCTCCCCAGGTATGCCTACAATCCTACGAAGAGGAATTCGTGGAAGTTCTATGCAGATGCAGCGGTGTGGTCGTGGCCCGTTGTTCTCCCACACAGAAGGCTCGCGTGGCGCGGTTGCTCAGAGCTCGTAAGCACGTGGTGGCTGCCGTGGGCGATGGAGGGAATGATGTCGCTATGATACAGGAGGCTGATATTGGTGAGTGGATGTGCATTGTTGAGGGTTTTTGCTATGGGGAAGTTGGCGTGTATCGAAGTTTCTCAATTTATTAACCGACTTTTAAATAAAAATTCGAAAAAAATATTTTCTTTAACCTAGATCTATTCTACCTATTTATGTTCATTTGTGCTTTGTCAAAGTAAAAGTTCACATAAAAAGTTTTATTTATTTTTCCTATGATTAGATATGTAAAGCATACGTCCGCAACGGACACACCTCGCGGATTAACGGGCGATTGTCACACGTACGGATACGCCCCGTAGCGTTAGCACGGATGCATAAATTAATACATGAGCGGTGATAAACGCAAGCGGCCTAACGTCGCATCGTAGAAACGCGAATTACACACTCGCGGATGTCCGCTTCTATTCTTCGATCTAACCATCCCACGTGTATACCAGGTGTGGGCATAGAAGGTGCAGAAGGTCGGGCAGCATCCCTAGCCGGCGACGTAAGCATCCGTCAGTTCGCGTACCTCGCGCGCCTGCTGCTGGTGCACGGCAGACGCTCGGCCATGCGCTCCGCCGCGCTGTCGCTCTTCATAGTGCATCGAGGACTGATCGTGTCTACTATGCAGGTAATGTGTAGCGATGTGCCAGGTGTCGTGTGGCTACGTCACATCCGTCAGTTCGCGTACCTCGCGCGCCTGCTGCTGGTGCACGGCAGACGCTCGGCCATGCGCTCCGCCGCGCTGTCGCTCTTCATAGTGCATCGAGGACTGATCGTGTCTACTATGCAGGTAATGTGTAGCGATGTGCCAGGTGTCGTGTGGCTACGTCACATCCGTCAGTTCGCGTACCTCGCGCGCCTGCTGCTGGTGCACGGCAGACGCTCGGCCATGCGCTCCGCCGCGCTGTCGCTCTTCATAGTGCATCGAGGACTGATCGTGTCTACTATGCAGGTAATGTGTAGCGATGTGCCAGGTGTCGTGTGGCTACGTCACATCCGTCAGTTCGCGTACCTCGCGCGCCTGCTGCTGGTGCACGGCAGACGCTCGGCCATGCGCTCCGCCGCGCTGTCGCTCTTCATAGTGCATCGAGGACTGATCGTGTCTACTATGCAGGTAATGTGTAGCGATGTGCCAGGTGTCGTGTGGCTACGTCACATCCGTCAGTTCGCGTACCTCGCGCGCCTGCTGCTGGTGCACGGCAGACGCTCGGCCATGCGCTCCGCCGCGCTGTCGCTCTTCATAGTGCATCGAGGACTGATCGTGTCTACTATGCAGGTAATGTGTAGCGATGTGCCAGGTGTCGTGTGGCTACGTCACATCCGTCAGTTCGCGTACCTCGCGCGCCTGCTGCTGGTGCACGGCAGACGCTCGGCCATGCGCTCCGCCGCGCTGTCGCTCTTCATAGTGCATCGAGGACTGATCGTGTCTACTATGCAGGTAATGTGTAGCGATGTGCCAGGTGTCGTGTGGCTACGTCACATCCGTCAGTTCGCGTACCTCGCGCGCCTGCTGCTGGTGCACGGCAGACGCTCGGCCATGCGCTCCGCCGCGCTGTCGCTCTTCATAGTGCATCGAGGACTGATCGTGTCTACTATGCAGGTAATGTGTAGCGATGTGCCAGGTGTCGTGTGGCTACGTCACATCCGTCAGTTCGCGTACCTCGCGCGCCTGCTGCTGGTGCACGGCAGACGCTCGGCCATGCGCTCCGCCGCGCTGTCGCTCTTCATAGTGCATCGAGGACTGATCGTGTCTACTATGCAGGTAATGTGTAGCGATGTGCCAGGTGTCGTGTGGCTACGTCACATCCGTCAGTTCGCGTACCTCGCGCGCCTGCTGCTGGTGCACGGCAGACGCTCGGCCATGCGCTCCGCCGCGCTGTCGCTCTTCATAGTGCATCGAGGACTGATCGTGTCTACTATGCAGGTAATGTGTAGCGATGTGCCAGGTGTCGTGTGGCTACGTCACATCCGTCAGTTCGCGTACCTCGCGCGCCTGCTGCTGGTGCACGGCAGACGCTCGGCCATGCGCTCCGCCGCGCTGTCGCTCTTCATAGTGCATCGAGGACTGATCGTGTCTACTATGCAGGTAATGTGTAGCGATGTGCCAGGTGTCGTGTGGCTACGTCACATCCGTCAGTTCGCGTACCTCGCGCGCCTGCTGCTGGTGCACGGCAGACGCTCGGCCATGCGCTCCGCCGCGCTGTCGCTCTTCATAGTGCATCGAGGACTGATCGTGTCTACTATGCAGGTAATGTGTAGCGATGTGCCAGGTGTCGTGTGGCTACGTCACATCCGTCAGTTCGCGTACCTCGCGCGCCTGCTGCTGGTGCACGGCAGACGCTCGGCCATGCGCTCCGCCGCGCTGTCGCTCTTCATAGTGCATCGAGGACTGATCGTGTCTACTATGCAGGTAATGTGTAGCGATGTGCCAGGTGTCGTGTGGCTACGTCACATCCGTCAGTTCGCGTACCTCGCGCGCCTGCTGCTGGTGCACGGCAGACGCTCGGCCATGCGCTCCGCCGCGCTGTCGCTCTTCATAGTGCATCGAGGACTGATCGTGTCTACTATGCAGGTAATGTGTAGCGATGTGCCAGGTGTCGTGTGGCTACGTCACATCCGTCAGTTCGCGTACCTCGCGCGCCTGCTGCTGGTGCACGGCAGACGCTCGGCCATGCGCTCCGCCGCGCTGTCGCTCTTCATAGTGCATCGAGGACTGATCGTGTCTACTATGCAGGTAATGTGTAGCGATGTGCCAGGTGTCGTGTGGCTACGTCACATCCGTCAGTTCGCGTACCTCGCGCGCCTGCTGCTGGTGCACGGCAGACGCTCGGCCATGCGCTCCGCCGCGCTGTCGCTCTTCATAGTGCATCGAGGACTGATCGTGTCTACTATGCAGGTAATGTGTAGCGATGTGCCAGGTGTCGTGTGGCTACGTCACATCCGTCAGTTCGCGTACCTCGCGCGCCTGCTGCTGGTGCACGGCAGACGCTCGGCCATGCGCTCCGCCGCGCTGTCGCTCTTCATAGTGCATCGAGGACTGATCGTGTCTACTATGCAGGTAATGTGTAGCGATGTGCCAGGTGTCGTGTGGCTACGTCACATCCGTCAGTTCGCGTACCTCGCGCGCCTGCTGCTGGTGCACGGCAGACGCTCGGCCATGCGCTCCGCCGCGCTGTCGCTCTTCATAGTGCATCGAGGACTGATCGTGTCTACTATGCAGGTAATGTGTAGCGATGTGCCAGGTGTCGTGTGGCTACGTCACATCCGTCAGTTCGCGTACCTCGCGCGCCTGCTGCTGGTGCACGGCAGACGCTCGGCCATGCGCTCCGCCGCGCTGTCGCTCTTCATAGTGCATCGAGGACTGATCGTGTCTACTATGCAGGTAATGTGTAGCGATGTGCCAGGTGTCGTGTGGCTACGTCACATCCGTCAGTTCGCGTACCTCGCGCGCCTGCTGCTGGTGCACGGCAGACGCTCGGCCATGCGCTCCGCCGCGCTGTCGCTCTTCATAGTGCATCGAGGACTGATCGTGTCTACTATGCAGGTAATGTGTAGCGATGTGCCAGGTGTCGTGTGGCTACGTCACATCCGTCAGTTCGCGTACCTCGCGCGCCTGCTGCTGGTGCACGGCAGACGCTCGGCCATGCGCTCCGCCGCGCTGTCGCTCTTCATAGTGCATCGAGGACTGATCGTGTCTACTATGCAGGTAATGTGTAGCGATGTGCCAGGTGTCGTGTGGCTACGTCACATCCGTCAGTTCGCGTACCTCGCGCGCCTGCTGCTGGTGCACGGCAGACGCTCGGCCATGCGCTCCGCCGCGCTGTCGCTCTTCATAGTGCATCGAGGACTGATCGTGTCTACTATGCAGGTAATGTGTAGCGATGTGCCAGGTGTCGTGTGGCTACGTCACATCCGTCAGTTCGCGTACCTCGCGCGCCTGCTGCTGGTGCACGGCAGACGCTCGGCCATGCGCTCCGCCGCGCTGTCGCTCTTCATAGTGCATCGAGGACTGATCGTGTCTACTATGCAGGTAATGTGTAGCGATGTGCCAGGTGTCGTGTGGCTACGTCACATCCGTCAGTTCGCGTACCTCGCGCGCCTGCTGCTGGTGCACGGCAGACGCTCGGCCATGCGCTCCGCCGCGCTGTCGCTCTTCATAGTGCATCGAGGACTGATCGTGTCTACTATGCAGGTAATGTGTAGCGATGTGCCAGGTGTCGTGTGGCTACGTCACATCCGTCAGTTCGCGTACCTCGCGCGCCTGCTGCTGGTGCACGGCAGACGCTCGGCCATGCGCTCCGCCGCGCTGTCGCTCTTCATAGTGCATCGAGGACTGATCGTGTCTACTATGCAGGTAATGTGTAGCGATGTGCCAGGTGTCGTGTGGCTACGTCACATCCGTCAGTTCGCGTACCTCGCGCGCCTGCTGCTGGTGCACGGCAGACGCTCGGCCATGCGCTCCGCCGCGCTGTCGCTCTTCATAGTGCATCGAGGACTGATCGTGTCTACTATGCAGGTAATGTGTAGCGATGTGCCAGGTGTCGTGTGGCTACGTCACATCCGTCAGTTCGCGTACCTCGCGCGCCTGCTGCTGGTGCACGGCAGACGCTCGGCCATGCGCTCCGCCGCGCTGTCGCTCTTCATAGTGCATCGAGGACTGATCGTGTCTACTATGCAGGTAATGTGTAGCGATGTGCCAGGTGTCGTGTGGCTACGTCACATCCGTCAGTTCGCGTACCTCGCGCGCCTGCTGCTGGTGCACGGCAGACGCTCGGCCATGCGCTCCGCCGCGCTGTCGCTCTTCATAGTGCATCGAGGACTGATCGTGTCTACTATGCAGGTAATGTGTAGCGATGTGCCAGGTGTCGTGTGGCTACGTCACATCCGTCAGTTCGCGTACCTCGCGCGCCTGCTGCTGGTGCACGGCAGACGCTCGGCCATGCGCTCCGCCGCGCTGTCGCTCTTCATAGTGCATCGAGGACTGATCGTGTCTACTATGCAGGTAATGTGTAGCGATGTGCCAGGTGTCGTGTGGCTACGTCACATCCGTCAGTTCGCGTACCTCGCGCGCCTGCTGCTGGTGCACGGCAGACGCTCGGCCATGCGCTCCGCCGCGCTGTCGCTCTTCATAGTGCATCGAGGACTGATCGTGTCTACTATGCAGGTAATGTGTAGCGATGTGCCAGGTGTCGTGTGGCTACGTCACATCCGTCAGTTCGCGTACCTCGCGCGCCTGCTGCTGGTGCACGGCAGACGCTCGGCCATGCGCTCCGCCGCGCTGTCGCTCTTCATAGTGCATCGAGGACTGATCGTGTCTACTATGCAGGTAATGTGTAGCGATGTGCCAGGTGTCGTGTGGCTACGTCACATCCGTCAGTTCGCGTACCTCGCGCGCCTGCTGCTGGTGCACGGCAGACGCTCGGCCATGCGCTCCGCCGCGCTGTCGCTCTTCATAGTGCATCGAGGACTGATCGTGTCTACTATGCAGGTAATGTGTAGCGATGTGCCAGGTGTCGTGTGGCTACGTCACATCCGTCAGTTAGTCTCACATAAGAATCAGCCTAGGTGACTAAGCAAACATAGAAGCGACGAAAAAGCACTTTAGAGATATCTAACGGCATGCGTGAGGGTCGTAACTTTAAACGTCACAGCAAACAAGTTGGTATAACCCCAAAACCGTCTTAGTAAAAATATAAAATTTATGACCAGTTTCAGAGATTCCAGATCTGGCATATGCCATAGAGTGTTTTTTTTAATTTTGATTACTTTCCTATGCCATGATCTGTTTGATAGCTATCTAAAACTTTATCTGTAACCTTTGAAACTGGCCATTAACGGTTCTGAATATCGAATATATTCTTAGTCCTTCATCTGATGAATACTAATAATTTTAGTGCTAAAACAGTAACATTAATTTACAGGCGGTCTTCTCAGTGGTGTTCTACTTCTCGTCCGTATCTCTCTACCCTGGATTCCTGATGGTCGGCTATGGAACTGTATTCACTATGCTACCTGTTTTCTCGTTGGTAAGTTTATAGCAACTTGTTTATATAAAAGTTTGGACTATTTGTTTACGAAGTAACTACCATTCATGTTGAGATAAAGGATGGGCGTTTTGGGAACTGTCTTTTGTAAATTTTGACGTTCAATAGTTCTGTTTTGCATCCAACTTTGAATAAATAATTTTATATTTTGCTATACCTTTCGCCGTTAATCAAAATATTACCATCTCGTTTTCTTTAGGTTCTCGACAAAGATATACCAAGTTCGACTGCATTACGCCACCCGCAGCTGTACAAGCAACTTTCGAAAGGACGGCAGCTGTCTTACAAGTCTTTCTACATATGGACCGATATATCTATATATCAAGGTATTTATATAATGCTTTTTAATTTTCATTCTAATAAATTAAATAAAGTTTTGACAACATCATGTAACTGATGAAAGAATTGAGAGCACTTTAATTAATAAAATACTCCGTAAAGATATAGCTATCGAATAATAGTTAGATTTGCATAAAGTCAACACTCGTCAACATAACATTAATACGTTAACATTTTTAAAGATATCTTAATTCATATCTTTTCCCCTTTTATTTCACATTTTATTTCCCTATTTAAACAAAAAAAACGGCATATAACGAAAATGATTTTTGTCTCATATAACATCATTTTACCTACCATAGTACAATCATCACATAAAACGTTCCAGGAGCAGTAATAATGTACGGAGCCCTAGTCCTGTTCGAGGACCAGCTGATCCACATCGTGGAGATCAGCTACACGGCGCTGATCCTCACGGAGCTGATCATGGTGGCGCTGACGGTGGTGACGTGGCACTGGCTCATGATCGTCGCCGAACTCGTCAGCCTGCTCATGTATATTGCCACCCTGCTTATATTTACTACGTATTTCGGTGAGTTTTATCTACACTTATATTTTTTTTTTGTTTGAAACTACTGAATTGTATTATTTTTGGCAAGTTAAACTTTCCCCGGGTAGTTAACAAAGGCGGGAAGAAGTCCGCCCGGGACGCTAGTCCTTATCCGTCTTTATATGTCCCCATAAGCTTTTTCCCAACTATATTGAGACTGGATTCTGTGTTTTACATGGAGCGACTGCCTACCTGACCTCCTCAACCCACTGATACGGTCAACTTGATATGCTTTGGTGATGCTGGATGTCAGAATGTCTGGTTGAGTAACCATTGCAAAAGACGTTAAAATTACTGTCGGGGCCCACCAATTTAATATGTCTTCCGAAAATAGGATTAATTCGTCATGTCAAAATGCCTCGTTGGTCTAGTGGTCGCATAGCGCGACTGCCGATCACAGGTCTCGGGTTCAATTCCCGGGCCAGGCCGAAATCGCTTTGTGGGTTTTAGAAACTTTCACAAAGCAGCCTGGAGTTTGGAAGTTGGCGGTATAACACCCCCGTGCCTGGGAGGGCACGTTAAGCCGGCGTCCTCGATTGTTACTCAGTAGCAGTCGTATATAAATCCACGTCAGAGGCCGTCAGGCGGATTTGAGTAAAACTCTGACACTAGGGCTAGTAGGCGATTAAAACCTGCAGCTCACTCGATAAGAAGAAGATGTCAAAATGATCACCCATCCACCGACCGACCACCTCAATGTTTGCTTAACCTTTTAATCGATCGATTTCGCTCGTCGCTAAGTACTTATAACAATTTTCTTCCTTAGACGGTGACTTCATTCGACACTGGGAGTTCTGGTGGAAAGTGATAGTAATAACATTAATATCCTGCCTCCCTCTATACATCGTCAAACACATGCATCGCAAGTGGAGCGACCGCCAGTACAAAAATATAAGAAAATGATCTTTATTTGTAAGTAATTTAGGTTCATATTTCAATGTGATTCACTCTTACTTTAAGGTCTTGTTGCACATTGTATGAGTTTTAATCTTAGGGTTGAGTTGTGGTTAGACCGCATGTGTTAAAAAAACTTTAGTGAAGTAACTCAATTACTGGGCTCGAAATCGATATTGGAAATATACCAGATGTATTTAAAAATGTCTATCGCAATATCGAGACATCGAAGTGCATCACTAGATCTGTCTACAGACAACACCAGGTCAGCCTACCCGCATCTGTCAAATGTTACCAATCAAACATTAACCTTCCACTATCGTGATAAGGTTGAAAGTCTATTGAAGAAATTCTAGAGATTGTTGTAGGTTGACGTGTCTGTACAAAATAAAATGAAAAAAATTACCATATTATATTTAAATGTATGTACCATATATACCAAAATGATGATGAATGATATATCTTTACTCAAACAAAGCTTTACTATTTCACATTGTCTATGAAGTATTCTTAACCCATGCGGTCTAACCAAGCTCGTACGACAAATGGTAGTATTTTGTTATGTTATAGGAATTCAGATATACTCTAATATTGCAGAGATTCTCTCTTGTTACCGTGATAAAGCAAGACTTTAGTCTGTAGACATCAAAAATTTTCAACGTGATCGCTTAATACGTTACAAAGCTAGTGTTTGACTAAATATGGATTTCTATAACCTATCTATCCATTGTTTAGAGATTAGAGATTGAATTCTGACATAAGCTCCATATAAATTATGTTAAATTTCAATCTCGAATTGTAAAACAATGTATGGATAGATTATAGAAGTGTGCAGTAAAATCTTTCCATTGCATCGAACGCCTATCGAATGGCAATGCATTTTAAATTTGATAATAGATAATGATAGATTATGGTATCTTATGTGAGCCAGAGACTATAACAGCCAGTAATGAACTTTATAACAGAGGTCGATGAAATAATGTAAAAGCGTTTGCGTAGCAACTAGCGTAAGCGTTGTTATGTTCAGTCGCCAACAGGTCATCCTTCCCGAATGTGTCAAAGTTTACCAATCGAACTTTAACCTTCCACTATTGTGATAAGGTTGAAAATCTATTGAAGGAGTTTGACAGATTGAGGTAGGTTCTGCTGGCGTCTGTACCATTTTTGATATCCACCGGCAAGTGTAGATAGATAGGACGAATTAAAAGTATTGGTTATTAATTATTATATAATTACGGTTATTAGATCACAAGTATATTCTATGTATAATCATTTTATGTATTACTATTATTTAAGAGAAATCAGATTGAATGAATTTTGCAGATGAAGAATATTATCGGCGTTTTTGTGGCACTTAAGGTCTATTTTTCTGTTTTTATACTCGTACACTATGTGTGATAAAAGAGGGAGAACAATTTTACTTTAAAAAAATTGATTATATTTATTTTATTTATTTTATTTTGGATATTTTTATTTTATTTCTTTTTGTGTTATATTCGTGGGACCACCTCTCATATTTTGTCTCCAATCAAAATTACTTTTCAAACTTAAAAATCTGTAATAAAAGTTACCTGCAAAATTCATATTCGATTTGTTATAGAATAACATAGTTGCAATTAAATCCAGGGCTGTGTAAACACAAAAAAAATATTATTAATCAAATGAAGTAACTATAAAATTTTGACAAATTAACTACTACATACTGTTCAAAAGTTTTATACATCTAACATCAAGTAAAATCGTTTATAAATTGGACCATATTCCAATAGTCTGTGGGTAATTTGTCCAAAGTGTTATAGTTGCTCCAAGTTCTGAATCTGTGCTGCATTATGTCTATTCAACAAGCCAATCAAAACGCAGCAGATATTTTTTTAAACAACAGTAAAATTTCTCAGTTCTTGGTTGTTTAAAACTTATCCACTTTGCTCCACTGGTGGAGTTGGGGTCTAAACCTAAGGTGTGCGGGGCTTCCCAGCACGTAGGGTGTGGGTGAATCCACCTTCGGCGAATTGCAGGCTGGTTTACCACCACAGATAAATTCGTCAGCTTAGTGATGTGGCACAGATTACAGTCAATAGTAGACACGTTAACTACCGATTTCTATAACTTAATCTATCCGTTGTTTAAGCGATTCCAGATTGAATTTTGACATGAATTCCATGAAACGCAAAACAAGGGATATAATAGATTATAGAAATCCACCATAGAATAGTAAATCTCATGAAAACATTTTACAGAAGTGTTCATAAATGTAGAGAAACAACATTTATTGTTCCGTTTCCTCGTTTATTTGAATTAAAGTTCTAGTTAATTGTTATATTTTTTTGTTTATTTCTAATAATTTATTTTTGTTACGTGTTTTCCTGGATGTTTTGTCAGTAATACCTGTGATTCGTTTATTTATATTTAGCTGTGTAAGCGCAATTATTCCAAGTAGTTATTATTATTTGACGTGCAGTTGCGAGCATACTGTTTTGGGCCATATTTACAATTTATTTCTGATTACAAGCAAATTATTGGAAGTATGATTCCGTCCATACTGTCCAAATAAAACATGGACGTCAAAGCTCTATCGAGAAATCTTACGACTTCGTCAAAAAAATATTTGATTACAATTCACTCACGTAAAGTTTGTAGTTCTTTATCAGTATTAGAAACTTTGTCCTAGCACAAAAAAGAGAGTTTCTTGTCGATGGGACATCATCAGATGACCCCTCCCGCTGTGGGTGTAGCGTGATCCCTCACGCTACTTTTACTGACTAAAACCCACCGTGTTCCTTCGGGAGCCCTTTGTGTGCCAGGGTCGCGGTAACCGAGAGAGACATATGAGACGGATATCATTTTGTAAGAATAATAGTTTTTTCGCATAATCATCATCACATCAACAGCTCTTTTGTAAAAATGGCCCAAAATATCTTCGTTTGACAATGTTTTTTCTTCATACACTTTCGAACAAGGTACAAATTGCGTTAAATGTGATATATGTATAATATTTATTGATTAAAGTATATTTGTATTAAAGAGATAGGTAAAGTTAAGAGTTGGTGCGTACGGTATTTAATCATATAAATAATGTTCTGAAAAATAAATATTTTATATGACATCTATGTATTTTATTTTCATTCCCTCAATGTAAAATAGGTAGAATGACTGGAATTTCCCGCCCAGTGGTGTTGAATAAATAACTACCCCCTATGCTGTCTGTCTAAATATAAAATGAGCTAATGTATAATGGCTCCTTCCAGGGTATTATATTTGTAGGCGACCAAGAGGAACACGCTGAGTTTGCGATTTTGCCCGAAGACAATTTAACTTTCAATGAATGAATTTCATTTGAACAAGGGGAAGTAGGCAATAGAATTTCAATTACCACAAACAAGAAAGGAAATAAGTTCGATCAAAAAATACACCATAGCTAAACCGACATCTTAAAAATCTAGGTCTGTTGTCGTCATCAATGATAAGTGACAAATTAATCTGTCATTAACTTTGTACAATAATGAACATGAATGTTTTTACTATCACACTTTAAATTCAATGTTATTTCTTATGGTTGTTATAATATTTTGTAACATAGCTTACGTTAGCAATAGAAATGCGGGTACTACATTATTTGATTGTGCGAAAACAAAAGTTCAGTGCTGGAGCCAAGACGATATCGCCAAACTGAAGGCTCGGAAAACATTCGAAGAGCTGATCCCACCGCAAGTGAGCCCCGACAGGGTCGATAGCCGATACATTAAAGAGATCCTCAAGTATTTCAGAAGTGCCTTCAGAACAGTGCAAAGGGATGTGGATTTCAAAACTGCGAAAATATTAAAGGAAGCTTTGTCGGACACTGTCGGTGCACACCTTAAAAGTGAGATACTCCCCACTGTTAGATTTGCATACTACGCCGGATATGTCCCTTACAAACACGCGAAACAGCTCCACGACTTTTATGACCTCATAAAAATTAATATGAACACCCAAGGCTTGGGATGGAAACCACCCGAACGAATACCTCAGTGGTCAAACCTGACTGTTGCCAAAATCCTTATCGGATCTGGAAAGCTTTTGGATCCGTGTTCTTGTTTAGTCACTAGGCGTGATTCTAGTAACTGCATTCACCTACCAGCTCCTAAACTAGATGATGAAAAACACCCCTCGGCTATCGCTCTACCTTTTAGATCAGAAGGACTGGTTAGTCTGACAGCACCCAGCTCCGAGAATATCCTGTTAAAATATTACACGACCGCGTCAAGATGTATACTGCATAGCTCACCAGCACACTGTCGCCATGCAGACTTTGTTAATTTGAATAATGAATTATGGCACTGGATGAAGCGGGACGTTGCACCACATCTAGTTGACGAGAAGTTATACACAGCTTACGGTGGCGTTCTAAGAATAGCAGCCGCAGTGCAAAACTACGGAAAAGGGTTATCGAGACGTAATCTCTTTGAGTATCAAAATGCTGCTGTAGCAAAATGGAATCCTTGGAAATCGCTTAGTCAATCCTACATTTACGTAAATGCTGACTGGACGCCGAAACTATACGTGTCCTTGGTGTTTTTGACCGCAGCAACAATATGCCTTTTGCAGTTCTGTTACAATTATTTGTTTGGAGACAAGGGGTGTGGTTGTAAAAACCGCTCGGGAAGATCATCTTTTTCACGAGAAGTTGCATATACGAAAGTAGACAGCAATTTCCCAGCTGTACTGCCTCACCAAAGTGCAATATATTACAGTGACCAGAAACGCGTAAAGCGCCCACCCACCAAAAGTAAAACGTCTTCTTTAGGGTCCATTAAGACTCAGAAAGTTTATGACTTGAATGAGAATACTGAAAAGTTGATGGCAATAATAATGAGTGACAATGAAGAGACCGACGCCGGATCATCGCCATCAAAGATCGATAGTTATGATGAATGTGACGACAAACGTCTTGCTATTGCTGACGCCAGCAAAGACAGCAGGCCTAGGAGTCCGCCGAAAATAGAAACATCTTTAGCGCAGTTGACAATTGAAAAAATACAGCCGTCATCGGATAAAAAGTCTTCAGTACCGATGTACTCAACTAGTACCTTAACACGTTCAGATTTGACGTACTGCCCGGACAAACTTCTGAGCGATACGTGTTGGTCAGCCACCAGCACTAGTACATCAGGAAAGACTATAAGTTCGACTAGTTCCAAATCCCGCAGTGGGCGGTCGAGGAGCTCTCGCGATCTGGCGTGGGCCCGGCACGTGATATCCAGGCACTCTCGAAGAGGGCCAATGCAGTCCACGACTGGGACAGAATTAGACGCTAATTCTTTCATGACGCCGCCCTCGCGCCGGTAGCGATTTATTACATCGTTTACGTTCATAGGTATTTATTTGTAGGACGTTTAGTTAGTATTATTGTATAAGATTGTTGGATATTTAAGACGTATTTCAGGTTTTATTAAGAATATATATTGTCACATGTTTATTTTTGCATTATTTACTTACCCCTTCTCCTGCATGTTCTGTGAACTTCACACAAACTTAAAATATGGCCTAAGGTAGCCGTGGACCTACCAGCCTGCCGATTACGTTCGGCTTATTTGACCTGATGAATACAAATTACACGAGCCATATTTTATAATAACGTTGTAATAATATTATAAATACAGTAGGACCTCTTTAATCCGAACCCCCTCTAATCCGAACACCTCTGTAATCCGAACCCCCGACCCGAGTCCGCGCTGTCTCGCTCTCGCCCGCCAGCCGCTTAAATACATATCTTGAATGGGCTGATCAAGTGGATATTCCTTTGCCAGAAAAAATGCTTTTACGTAAATTACGAGACAAAGCTTTTTATTTGTCATTAAAAACCACACGACAAACCAAAATACTGGATTTCTTCAAAAATGTTGAATATAATATGTAACGTTTATAGATGAATACAAATATTGTATTATGTATGTACCTATTATGTTATTTTATTCACAAAAAATACCCTTATCATCTATACCCCTATAATCCGAACGCTCCACTAATCCGAACGGGGGCTAAATTTTCAGAGTTCGGATCAAAGAGGTCCTACTGTAGCTACAAATGAGTTGCAACCAAAAATGTCAGAACTAAACTTATTTACGGTGGGCAACACATCAATCTAATGTCAAAATTATTAAACAGAAAGGAAATATTTCGCGGCGAATTGTTCGTTACATGTATTGCAAATCAGTGAATCTCGCGCAAAATCATCGCTAATAGTGTTAAAATAATCATGTTACTTGTTTTCGTATGCTAAACGTCTTTGTTGTAACTTTAATATGTCGAGAGTAAGTAACTTTCCCAGTATTTTGTCGCTAATAAAGTATTACTAATGCAAACACTCGTGTTTTCCCATTGAGTCCCGATTATTATAATATCTTTATAAAGGATTATTTATTCATTTTGTGTCTTATTACTAATATGATCTTAATCTCATTACATGCATCAGTTAAATACGCATATGAAAATAACGAACAATATTTATTATTAATTAAGGTTGGTAAGTTATTACAATGCTGAAATATAACTATGGACAGGGCTGGGCAAAATACATGCTTTGCTTTAATTGAAATACAAATTACAAAATACAGTATCGCAAGTAATTAAAATGCAAAATACAAAATACCTTTAGGTAAGGTATTTGAAATATAAAATACAAAATACAGTATTTTAGCCATTTTTAATTGAAATACAAAATACAAATTACATAATTACTAAAACTACATATTAAAAAAACCAGCATTTTAACCCTTTGCTAGTTCAAAAATTTTACCCAAATTCTTGTCAATACTTACCTAATTTTCTTACATGATGTGCACTAGAATTAGAATATTAATAGAAATCTTTGTCTACTTGGACTATGTCATTACATCGTTCACGTAAACAATAAGCGAAAAATGCTCATTCATAACATAAAAAATACTGAACCAAGTGAATGAAATTTTAATTTTGTTCATTTTTCAAAAACCGCTTTTCCGATTTCAATAAAGTCACTCACGATAGCTAAACGAAGTTTAAATGTATTTTAATGTTAAAATGTATTTTGAAGCCTCAAGTATTTGAAATACTAATTACAAAATACTTCGTTGTCAGGTATTTGAAATACGAATTACAAATTACATTTTAAGGAAGTAATTGAAATACAAATACCAAATACGTATTTGTATTTCAATTACGTATTTTAATTACAAGTAATTCAAATACTGCCCAACCCTGACTATGGAGCATTGCTTTCAGGATATAAGATCATTCTTTTCACTGAAGAAGCCTGCGAAGCCTTCTCCTATCGTCGAGGATGATGACGACGTTATCCCAGAATCTCCTGATGTTCAGATTATTAAAAACAAAGTAAGTTTTAGAACAACCTAAGCCTTGTTTTTAATCTTTTTTAAATATTATTTTATTCTGATTTCCAATGCTATATTTGTTAATAGAAAAAGGATTCCAAAAAGAAGCGAGTATTAAATGATGATTCAGATGAAGAAATCTTCACAACGAAAAAAAAGAAAACCACAGATGATGCACAAACATCCAGTAAGAATAAAAACAAGTCCCCTAAGCCTGCACTCAAGGAGGTTAAAGCTGTTGACATATTTGGTAGTGGTCCAATCAAAAGAACAGAACCTTTAGTTAAGAAAAAGAAGAAAACTGAACTAGGAATTCATTCCGATGATGAATTTGAAAAGAGTCTCTTAGAGATTGACAATGCTGAATTGGAGGGTAAATTAAATGATGAGAAGACAGATGATAAGTCTGAGAAATCTACAAAAACATCTAAAGATAAAACAGAAGATTCAAACAAATCAGTTGAAAAATCAGATGACAAAAAACACAAGTCCAGTTCAAACATAGAATCTAATAAAGATAATAAAGACTTAAAAAAATCTGATGATAGCAAACCATCAAAGAAAACTGAAGACACCAAATCATTAAAGAAATCTGATGAAAATATTGAAACAAAGAAAATTGATGCAAAAACAAAGAAAACTGACAAAGATCATAAATCACCAAAAACAGATAAGAACTTCAATCAATCATCAATTGATTCCACTGAGGGTGAAAGTAAAAAGTCTAAAACAGATATAAGCAAAAGGAAATTTGCCGAGTTTCTTGAAAGTGATACTAGTCAAGATCATAGCAATAAGAAGAAGAAGTTAAACGAGTCTGTGGATGTTAAGTCAAGTCAGGAGACCAAGGAGTATGATTGTGACTCTTCTGTATTAGATGATGAGAAGGGTAGCCATAAAAAGAAGAAAATGAATAAAAGTTTGAATGAGTCTGGTAAGTCTTAATATTTAGTTGCCTACTTTCAGAATGCACTTAACATGCATACACCTTTTTTTGTGTTTCTGTATCCAAAGGTTAAAACAGGACCCTATTATTGAGACTTCCGTGTCTGTCTATTTGTCATCTGTTCATCTGCCACTAGACTGTATCTCAATAACTATGACAGCTAAACAGTGGAAAATTTCACAGAAGATATATTATTGTTGGTGCTATAACAACAAAAACTCGGTATATGAGAAAATTTACACCCAGAACTGTAAATTCAAAATTTTGTGCTGAAAAATTTTGACTTTACAATTTTGGGTTTAGACCAAATTTTTCCATAAATATAAATAATCACTTTCTTATTTTGTTTCAATGTGTTTATTGCAGTGTTAACAGATGAAGAACGACATGAAAGGCGAATACATTCGGCAGCTTTGTACAAAAACTATCTCAACAGATCTGGACCCAAACATTTGGGAGCAAAGGAGATCCCAGAGGTAAACTTTTAGCAAACAAAAATATAGTAAACCAACCTTTTCTATACTAATATTATAAAGAGATAAAATTTTTGTAAGTTTGTATGGTAATCTCTGGAAGTAATGAACCAATTTTAAAAATTGTTTCACTGGTAGAAAGCTACATTATTCGTGAGTGCTATAGACTATATTTTATCCGGTTATGGGCAGTATTTCCCCCGGGACGCGAGTGAAACCGCGGGAAAACTGCTAGTGTTCAATATTTTTATGGCTGGATATACATATGTACCTACAAAAAGGAAAAAGTCTTTATATTACAGTTCCCTTGTATTGTGTTATGTTTTGAATGCTAGCTGTTGATTGCAACTGCCAACTTCATGTGCAGCAGCCGCACTACTGGTTTGTTCGGTACATTAAGTTGTTTTGGATCGAAGCGACAGCAGCTCGTGCAGTCGCCATCACATATCCACCGATTCCATGCAGTCGCGATTCGTTCGATCGGCAGTAGCAGTAGACAGCTTTCAAAACGTACCTTTGTTTGAGTCTGTCTGGGGTAGTATCATCTTTGATTTTTATTATTCATACATACTTTGTATAATACTGAGTATTTTATGAATGTTTTAGTTTAAATGTTAGTTCTATGAATCTTTAATTTTAGGGTAAACCAGATTGCTTGAAGGACTGCGCTTTTTTGATGACTGGAGTTCTGGACTCGTTTGAAAAAGACGAAATAGCTGCTGTGATTACTAAGTATGGAGGCTCTGTCAAAAGTGGGGTGTCTAAGAAGGTAGACAGCATCTTATTTATTCAGTAATTTTTTAAAAAAAAACCGTACAATATTTTGGAGAACTATGTTAGTTATCTATCTCACAGATAATGCCATAGAAAAGATAAAAAAATCTATGGGTTTCTGTTAGATAGCTATCTAGAACATTACCTGGGACCTGTGAAATGGTCAATAAGTCTTAGTTTTCTAAAATTTGCTTGCTTCAATAATAATAATAAAGAAACAAAACATTTTAGGTGACTCACGTACTCGCCGGCGAAGACGCGGGCCCAGCAAAGATGGCGAAAGCACAAGAACTAGGAATTAAAATCATTAACGAGGACGAATTCCTAGCGATGATCACAGAACGATCGCAAGATAGAACTACATCAAAATCAGATATTAAAAAAGAAAAAGAAATCAAGAAAGAAAAAACTCCCAGCAAAAGAGAAAAATCTGACAAAGATAGGAAAGATAATCATGTTGATAGCAAATCTAAGAAGAGTCCTACAGACAAAATTAAATCAGAATCAAAGGATTCAAATAAATTAGAAGTTAGTAAATCAAAGAATCGTGAAAAGTCTAAAAGTCCAAGAAAGATAAAGGAGGAGAAAATTGAACCAAAATCAGAAACTAAATCAAGTTCCAGTTCATCTTCTAGTCTCGTTAATGGTAAGCTTGAGTATGAATTACCTTAAAACATTTTCAATGTTATACTTATGTAGGATCAGAAGCTCGTGACTGAGGCAAAGCCGCATGGATCGATCGATCATAAAGTTAAGCAATGCTTGCTGGTAACGAGTGCTTCCGTATTCGGAAGGCACAATAAACTGGTGTGTTCCGGCTATCATTTGACCATCTTTGGCAGTTACGGGTAGTCAGAAGCCAGAAAGTCTGACAACCAGTCTTACCAATGGGTATCGGTTTGCCCGGGTAACTAGGTTGTTGAGGTCAGACAGACAGTCGCTCTATCTAAAACACAGGTTCTCAGCTGTATCCGGTTAGACTGGATCCCATAATTGGGAAAAGGCTAGGCATATGATACTTATGTGAGAGCATAACAAGCAGGTTAGCCATAAAGTCGGGCAAAAAAAAACATCTGCCTAGCCAGTTGCCAACTATATCGAGGTTGGTTTTCACTCTAACTGGATGCAACTGAGTACCTGTAAATTACATGGAGCGACAGCCTATCTGACCTCGTCCTTGGGCTACCTGATACCCTTTGGTAAGACTGGTTGCGCTTCTGACTAACTCAAAGATGTTTCGAATGACAGCCGGGTCCCACCAATTTATCGTGCCTTCCGAAACAAGGAGGAACTCGTCTTGATAATATGGTCCCATTAACAGAGTGTTGTTACAACTTATGATCAGTTACGGCTATTACTAGCCTCGTGCTAAAAAAAAAACAAACACATGTATGTCAATATAAGACTGTGCTCTACAACTTGTTTTGATATTTACAGGTAATGTGAAAAGGGAAGCAGCGCCAATACCAGCAAACATGAGCATGTGGGTAGAGAAATACAAGCCACAGAACATCAAACAAATCATTGGACAACACGGTGATGCTAGCAATGTTAAAAAGTTTGTATTATCTTATTTATATTGCTTGTGGTTTTATTTTATACCATGTTAATCGTTCTACTGTAAATTTTCAATTTAAGAAGACAAACTTATCATCTATACCAATATTATAAAAATGATTATTTTTGTTTGTAAAGTCTCTGGAACCACTGAACCGATTTGAAAAATTCTGTCACTGTAAATAATTAAGTTGCATTTTCACCCGGTGACGTGGCTATATTTTATTCGTGTATGGGGCGCGGGTATAAATGCAGGAAACAGCTAGTTGAGAATATAACAAATAGTCTGCATGTAAAACTGACTGTAAAACGTCCATTGAAAAATATTCGAAAAAACACACCCATCTTAAAATATTTTTATACATTCTTTATTATTTTTGTAGATTAATGAACTGGCTGACAAAGTGGTACGTGAACAGAAAGGCTAAGTTGCCCAAGCCCAGTCCGTGGGCTAAGAACGACGACGGTGGCTACTTCAAGGCGGCCCTACTTTCCGGACCTCCTGGCGTTGGTGAGTTTCAATTACATTGTACAGTTAGTTTTAGGGTTCCGTACCCAAAAGGTGAAACGGGACCCTATTACTAAGACTTCACTGCCCATCCGTTTGTCTGTCTGTATCTCAAAAACCGTGATAGACAGTTGACATTTTCAGAGATGATGTATTATTGTTGCTGCTACAACAACAATAATAAAACAAGAATGTGGTGGGCTCCCTTACAACAAACCAGATTTTTGTACAGAACCCTTCGTGCTTGAGTCCAACTCACACTTGACTGTTTTTATAAGCTTCCTAGCTTTTATGGAGATAAAGGAACAAGGAACTAAGAAAGTTCCTATTATTCCTAATCCAGGTAAAACGACAACGGTATCACTGGTATGCAAGGAGATGGGCTTCGACATGGTGGAGTTCAACGCGTCCGACACGAGGAACAAGACACTCATCAAGGAACAGATCGGGGAACTGCTCACTACTACCTCCTTGTCTGCTTATGCTAAAGGTAAGAGCGATTTCAGGTTAGACTTCAGAAGTACTTAGCAAGTGGTATAAATGCGAGCTCAGCGCTTTCGCGTCAGATGATTTTCCGCTAGGTTTTTCTATGAGTAACACATTCCGAGATACAAAAAGCCTGTCGTGCACCGGTACCGGTGCGTTGAACCGGTAGTTATTAATTGTTGACTTTGGCGCGTAGGATATTATGCACAAAATGTGGCCCAAATCGAAGATGGAAACGAAACGACGGGTTTGCCTTACGCCCAATTAAAAAGCAGTATTTGAAATCGCAATAAGATTCTTTAGACTTTTACTATAAAGTCCCTCGCTGCGAATATAAAAATCGGTGTAGGTACCAATTGGGGAGTACTATTGGTTCTATCGTAGCTAATGTAATAAATAATCCAAAAAACACCAGGTGGCAGTGTTATATGATTTGAACACGTTAATGTTATTCGCCTTCGCAAGCGGATCAACTAGAACATGTATTTTTCAATTCATAGGTGACACAGGAAAGCAAGCGGTCACAAAGAAACACGTGCTGGTCATGGACGAAGTCGACGGCATGGCGGGCAACGAAGATAGAGGTATGTGAACACACTGGACAAGGGACTATACTGATTCATCGATACATTTTGCAGTTACATTTTTTAAGGCTCTATCTCTTTTTTATTCCGTAGTATATAGAGTTCATATTTGCCTATTTTTTTCGCAACTATGTCCGGGTCGGATTCCAATCTAATTGGTTGCTACTGAGTGTTCACATGGAGACTGGTTGCCTGATCTCTTCAACCTAGTTACTACTTCAACCGGATACTTACCTCTGGTAAAACTGGATGTCAGACTATCTTGCTTCTGACTTCCCGTATCAACTTTCACAGATGTTCAAATGACAAATTAAGGTGCCTTCCGAACCCGTCGGGGCTGCGGGTTGTTCGAAAGAGTTACCGCGGCCCTGGCACACAAAGGCCTCCTAAAGGAACACTGTGGGTTTTAGTCAGTAAAAGTCTGACACTCCCTCCCGCTGTCACCCACAGCGGGAGGGGTCATACTGATGATTTCCCATCGTTAAAAAAAAAGGTGCCTTCTGAAACATGGAGGAACTCGTCATGACAAGCTGATCTGACACGACCATCCACGGATCGATGCATCAACATTCACCAGTTCATTACTCTTTGTATTTATAGGTGGACTCCAAGAATTGATCGCACTAATAAAATCATCATCGGTGCCAATAATATGTATGTGCAACGATAGAAACAGCCAGAAAATGAGGTCGTTAGTCAACTACTGTTACGATCTCAGGTTTAGCAAGCCGAGGGTCGACCAGATAAAGGTAATGTAACACATGAATATACTTAGCTATTTCTTGTTAAAACCTGGTTCAACTAATTTCAACCATCGTCATTTAATTAGAACATCATTTATGTAGGTATTTTAAAAAAATGTCTTTGTCGCCAACAGTTCAATTGGCATAAAAACATAACTACACACATAGCACAATGAGCCATTATAATCTTCTTATTGAATGCTCACTGCATACTCCATTCTCTTACCTAGCCTAATAGAAACTTAAAACTAACTTTAAACTTCTATTTCAGTCAGCGATGCTCTCAATATGCTTCAAAGAAGGTATTAAGGTACCGGCAGACGTGTTGACCCAGCTGATCGTATCAGCCAATCAGGACGTGAGACAGACGCTCAACTTGCTGTCCATGTGGGCTGTGGACCCCAACCGGGATGATGTCGACAAACTCAGGAAAGACGCGCAGACTGTTAGGAAGGATATTAAACTGGTAAGTATATTAAAATAAAATAACATTTATTTATTTATTACTATTACAAAAAAATTTTTCTTTAAATGTACAGACACCGGCAGGTCAACGTATACCAATCTGTCAAATTTTACCAATCGAACATCTACCTTCCACTATTGTGATAAGGTTGAAAATCTATCGCAGAAATTTGACAGATTGTGGTAACTTGATGTCCTGTGGTCTGTATCTTAAATCTATGCCCCCAGAAAACCTAACCTACCCTTTATTAACCGACTTTCCAAAAAGGAGGAGGTTCTCAATTCGATCGTATTTTATTTTTATGTATGTTAATCCATATATCCGGCAGTTATAGACCGATTTGAGAAATTCTTTTTGTGTTTGAAAGAGTACGATGTCAGTGTAGTCCCATGGTATGGAGACCAGGATCTGATGATGAAATTGAGAGAACTCTTCAAATTTCGTACGCTTTTTTACGTCGATGATACTATTACGGGACCGACTGTCACTGTGGGTGGATATGGGTATTAAATATATTATAGTTTTAGACCCGAAAACTGAAAAGCATAAAATAAAAAAGCTTTTTACAAAAAAACCGACTTCACAAAAAAACACTGAAAATAAAACTTTTCACATGGCTCTAGAAGTCAGTGGCAAAATAAACACAGTCAACAGACCTGCAGACACCGACTTCTAGAGCCATGTGAAAAGTTTTATTTTATCCCTCTCAGTGTTTTTTTGTGAAGTCGGTTTTGTTTTTTTGTAAAAAGTTTTTTTTTTTATTTTTAGTTATGTGATCACTATCAGCGACTAATGGTGGAGCGGGAAAGGTAAAGGCCACATGCGTGTACTTGTACTATTTGCACTTGTTTCGGGAGAACTTATTTTTAGAAAACATGGAATAGTACAATCTTCCTTTATTCAGATAAAAAAACTGACCAGTGCGAGTAGGACTCGCGCACGAAGGGTTCCATAACAAAAACTCATGTTTGTTGTTTAGGAACCCCCTATTTTATTGCAGTTTACATCATACATCATCTGTGAAGATTTCAGATTTCTAACTATCATGATTTACGAGATACAGCCTGGTGAAAGGCGGACACGTGGACAGACAACGGGTCTAGTTTTACCCTCTGGGCACGGAAACTTAATAATACTATAATTTGTCTTTATTAAATTTCTAGTTATTACAGTTTTAAGGCACAGTTACGACATCCTTGCCTTTCCCCAGGGTCCATGGGAAGCGATCCGCAAGGTGTTCTCAGCAGAAGACCACAAGAAGATGAGCATCAATGACAAGAGCGACCTGTTCTTCTACGACTATAGTTTAGCTCCCCTATTCGTGCAGGAAAACTATTTGCAAGTTGAGCCGCATTGTCCTAAGTGAGTTTGTTGAATTTTCTTTTTAGCTTGTTGGCTTTTTGGCAGTGGCAATACTATTGCTACTTTATTGTTGGTGCATGTAGGTTTTATATGTGTAAATGTACAGTTGCGGACATTAATGCAGTAGCAACTTTCAAACCTTTGCAATTTTGCAGTGTAATACTTTGCCTGAACATGATGGATGCACCGGTTACACTAACACTTATTATACGGCTAAAATAGGAACGATGGTAGTGCACTTATGACCCCGTACCGTACATTGTTTTTGAACTCGGAGATTCGGCCACTACTGAGCACTCCCATGATTACGTTTACAAATACAACATGCATGTACAGACGACAGCACATCAAGTTACCACAATCTGTCAAATTTCTACAATCGATTTTCAACCTTATTACAATGGCGGTAGGTTAATATTTGATTGGTCAAATTTGACAGATTCGTATACGTTGACCTGCTGTTGTCTGTACATTCACACACATGAATAACACATGAGATAAAATATTATTTTTGTAGAAAGAATCAGCATCAAAATAAAATATTTCCTAACACATTAAGTTAGTGACTAAAATGATATGGCAGAATTTTGATCTTTGTGAAGGTCGCAAAATTATTTCCATAAATATCTTGACCGACTTCATATTTCCACAGACACGAAGTTCTCCAAAGGATAAGCAAGGCAGCCGACAGTATAAGCTTGGGCGACCTGGTGGACGCTAGGATACGGCGCAACCAGGCCTGGAGTCTATTGCCTACGCAGGTGAGTTTCCACTAGCGGTTTCACTTACACCTACTTTACGCACCCGGATAAAAAGTAACCTATTTCTAAATCTGAAGTATTTGTTTCAACTTGGTCCAGTATTTTCGTAGCTTTTAAGTAAAAAACAAGCAAAAATTAATCTTTATTATATACTAGCTATTTATCTTCGTCTTGTGGGAACTATTGGTCGAAATATAGTCTATGTTACTCAAGGATAGTCTAACTACCAATGAAAGAATTTCTCATATTGGTTCAGTAATTTCAGAGCACTTTGGGAACAAACAGAAAAATGTTTCCTCTTTATTGTATTAGTGTAGATGTAGAAGTATAGATTTGATATAAGAACATATGAGTTACCCTTCCAGGCGATGTACAGCTCAGTGATACCAGGACACGAGCTGTCGGGCCACATGTCTGCACAGATCCAGTTCCCGGGCTGGCTCGGCAAGAACTCGCGCGCCACCAAGATGCGCCGCCTCTGTCAGGAGATACACGCGCACACGCGCCTCAGGTATGTACAGCTCAGTGATACCAGGACACGAGCTGTCGGGCCACATGTCTGCACAGATCCAGTTCCCGGGCTGGCTCGGCAAGAACTCGCGCGCCACCAAGATGCGCCGCCTCTGTCAGGAGATACACGCGCACACGCGCCTCAGGTATGTACAGCTCAGTGATACCAGGACACGAGCTGTCGGGCCACATGTCTGCACAGATCCAGTTCCCGGGCTGGCTCGGCAAGAACTCGCGCGCCACCAAGATGCGCCGCCTCTGTCAGGAGATACACGCGCACACGCGCCTCAGGTATGTACAGCTCAGTGATACCAGGACACGAGCTGTCGGGCCACATGTCTGCACAGATCCAGTTCCCGGGCTGGCTCGGCAAGAACTCGCGCGCCACCAAGATGCGCCGCCTCTGTCAGGAGATACACGCGCACACGCGCCTCAGGTATGTACAGCTCAGTGATACCAGGACACGAGCTGTCGGGCCACATGTCTGCACAGATCCAGTTCCCGGGCTGGCTCGGCAAGAACTCGCGCGCCACCAAGATGCGCCGCCTCTGTCAGGAGATACACGCGCACACGCGCCTCAGGTATGTACAGCTCAGTGATACCAGGACACGAGCTGTCGGGCCACATGTCTGCACAGATCCAGTTCCCGGGCTGGCTCGGCAAGAACTCGCGCGCCACCAAGATGCGCCGCCTCTGTCAGGAGATACACGCGCACACGCGCCTCAGGTATGTACAGCTCAGTGATACCAGGACACGAGCTGTCGGGCCACATGTCTGCACAGATCCAGTTCCCGGGCTGGCTCGGCAAGAACTCGCGCGCCACCAAGATGCGCCGCCTCTGTCAGGAGATACACGCGCACACGCGCCTCAGGTATGTACAGCTCAGTGATACCAGGACACGAGCTGTCGGGCCACATGTCTGCACAGATCCAGTTCCCGGGCTGGCTCGGCAAGAACTCGCGCGCCACCAAGATGCGCCGCCTCTGTCAGGAGATACACGCGCACACGCGCCTCAGGTATGTACAGCTCAGTGATACCAGGACACGAGCTGTCGGGCCACATGTCTGCACAGATCCAGTTCCCGGGCTGGCTCGGCAAGAACTCGCGCGCCACCAAGATGCGCCGCCTCTGTCAGGAGATACACGCGCACACGCGCCTCAGGTATGTACAGCTCAGTGATACCAGGACACGAGCTGTCGGGCCACATGTCTGCACAGATCCAGTTCCCGGGCTGGCTCGGCAAGAACTCGCGCGCCACCAAGATGCGCCGCCTCTGTCAGGAGATACACGCGCACACGCGCCTCAGGTATGTACAGCTCAGTGATACCAGGACACGAGCTGTCGGGCCACATGTCTGCACAGATCCAGTTCCCGGGCTGGCTCGGCAAGAACTCGCGCGCCACCAAGATGCGCCGCCTCTGTCAGGAGATACACGCGCACACGCGCCTCAGGTATGTACAGCTCAGTGATACCAGGACACGAGCTGTCGGGCCACATTATGGTCAGTAAGAAAAAGTTACGGCAAAGCATCTATTCAACTCCAATAAAAT
The DNA here is from genome assembly GCA_002382865.2 of Heliothis virescens. Classification (NCBI taxonomy): domain Eukaryota; kingdom Metazoa; phylum Arthropoda; class Insecta; order Lepidoptera; family Noctuidae; genus Heliothis; species Heliothis virescens. The sequence continues at coordinate 13,375,323 of NWSH02000519.1, read as the reverse complement.
AAAACAAGTAATCGAAAATTAACCTTATTCCACAGCACATCAGGTTCAAAATCGTCAATCTTCCTAGACTACAGCTCTCACCTCCGCGACGCTATCGTGAACCCGTTGATCAAGGACAAGGCTGACGGCATCAGCCGGTCTCTGGAAGTGCTGGAGTCCTATCACCTGCTGAGGGAAGACCTGGACTCCTTGGTTGAACTGTCCGTATGGCCCGGACAGAGGAACCCTACTATTCTGGTGGACCCTAAGGTATAAGATCTGTTTTAGACGTAACTGCTTTTGAAACAATTTTTTTTTCAGTCTTGGTTGCTTATTTTGTTCTTTAGTTTGTGTAATTTCTAGCAAATTAAAGGCCAGTTTCACAGGTTCCAGATAGCTATCTGACAGATCATGCAAAAGAAAAGTTGCCAAAATTAACAACATTTCTGTCGGGCGTAAATCCAACAAATAAATAATAAAACTTGTATGGTAAAAATATGGTGTATTGATTGGTTAAATTTGGTAATGGTTGATGGTATGAGCAAACGCGGTTTGGTTGGTGTCCGATCGTTAACTAACTTTATAATAATTTTAATACTAAAAGTAAAGATTTGGGTCAGCGTGGAACTGCTGACTACGCGCGCGATTGGCATCAATAAACTGTACTTTGTACAATTTCTATGGCACTATCTCTGTGAAGCGGCCGTAATTATCTAACATTCAACTACTTTAAGTAATACTATAATGAAAAGCTATAAAACTGTATATAGAGACACTATACCTACATCTACGTATACCTACATCTACACTAATCCAGGTAGGAAACCGAGGTGATTAGGGCTCTTTCCATCTCCTTAAGAGAAGAGGCACAGGTCCAGCAGTGAGACAATCAAAAGGCTAATAAAGATGAAAAATAAGATCAAACGTTCAACGCTTCTATTCCGAGGTATTATGAATTTACCTTTTACTTCAAATTTCTTAGGTAAAAGCGGCAATGACGCGTACCTACAACAAGAAGGCGACGGCACTGCCGTACGCGCCGGGTGCCGTCAAGAAGGGCAGGGCTAAGGCGGATGATGACGACATGGGGGATGACGAACAGGAGGACGAGGATGAAGAGGACAGTGACCCCGAGAATGATGCGCTTATTAAGGTGGGTCTTGTTTATTGTGCTGGGTGAGTTCGAAAGTATACTAAAGTAAGGTCTCTCAGAGAGACTCTTCTTACAAAATTAAATTGTTTTTTTTTTGTTCTGAGTGGAGAGTTTTGTAGTCTTTCGGGTATAGAAAGAAAAACAACTCCTCTGGCGTTTTCATATTAATAAATTGAGATATGTTTTTAACGAATTTTCTTCATAGCATTGCTGTCAGTTCTATTCAAATATTTCAACTCTTGCCAATGGGCAAATCCGAGTCATATATTTACTTGCCATATTTATTTGTACTACAAGTATTTATCTTTTTTTAAACTTATCAGACTGACTCACCAAACATAAACAATATTATTCAAAATTAAATCTACTTTTACACAGAAAAAGAAAAGCAAGGAAACTGAGAAGCCGACCACAAGCAAGGCCTCAAAGGCGTCAACGAGTAAGAAGAAGAAAGAGAAATAGCATCGGCGATCCGTGATGGCCTTCTTGTTCAGGTAGTGACTTGAGACCATCAGACTTCTGGGTATGAGAAGACTTTGTGAGTGAAGTGAACAATAGATATGTGGTTATTGCAGTGTGTGACAGTATGGGGAAATAATATTGGATACCAGCAGCTTTTATTCTGTTTGAAGGTAGTGAAGCTGGCTATCCATGTACGATACGGGGTCATTAATGCACTAGCAACTTGCCTACGTTCATATTTTAGCCGTATTATAGGTGTCAGTGTGAGCGGTGGATCCGTTGTGTTCAGGCAATGCAATACTCTACAAAATTACGAAGGTTGGGTAGTTGCTAGTGCATTAATGACTGCAACTGTACACACACCAGCACACCAACCTCCCATAATCTCTCAAATTTCTTCAATAGATTTTCAACCTTATAACAATAGTGGAAGTTTATTAGTCAATTGGGAAAAAATTGACAGACTGGGGTAGGTTGACCGGCTGTCATCTGTACATTGGTTGGTTTTGATAACCTACCTATCTGCTGATTTGCTATTAGACATTGAATTTTGACATCAGCTCCAGATTAATTATGTAAATGTAGACATTTAAAAGTAGTGAACAGATTATCAAGCCAGTTACACATTTAAGAAGACGATTCATAAGCAAAGTTTTATTGCACAGCTGGGGCAGATCCCCGGTACTATAATAAACCATGTCAGATTCAAAATAATTTCTACAACTGTCACATACCACACTAATCAAAACGTGAAGTGAACACACATTGTAAGAATTGAACACAGTGAAAGCAAACATTATACAAGTGGATTGCAAAAGTATTGATACTAAAACTGAGCCGTATCCAGTGAGACTGGAAGCGGATTATGAGTGATACGAGATAAAAGTGATACTAGTTACGATATGGACAAATAAACCAAAATGTTGAATTATCTGTGTAGTCATACGTTTTAATGTACTACAATAAAATTAAAATAACACCATGTATCTCTAAGGTGATTTTAAACACAGGACATGATACAGCCATTTTGTTTATAACTCTTGGAAAAATGTCCAGGAGACTAACCCTGATATTTTCCACAGGACATTTTCACAGGTTCCAGATAAAATTGTAGATTTATTCTAGAGCTATCCAACTGATAGTGCCATAGAAATGTTTTTGTTTTGATGAATATTCTATGGCATGATCTCTCAGATAGCTATCTAGAACTTTATCAGGCACCTGTGAAACCTTAGATTTTATAATAAGTCTTTCTTTATATTTTTAATTAAGGTTTTGTATGTCCTGTGGTTAGAATTATTGTTTTATCTCCATATTACTATTATTAGTTCTGATAATCCTTATCGCGTCAAGCATAGAAATAATTAACATATTGTTAACTTTCGTGTAAAATCTGATAATTATAGCTAATTCCTAATTATGATATATTCCTTTTGTCGTAAACAGCCCACCTGTAGTTTTAAAAATATTTGTAACATAGTAATTAATGGTCTGTTTCCTTGAATATCATATAACTAAAGATTGATATTATCTATGACTGTATCATTATCGCTTAAAAATAAAATAGTGTTTAAAATAAGAATTATGTAAAATACTTTTATGTTACTTGACCATGTTGTTAAATGTTTCACAACTCGTGCCAATCACATAAGTTTACATTTCCACATTAAATAATGGGAAGGCAGTATAATCATAACAACTGAAATAATCACAATATTCAAAATCTGCATGGACATCTACCTATATGAAAAAAAAAAACAATTTTATGGCACATAACTTCTGAACCAACCAACGAATTATGTATTTTGTTGTGTTTTGGTTAGTATAAAATAAAATCTATACTAATATTATAAAGCTGAAGAGTTTGTTTGAACGCGCTAATCTCAGGATCTACTGGGCCGATTTGAAAAATTCTTTCAGTGTTAGATAGGTCATTTATCGAGGAAGGTTATAGGCTACTTTTTATCCGGGTGCGCGCAGTANGTTTGTTTGTTTGAACGCGCTAATCTCAGGATCTACTGGGCCGATTTGAAAAATTCTTTCAGTGTTAGATAGGTCATTTATCGAGGAAGGTTATAGGCTACTTTTTATCCGGGTGCGCGCAGTAGTTCCCACGGGAGAGCGGGTGAAACCGCTGGCGGAAGCTAGTCTCCATATAAAACTGAGACAGTGTACAGACAACACATCAAGTTACACAATCTATCAAATTTCTGTAATAGATTTTCAACCTTATCACAATAGTGGAAGGTTAATGTTAGATTTAAAAAAAAGATTTGGGTTGGTTGACCTAGTCCCATCTGTACAGTAGTTTTAAGTACATTCATCACAATTTCCATTAAAACTATATATGTTAGTTGCCTAGTGTTCAATAGACAAAATAATAGTTTATCCAGTGTTTCTGGGACTGATGAAATTTAGTGTGCGTTGGACCATTTAACTGTTACAATAACCAAACTATAATCGGTTGTGAATTGGCTGCTCATTGGTCAAATCAGCAATTCGACAACTTACTTTATTTAATTTTTAACCCTTTAACCGCCAAGCTTTTTTCAGTTGGCGTGCCCCCAGCGCCAGGCACGTGAAATTTAACATTCGAAAAAAAAATGTTTTTTAGGCTTAAACATCGTAATACGTTCAGAAATTGAAATAAAAAACACGGTTTTTTGTCGGAAAAATCCGACTCTGGCGGAATAAGCCCGAATTCGTTTGTCGGATAAATCCGACTCTGGCGGTTAAAGGGTTAAGACACTTGTATATTTCTTTTGTACATTATATAAGGTTACGGTAATTAAGTAATTAGTGACCAATATTTGAACGCAAATAAACTTAATTTTTACTCATTAGTCTAATTAAACAAACAAACACAAAGTTCCAAGTTTGAAACTGTTATTGTGATGAAACTATTGAGAATAATAAAAAAAAGTTTATTTGGGAAAGTTGTTTGTAATCAGGAGTACAATCACATGTTCAAGTATCGGTCACTTATTACCAGTCACCCTAATATAACCATACATTGAAAACCTCTCAAGGTTTATCAGTGTGATGGACAAAATGGTACAGACGACAGCACATCAAGTTACCACAATCTGTCAAATTTATGCAATAGATTTTCAACCTTATCGCAATGGGGGTAGGTTAATATTTGATTGGTAAAATTTGACAGATTCGTATATGTTGACCTGCTGTCGTCTGTACATGTTATCTTTATAGTTAAATGGGGTACCCATGTCATACTTTAATGGCCCACCATTAAAGTATTAATGTAATAAAACTGCTATAACTGGAATCATAAGCTATTATAAAATAATGAACCATGCATCAATGTTTAAATAGGTTTTATTTAAGTGTTTCCTAGTGTGTGATCTTACATGTAATCTTAAGAAGTATCTATTGTTTTCAACTCAATTACATTTACTATGACCAAACCTGGCAGTATAAGAACAAAAGAAAACATCAGTGACAGCAAACTGAGGCTTAAAGTTAACCAAAGTTACGCTAAAGTTAACCCGCTACAAGATTAATTTAGTTTTTATGGTATACTTTGATTATTTTTTCTGTCCAGGTTTTCCTTGGTCAATGATCATGGACAGTAAGTTTGATGTTTTCAAGTCTCATGTTTGAACAATTTTGTTGTTTAGCATATACTTGTAATGTTTATTAAAGTTAATTAACTATTTTTAATTTGTGTTTCCTTTATGCAATGGCACAAATAGCTTCAGTGTTGCTGATAGTGGGTTAAGTCTCTTGGTCCACTATCTGATGAGTACTTGTGGTTTGGATTGGAACCAATGGCTTCGTGTGAATAAAAATAAAATAAAGATATTTATTTTAAGATGTGATTTTATTCACCATTGACACTCAAATTTTTCTCAAAGTATTCTCTTAGACAGTGACAGCTTTTCAAATTAAAAACATGTAGAAAAATAAACTTATATAAGAATAAAAAGATCTAATACTAAACTTAAACCTCTTTTTATTCTAACACTCCTCCTTAAGTTCATTTCTCTACTTTCATCCATCACACACTCACACCACACCCATATTCAGTGCACACCATTTAAACTTCCCTTTCAACAAAGG
>NWSH02000519.1:13339794-13354566 GCA_002382865.2 Heliothis virescens | reverse complement strand
TAAAAAGTTTTATTTAATGCTTTTCAGTTTTCGGGTCTAAATACTATAATATCTTCATCATCGACGTAAAAAAGCGTATGAAATTTGAAGAGTTCTCTCGATTTATCCAGGATCCCATCATCAAATCCTGGAGTCCTTACCATGGGACCACCTGTGAAGTATACCCTTTCAAACAAAAAAAGAATTTTGAATATCGGTCCAGCCATCTTCGAGTAATCGGTGAACATACATAAAAAAAAAAAAAAAAAAAAAAAAAAAGATACGGTCGAATTGAGAACCTCCTCCTTTTTGGGAAGTCGGTTAAAATAGCCATTGTTTCTTTACTCTTTCACGACATATCGCAATTTAGCATGTTTCAAATGTCCATTAGCATCACTTTCATTAGTTTATTTGCTTACAAATGAAAGCATCCGGCGCCGGTCGTCGCCTCTATCAATTACAATCATTGACGCACTATGGTCTCACCATAAACACGTATACTTTAAGTTAGGCAATAATTTATTTATTTATTGCATCATACAACTGCGGGGCGCCGGTCGTTACAAAGTGCAAACGGGTCATTCTTCTTTTTAACCTACAATTTGAACGAAGCACTTTTTGATATTAAAAAATGATTTAAAAATATACATATATATTTTTCTCAAATGAAATTGTGTATTTCAAACTATCATTTAACCATCATGGATTCCAAAAGCAACCTGCTCATTAAAGTTTTACTCATTTTTCATAATTTCAAAGTTTTATCAGAATTAAACGTGTCTCTTGAACACCTCCGTCACAAACAAGTTTTTTGTACTATATCAGGTCAGATCTTCATATTTTTATTATTCATATGCTTAACTAAGTAAGAAATATTTACAAACTCTAGCTCAAAAAAACAGAAACCCTTAGCTGTTAAAAATATTAAAAAAATAGTTAATATAAAAATGTGACGGAGTGGTATTTTTTTTCTTACACGAATATCAAAGTTAAAATATTCTGTGTTATTCAGGATATTAATTATTATTAAAGGTTTCTAACCTTTTATGTATAGTTTACGGAGGTGAAAAACGTTAGGAAACTGATAAAAACACAAAATATTTCTGATCAAAATAATCAATTTTTTCGAGAGGAAGACAAACTTTTGTAGGTTAAAAAGAAGAATGACCGTGTTTACACGTTTGGTTTTTGTTACCTTCGTCCGTTTAGCGAATTAGGCTGGTAGGGCACTTATCGTTACAAATATTACACACGCGAAATTACCTCTTTAGCAGTCTGTCTGTCACGTTTTCACGCCAAAACTACAGAACCGATTTAAATCTGAAACCCGAGAAAGCACGTAGGCTGCTCTTTATCCCAGTGCTTGAAGTAGTTCCCTCGGGACATAAATGTGTTCGCGAGGAACGGCTAGTTCGCACTTAGAGACAGGTTTATCTAATGAAATCTACGATGAGATAGCAATCGAATTAGTATACTTTATACTTAGTTAAAAATTGGCATATCGAATTTGAGACTTCATGCGCAATCGAGATAAGTTTTATCAAATAAACACGTGTTGCATTGTCGACCTACTTCGGCTCGTGAGAATCAATTGGATAGAGAATCGTTTGCTCTTTGTTGCTACTTGGCTACTTACATATATCTACGCGCCCCAGTGGCCTTGCACAGCTGCAGATTGTACTTACTATATATATAAAACGTGACAGGATCCTACTATATTATAGACTCGAAAATTTGTATGTTTGTTGATCCTCTTTCATCTAAAAACTATTGGATGTCTTTTGATGAAAATTGGCAGTATTACTGGTATTACTTTTTATTCAAGTATAGGAAGTAGTTTCCTTTGGAAGCAGGTGAAACCGGTGGTTAAAGCTAGTAAGAATTAGACACGTTTCTTTCAAACATTACTAAAGCCTTAGATTTGGTATTAGCAAATCAGTGTTAGGTACTGCCCGGTTCACGATGAGAAATGGCTGATAAAAAAGATTTAAACGATGATTATTGACGTCTTAATAATTTTATCTGCAATTTACAATCAGCTACAATCATCATGTCCTTGACCGTTTATCAACTGTTTGCATTTTACAACAGCTCATTAAAAGAAAGAAATGAATGATTGAATGGATCGATGCTTCAAGACTAGTACAAGACACTTCCGCCAGTGATTTCACCCGCGTTCCGTGGGAACTACTCGGCGCATCCGGATTCCTAAAAAATAGGCTAACACTATGAAAAAAAATCTAATCGGTTCAGTAGTTCCCGAGATTCGCACTTCCAAATAAGCACTTCAGCTTAATAGTATTGTTATAGATATGCACATCGGTATGCACAGATACGCATATCTTCAAACTTTGATAGGGATATCTTTCTTCAATGCGTTCTTTACTTAATATTATCACTGTCCAGTACTGATTTCAATCATATTAGTCTGAAGACGCTATATAAGATAGACCTACTGCCTCGTTGGTCTAGCTGTCGCATAGCCTTCCCGGGTCGAGCCGGAGTCTGAAATTTGGTAATGGATACACTTGTGTATTGGAGAGTACGTTAGTCCTGCGCCAGATCTCTCTCCGGTCGTGTCGGGTTGCCGTCCCATCCGGGCTATGAGAGTGAGGGAATAGGGAGTGGACCTGTGTCTGCGCATATGCTTGTGAATTATAATATTTCTTGCGCAGCTAGCTGGTCTCCTTAAATGAGAACAGCCACCGTGGCCGGCAATAGGCTAGGACGCCATTATTATAAAATAAAACTTCCTTTTCATATGTCCAAGTCCCACTGCACAGTCCTCCCTTCCCGTCTTCCGCCCTGCCAGCGGCTTCGCCCGCGCAAAATTTTAAATCTCGTTTTTTCCCGTTCCCGTGGGATTTTCGGGTAATCCTTTCTTAGCAGATGCCTACGTCATTAAATCTACCTTCATGCCAAATTTCAGCCCGATCCCTCCAGTGGTTAGGGCTGTGCGTTGATAGATCACTATGTCAGTCAATCAGTCACCTTTGAGTTTTATATATTTAAATAAGTATGTGTATGTATATATTCCAGGCGTTTGGCGTACAAACCCTGTCAGGAACAGGCAGTCTTCGCGTCGGAGCCGAGCTGCTGAACAAACACCTGAAGTACACCAACTTCTACTACTCGGTGCCGACTTGGGGTATGTTAGCTTTCAATTGTTTAAACCCATCTTCATTCCACTGACATTTATTCACACATCACATTTATTTATACTACGTTCACACAGAGACATCAATTTTGAAACTGATTACTGATTAGTGATTTTTGCAGTATATGGATTAATTTCAACATCACGTTAGTTGCATCTATAACTAAATTACTGCTGAACCGATTTGGCAAAAAAGGGGGCTTAGAACCGGGTAGAGGACATGGGATAGTTTTATCCTCATCCGGGTAGTTTCCCTGGGACAGGGGTGAACATGAAAATAGTAATTTACTTATATGTAAGAGTTTACACGTGCATTCGGTTTAGAGGTTCGACAATCATATTGTGATTAAACCATATCCTGCAAAAATCTTATCCAGGTCCCGTCAGAAACTAGCGTTACAAATGGAAGTAGGTTGACAGTCAGGGATGTATTTACCCTTACGGTAGAAGGGCTATAGCCCGGGGCGGCAAGCCGCAGAGGGTGGCCGGTAGGGTGCCCCTGGGGCTTGGTTTCATTCCTTGATGGGCCGGAAAGCTACAGGAGCCCGGGCGCGCAATCTTAAAATACGCCCCTGTTGACAGTTACTTTAAAAGTACAATAAAGTAACCTTTGTTTTAACGAAGACTGTAGTTAGATAATAATATGGAAACATTAAATATATTCCAGCCCATTTTTTCAGAGAAATGTAGCTTTTTTTTACCAAATGAGCCGGCGGAGAACCTTTCTCTTTCAAGATCCATGACTTTAGACTCGGCCAAGAGAGGTTATGAAAAAGGTGTTTTTTTTTTGTTACATGTATTTAGATTTTTTTTACATTATAATTATCCTTCGAAAAAGTAGTTACATCGTAATCATTATCCAAATACTTCATTGGAGAGAGGCACTTATCTTTAAACACTTATAAAGTGCCTTAGATAACTATATAAGTGGTTGCCAAAGATATACATATAATGTGATTATACTGAGTAATAGATTATCTTGGATTGCCTCATGGTCGATAATAAAGGCCATTATAAATATTTTTTGCAACCGGGAAGAACCAGGGGGATTTTAACTATGCTAGTGGTTCCCGGTGGACCTACTTCCTCCACTCAAATAAAAAGTAGCCTATATCGTATTCTGATGTATAAGGTATGTTACTAACAAGTTTCGTCAAAATACGTTCAGACGTTTACGTGTGAAGAAGTAACAAATGTACACACTCAAAAATATCCATTTGAAAAATTGTCCGTCGTATGATCACTCATTTCTAGTCTTGTAGAGTCAAGTATTGTAATTGAATAAAAAATATTATTACATTATTGAAAATAAGCTCAGATTATCAGTGTTTTATAATTAATAATCGCAATATTAATTATAAACATTGATAGTCAGCGAAGTAGGACAGGAAAATATTTACGCTCTGTGCAAAGTAAAACAACTCTCTTCAGTTCCTTCTTTATTTCGTCATCTTTTGTTAATCTTTAATTTGTATCATCTATGTTAAATAATGTTAATTAGAATTTAGCATCTTAAAGTATTTGTATTATTTTTAACTATGGCCTAAGTTCATACTTTTTGTCATTCATTCTTATCATTAAACTACTTTCTTCATTCACATTTACTGCGGAATTCAATAACCCATTTGCTTACTAGAGAATGAATTTTGACATGAACACCATACGAGTAATGTCAAATTCCTATCTCTAGTAACCAAATCGACATATAGATAGGTTATTAAATTCCGCACTCTACCTCACTCCCACATGTACTTACAACCTGATATATTTATACTATCTCCTTCAGATAACCACCACTTGGTATTCGTGAACTCCGGTTTCACGAACCCTCGGACCTACCGCTACTGGAACGCCAAGCAGCGTGGCATTGACTTCGATGGACTGATTGAGGATCTACGCGCGGCGCCCGAGAACTCCGTGGTACTGTTGCACGCATGCGCACACAACCCCACCGGCATCGACCCCACGCAGGAGCAGTGGGAGAAGATCGCTGATGTTATGGAGGTATGATAGAAACTATGGAAGTTGTCGGTTTTGTTAAGAAGACCATCTGCTAATATCTTCCCTCTATCAAATTCTTCCTTAGTCCATTTGAGACGGAAGGACTGGTGAGAGAGCTGGGGCAGTGATAAAATTAAATCACGATAATGTGGTTGATGTAACTTCTTATCAAAAAGTTGATAGCAAATGTATCCCAGTTCTGGGAAATCTGGGATATCTACATTTTTATCGACTTTATCGAATAGTCTTGGATACCACCACACCACAATGATTGATAATTGCTGGAAACTTTCATATTTTTCTTTCCGTTCTACTTTATTCTCTGATCCTTCCATCTCTTAATTTAGAAATTATTCTCTTAGGAGCGCAAGTTGTTCCCGTTCTTCGACAGCGCGTACCAAGGGTTTGCGTCAGGCGACTTGGACCAGGACGCGTGGGCGGTGCGCTACTTCGTCAAGAGGGGCTTCGAGCTCGTCTGCGCACAGTCCTATGCTAAGAACTTCGGCTTGTACAGTGAGTCTTATTTCTGATCATTTTTTGATTAGGTAGGTAGGAAGGTGTCTAAATCTTGCTAGAGGAATTTGTCCTGAAAAGGACCTATTCTGATTAGTTTTTGCCCTTCAAACATTAGAAATTTGCCACATTGTGACCTTTCAGCATTTCTGTTGCCACATACTTATTCTACAAGAATTTAAATTTTAGAGCCTTGTTTTGGTCCATGCTGACAATTGAGATTATTTTATACAGATAAATTTTATAAAAAATACTCTTGTACGTACAGAAACTTGATTCATACTAGTGCTGAAGGGCCTTTTTGGGCGCTCGAAAAGTGCTGTTTATCAACCTTCTTTGAACATTTTTTTTTAATTAATTTTTTTTTCAATACGTTTAAAGCTTCAGCAATTTAAGGTCCTGTATATAACACCAAGGCCTTCTCGTTCCCAGACGAGCGCGTGGGCAACCTGGCGATCGTGGTGTCGGAGGCGCGCGTGGTGCCGGCGATGAAGTCGCAGCTGACGTGGATCGTGCGCGGCATGTACTCCAACCCGCCGGCGCACGGCGCGCGCGTCGTCACCAACGTGCTCGCCAACAAGCAGCTCTTCGACGAGTGGTGCGTATAGACCCCCACCAAACTTTATGTCGTCGGGGTGTCAAGAGACGACTCCCGGCCACCGTAGACGTGGGTCGTCACACCGTCGGCACCGTCCTTTCGTCTCCTAGAAGACGACAGGCCCGTGTCGGCGGCGCGCGTTGTTCCACGCGCTCCTTAGAGAGTGTCAGCAAACCCCTGCGGGGTCCAACAGGGCCAGAGCCCGTCGGGCGCAAGGGTTGTTCGAAAGAGTTACCGCGGCCCTGGCACACAAAGGGCTCCCGAAGAAACACGGTGGGTTTTAGTCAGTAAAAGTCTGACACTCCCTCACGTTGGGAGCGGGAGGGGTCGTCTGATGATTTCCCATCGAAAAAAAATGGTATAGACACATGGCGGTGTTGCCCAACGTGCCCCAAATTCTGCACAGCGAAAGACGTACGATACGTCATTAATGCACTAGCAACTTGCCAACGTTCCTATTTTAGCCGTATAATAGTTGTTAGTGTAACCGCTGGATCCGTTGTGTTCGGGCAAAATAATATACTACAAAATTACGAAGGTTTGAAAGTTGCTACTACATTAATGACCGATGTACATACCGCCACTGACAATACCGTGTGCGTGGCGAAATATTAACTTCTGAAGCTTAAGTTCGATTGCCATCGACTTGCCAAAAAGGATACAATAATGCGTAAATAATATTTTTTTTCTTTTGCTTGTGCAGGAGGGAACACATCAAGGCCATGTCCTCGAGGGTGATTGAAATGAGAGAAGCCTTGAGAGCTGAACTTATCAAGTAAGTTTAACTTTTATTAAACCATAAAACTAATTTACCATATTTTTTCCAAAATTTTAATGTATTTTTCATTTTTTCCAGACTGGGCACACCAGGCAATTGGGACCACATAGTGAAACAAATCGGCCTCTTCTCCTACACTGGTCTGACCCAACGTCAGACGGAGCATTTAATCCAGGAATACCACATCTACCTCCTGAAGTCAGGCCGCATCAACGTGTGCGGTCTGAACCCTAGCAACGTGCAATACATGGCGCGGGCCATGCACGATGCCGTCACCAAGTTCCCGGCTGACGAGTAATTTGTTTCTTTATTTGTAACGTGAATGGGATTCTTTAGTGACTTCTATCAGTTGAGGTATGCAACCTTCTTGGTGTATAGCTTAGCCTTTGAATTAAAAAAAGAACGATAGGGATAACGCAAGTACATCGAGCTACTAGAATCTGAAATATTTTTTTAATAGATTTTCAACTTAATCTCTAAAGTATAAGGTTCAATGTTGATTGGGGAAATTTTACAGATTGGAGTAATTTGATGTGTTAGCGTCTGTTCATGACAAAAGAGTATGGAAAGTGAATCGTATTTGCAAACCTCAACTTTATGATTGAATTTGCTAAAGAATGCCATACTAAAGGTTGAAATGTAGTGTGAGCGTAAATAATGTGCTTGACACACAAACATGCTGATATACATGATCCTTAAAGTATTTTCTTTAAGTTGCCAAATATTGCCAGATTATTACACACCAATTCGAAAATTATGTGCCTTCGTAATTTATTGCTTCAAAAATACTAAATAAGGGGGATATTTAAATGTTTATAACGTAAAAGAAAACTGCAATTAACGCTCACACGACATTCAACCTTATCACAAAGAGATTAAAGTCGGTAATGGTAAAGTAATTTTTATTAGACAAATGCACAGCTATATAGTGATTAGGTCACAGTAATATCTCTTATTCAGTAAGTAATTTATTTTATTCATAGACCAACACCAACAATATAATATTTTAATTATCTAGTAAAATATAATATACCAGTATATGTAACGTACCAATATATTATCAGTGCTATGATATATGAACATTATGCAATATAGTTTATTTTATATAGTGTATATTATATATCAGCGGTATTTTGTCTGTGGCAGTTTGAGATTATTCGCGAAATTATATTGATTGTAATTTTAAAAAGGCGTTACTATATTTTTGGCGTAAGTACTACGTACGGAGATTATTAAAATTTAAAAAAAATATATGGAATTTGGTATCGCTGATTACTCCTTTTCCATGATAGAACTTGGAAACTTAAGATTATTATCTACCGTAGTATTTTATTAACAACCAATTTCGCTGACAAAATAAAAACAACTGCTTACTATGAATTTTTGAGTTCGAATTTGAAAATTGAACAGTTGTTTTAAGAAAAACGGGCGTTTATGTTGTCGGTGGGAATGGGCTTACGTAATGATACGTTCCGAATCGCGTCTTAACCCTATAAAATGCTGATACTATAGACCACACTGTTAAGCTATTTGCTTCAGTCGGAACGTTTTTTAATGTCGTAATTTTATTGTTTAAGTATACCGTGGATAAGGAGTATATTAATTATTATATATTAGCTAAATGAAATATATAATTATATTATATTTATCTCTACATAACTCTATTCCAGTGAGATGATTATATATTTTTATATACATAAACAAAAATAATGAAGTAATTTTTAACACTTAAAATATATTTACAGATTATATTGCGCATGAAATAAATATCAAGACCCGGATTGTTTATCAAGAAGGTTGTCTTAAAGATGCAATTTTTTTAAATGGAATGCTATCCCTAGTATGAGTTCTTGATATTCTGGGAAAATACAGTACTAGATAATTTCTGGGTTTAAGAAAAAGCGTAGTTGTGGCTTGTAAAAAGTCAGCGGGATCTTGCTTGAAAATGGCAGCTAAAGAGTTTGTACTACGTATAGTTTGCGTTTGACCATAGTCTCAAAATTTAAGACATTGGTCACCGCTTTTAGTTTTAATTTTCATACAACGACGTAGGCATTTTACATTAACTTAGCGCAGATCATAGACACGATCAAATGTTATAAAATCTCATTTTATATTTATACGCAATAGTAAAGTTTTAAACGAGGCTATCATAATAATCTTCCATAATTTTAACATTGCATTTTATTACAAAATTGTTAAATAAAATATAGGATTTACATTTGCATTTCTAACCTAAAGTTTTTAATATACTGTCCCAGTGAAAATCTTGATAATATTAGCTGTTGAACGTTTCAAAGTTACCATATAACACCACTATTGCTCAAAGTTAGGGTTGCCAGTAATACGAATTTAAAACAGCTGTATTTAGCTTTTTACACCTACGAGTAGCTTATAATATTTAATCTGGTAACTCTTCACTGCGAATCGCTGATAGTATTAAAACGCAGAGCAATAATATTTTTATATTGTACATATATTTGTCAAAAATAAGTAATTACCAGTTAATTTGGCTGTGATCCAATTTTAAAAATTATTTATAATGATTGTAAAACATTTTTAAGGATATACACTGCTAATGAAAATCGTGTTCAATGTAATATTTATAAGACCAAGTTTGGGTCACTGACCGCTTTTATTTTATATTTTATTAAATCAAAACCAGTTTTGCAGTATTAAATGCTTTTAGTTCGGAACTAAACGAGCCATTTACACAATAATATATTCATTGCTTTTATGATTTTTATCTAGGATTATTACTAAGATATGTTGCGAAATAAATCTCAGTTGTTATAAAGAGTTTTGTTATTATTTTATTATCCTTTTTGATGAAGTATTTAATTTCTTTTGCAGCGACGAGACTCGGTCCAAATTGTAGGAGAGATATGAAACGGTATGTGTTGTATTAACGGTGCTGGGGCATAAATGTACATATTACCTGTGTATATATTATAATTATATGAATAAAACACCAATAATAACAACACAGACCGTGCTATTCATTTTATATTTATTTGGGATGGTTGTATAAATAAATTAAATTGTGCCTTTATGTGCATGTCCTACTTTCTACTTCTAAAACATTATGGACTAAGATGGGATAAACTTCGTAAGTGTTGAATAATTTTGACATCAGGTTGAATATGAAGTGAACTTCAATACAACAGTAGATGTTATGACGTAGGCATACGCTAAGAAAGGATTTCCCGAAATTCCCACGGGAACGGGAAAAAACGGGATTTCAAGTATAGCGCGGGCGAAGCCGCTGGCAGAAGCTAGTTCATAATAAAAACGAAAGTATGTATACAATTTTACAGTTTATTTATATAAATATGTATATTACAATCTATGTCTCCATAGGATCGGGCGCGGGCACCGCTGGCCTGAGGAGTGGCCGTGAGCCGAATCGTTCCGTAACTGAAATAAAAAAAATAATCACTATATGAAAATGTGGGTTAACGCTCAATCCTTCTCCGTGTGAGAGGAGGCCTGTGCCCTGCAGTGGGACGATAAAAAGGCTACAAAAAAAAAAAAAGAAAAAATGTGGAAGCCTTTATAAAAATCTAGGTTAGATTTTCGTGGCGCCGATTTTAAGGTTGCAATTAATGTAAACAAATGGTATTGAAGACATCCTTTTAAGAATGTTTATGGAGAATTTTAAGATCTTTTTTTGTAGACCCGTCTTCTATACCAATGCACCTAAAGCTATTTGATGATGATATAGCTTTTTAGAGCTGTTTCTTTTTTTGTAAAAAGTTTTTTAAAAGACAAACAATATTATACAACTAGCATTACCATAAAGTAACTCATATACTCACACTGCTCACTAATATTCAAATCAACCATCTCGATATAGTTCTGCTTGTTGTCCCCGCCTATGGCCAGGCTGTGCGGCGCGTCGGGGCAGGCGGCGGCGCACAGCACCTGCCCCACGCGGCACGTGCGCTCGCTCACTTGTACCGGCGCAGCACTGATCAACAAAACAGTTTCATAAAGTAATGAAAGAATGTGCATGATGTAATGAAATACTATGCCTCTTAGACAGGGGTTACACGATCAGTCTGGCGTCAGTCCAGTCCTGTCAGTCCTGTCATTAGTCTGGTCATGAATGATGGGAGAATGATCGTGTAACCGGTTGATTGACGGACTGATGGTCCAAAATGTACCGTGTTTTTTGTCCGTCAGTCTTTTGTCAGACTGAGACTGATGCCAGAATGACGCCAGACTGATCGTGTAACCCGTCTTAGGGCTCGCCCCTGCCAGATTGGTCGAAAGAGTTACCGTGGCCCTGGTACATAAAGTGCTGAAGAAGGAACTCGGTGGGTTTTACGCAGTAACAATCCCTCACGCTGCATCTGCAGTAGGGTCTTTTATTTTGGCGGGAAATCATCAAATGACCTTTTATTAAAGTTTATTAAAAGGTGGGATAATAATGTCGCACTGTTGTTTGGTGTCCCATTAGCAGATTAGACGCGTAGGGATCTGCCTGCCAATCTTGCAATATTATAAACGTTTGTACGTATGGATGGTTTGTTTCTCTTTTACGAAAACACTACTGGATGGATGAAAATGTTCCAACTTATTTGATAACTTTTTGCTCTCTGGATGCCAATAAAATATTTCATCTTGTTTAGAAATATATCAACAGCATCGTCATACATACCCAGAAATGTCCCACGTCTTCATCTTCTGATCAGTGCTGAGGGTGACCATGAGTCCGGGGACTGACTCGCTGAGTATCAGTCCCGTGACTTCCTTCTCGTGCGCGTCCAGGGTCCACAGCGGAGTGTCCTGTCTGCAGTCTACGTATGCTACTTTGCCGGTGTTGTTACTCATCTGAAAAGTTGGTAAAATTTTGTAATAAAGTTTAGAAAATAACTTCAATAAATGCTTCTACATACTTAGTATACTATCTAAAACATACTAGTGAGATTTTATAATAGTCAATACACAAGTTGGCTTACAAGTTTCTAAAAAACGAAAAAGGAAGTGCCAGCTAGAATGGTGCACGAAGGGTTCTGTACCATTACTGATAGAAAACCACGTTTGTCGTATGGAGCCCCACTAAATATTTATTTTATTTCAATTT
Organism: Heliothis virescens; assembly: GCA_002382865.2. NCBI lineage: Eukaryota > Metazoa > Arthropoda > Insecta > Lepidoptera > Noctuidae > Heliothis > Heliothis virescens. The sequence goes on along the minus strand of NWSH02000519.1, from coordinate 13,342,451 downwards.
TCAGTATTTGTTGTTATAGCGGCAACAATAATACTTAATAAAAAAATCAACTGTCTTAGTATCACGGTTCTCATATACAGCATGGTGACATACGGAGAACGAAGTCGTACCAATAGGGTACTCTTCTACCCTTTGAATACAGAATAAAAAAAAACAATAAAGTTAAAACTCACAGCAAAACAGAATGGATTCTGCACATTCCAAACGACCCGCTCGATCTCCGGCGCGAGCGTCCACGCGCGGTGCGCGTCCGGCGTGCGGCAGTCCGACACGCGCGCGGCGCCGTCACACGCGCCCGACAGCAGGGTCTGCGCCTCGAACGGGTGGAACGATACTGATTGTACCTGCAATATGAACAAGAATATTCAAACATATGTATTTTTTATGGATGTTTGTTAAAATATTGAAATTAATTGACCCTCTCTTAGCACCAACATATAACAAGCGTATGTGTATGTGTCTATACATACAAAGGCACTCGAGACAATTTGTTGGCCATGGTGGTTATTTTCTTTGGGGAGATCAGTTAACTGCACAGGACATGTTACAGTGAACAAGCATTTTCGCAGTCATATGCACATGATAATTCTTTTCACTGTAAAATTGTCTAACAGGTTTAGAGGAAATGAGTTGGTTGGGACCTTGGACTGCCCTAGAAAACGAACCAGGTAAAAAGCCTAGGTCGTTAAGGTGCAAAAAAAAAAGCTATTAACACTGTGCAAAAACTTACCTTATCTTGGAAACACTTTATTTTAGTATGTGGTGTGCCTTGATCCAGGTCCCATAAGAGGACTGTGTTGTCTGCTGAACCACTCGCTAGCACATGTCTGAAAAAATATAAAAATATTCATGTATATAGGTCGATTTACGTAAGTATGCCTGGATAAGACAAGTTATCTATGAACGAGAACCAAATGGCTCAACTTCTAATCTTTGAGTTCTCGAAGAATAAGTTCACCCCACTGAAAAGTCCATTCACTTTATCCCATTAAAATATAAACTGTCATATAAACAATAAACGTATAGTCACTACTAGCCAACTTTGATGTAAATAATAAGTACTCACGTAAAATTCCTATTCCAAGACATATCAAGCACGGCATCTTTGTGTCCAACCCGTTTAGTCTTCTTCTTTTTATTAGGTTTCTTCCCCAGTTTGAAGGCCGGCTCCAAGCAGTTCTCTATGTCTAAGTCCCACACTTGTATCACTGGGTCCATGCCGCCGAGGGCACATAAGTTGCCTGAAATAGTACATAATGTTTTTCTACTGGTAATAGTATCACGGTTATTATAACAGAAATTCTACATCGTTTATCGCGAATTACGCAAGTGCAATTTATGGAGTCTATTGAAACATCTAGAAGAAGAAAATGTGAGTATGTAATACCTAACTTGTTTTAATGTTAGTTTTTCGTCTACTTCTACAAATTGAATTTTAAACCATAAAAAGTATGTTAAGAATTTAAAGAACTAGGCAAAATCTGGCAATGATATGGTAATATTTTCAGCTGTTTATTACAGAAACTTACCAGGGTTAGGATCTGTTGGGTCATGGCTGAGCCACTCGACGCACAGCGGGAACCACGGCAGGATGATGTCATGGTGTACGTAGAATGAGTCCTCTTCTTTGTTGTAAACTGTTGGACAAATTTATTCATATAGGTACTCTTATGAACATTTGCATAGCTTTACTCATTTACAGCTCTTGTCATTTAACTTTGCTAATCTGAAGTTGGCTATTATAAAGACATAATTTATACATGTCAAGGTATCTTGAAAAGCAACACGAAGTCAAAATATACTGCACTGATTTAAAGAACAGAAATAAAAGCTGGCTGATCTCGTTATATGAGAACAGCCGCAGAGGCCGAAAAACAGCTAAGATGACGATACTTACTGTATACTTCTAATATACTGGCATCACTCTCTACATGACCAACCAGGAGCAGGTTGTCAGTAGGCTTAATGATGTCATCTTCTTCGTCACTGTCTGGCCCTTCCGTCTGTTCAAACAAGTAAATATTAGACTTATGGCCATACAAACATCTATTGTTGTTCGTTCATCACTGTTTCTTCTTTCCACCCATAACACTAGGAAACAGTGAAAGGGGGGCGTTTTTGGGGGTGCTGTCCAATGTAATTTGACATGAAAAAGTGTTAATTTACTAGCCTAATTTAATAGTTCTTAGGTTAAGTTTTTTTTTTTGTAATAGAATAAGGTGATTGTAAATATATGTAAATAAAAATATTTACTATAGACCAGTGCTAATCCCTTTCAACAAGGCAAAAAGTCAAATAAAATTATAGTAGAATGAAACCTATTCCAAAAGGAAGAGAATATGATAAAAATGGAAGAAAAAATAAATTCCACTCCATTCGTGGTCGGGAAGTGGGAGGGGGGGAGCTTTTAAGGGTAAAAATCGGTTTATCGCGATTTTCGGCGAAACTACAAGTCCTATAGAAAAAAGTTGAATGACGAAGTTGTAGGTAATAAAAAGATCTACAACTTTTGTATTTCAACTTTTTTCACATACCCCATAATTTTTGCAGAAAATTCAAAAAACTAAGTTTTTGGTTTTTTATTTTTATCTTCTACAAAAAAAGTTTTTTTCTTACCAAATTTGGTGAAAACTTGTCTTTGTATGTACCAAACACAC
>NWSH02000519.1:13308492-13329567 GCA_002382865.2 Heliothis virescens | reverse complement strand
AAAGCACAAACAAAATAATAACTGAGCTCGTCTACGGTGCGACGGCGACGGCGACGGCAGTGTATGGACAAGTTCATATGTGTTTTGTATTGCCGCCACATCGGCCCGTCAAAATTTCGGGCGACGATCAAGCGATCACGCCGATCTACTCGCAAATTCGGCGGCCGGGATGACGTCGCTCGGGTGACGGATGTGCGGTGGACACGCGGCTCAAGTAATGTAATGTAAATGTATGTACCGCTACTTCGGCGCCGTCATCTCGTTCTCGGTGACGTGACGGTGACGGCGGCGGTGGACAAACGCTCTTATACCAACACACGCAAATGTAAAGTCCTGCGGAAAATGGTGGAACTTTGTTTTGCCGAAGTTGGCCGAGGTTAGGCGAATTTGGGAAATGTGGAGGGGCACTTTAATAATAATAATTAATTGATTCAAGTTAATAAACTCATATTGTGAACTTTGACTTGGCGAAGTATGCATCCTAGGTATATAGTTCGCCGAGGACATCGGCCGTGGAACTTCGCGACTAGTGTGGAAGCTGCTTAACAATGGCATAGACACTTGCGCCTCGTCTATCGGATATTATTGTCTATATGGTCTGTACATACCTTAGAGTACACATAAAAAATAGATATTTACTCTAAGGTGACAGACTTCTAATATTTTGAGATTATTCTCTACAGGCCTACTGATAACTTCTTCTTCTTTGCGAGTCGATGGCAATCAGTTTCAAATGTTTGAGGCCCAGTAGTTCGCCACGCGCACAGCATTATCAGTGGCGGCATATAGATCTTTTACTGTGCACGAGTTAGGGCATATTGGGCAGCACAGAAGGTGCCGCATGGTTTGTGGTGCGGCACCGCAACCGCATCTGTTGTCGTCAGTATAGCCCCACCTAGATAGGTTGATCCTTTCACCACGATGGCAACACCAACTGATAACTGATTATAAATTACTACAGGTCATGAAACCAATACTTAATTTAATTTAATCATGTCAACCCTAATGCCAAGTGCACATAATACTTAATATATATGGACTAGGTTCCCAAGTTTATCTATAGAAGATCGGTTTTATATGCTTCTGACAAAGGGCAAATGTTTCATAATGTTTGGAGTCTTTGATCTGACTTCTGTCAAAGATTGGTAGCGCCATCTGAGATTAGCTTTCACTTGGACATCCGATTTCATACCTACTTGTTCCGATTCGGATTTTCCGCAATGGGGCGTGCAAGCCTAACTAATCTGTGGTGCAAGTGTCAAAGTGGCGCTAGCAGTACAAGGACCAATAACAAAGCAGTTTTGTATGGAAATTCGCGATTAAAGTTAATTATTAAGAAAATGCCTGAGTGTTGTGTACCAGATTGTAAAGAAACTGGAGGCCACTGCTTTCCTCGAGATATTAAACTCAAAAAAATGTGGCTCAAAGCCATTAATCGAGTAAAATTTGAGCCTAGAAGCGGGGCGAGAGTTTGTCGTAAACATTTTAAGGAAAGTGACTATGAAAAGATTAGTAAATACTCAGGTATGTATTTAAAGTAATTACATTCAATATGACTAGGTCATCAACAACAATTTCCTCTTATTTGTACATAAAACACGCATAACCTATAAAACAGAAACTGCCCATAATACACAAACAAATAAATGAACAGCCTTCTTAAAATTATACATATTAGGTAAAATGTGCACCCATTTTCTCTACAAGGATGGTCTAGGCCACTGTAGGTTTAGACATTATCATCAAATAACCATCTCTTAACTCTTTTTTGATACAATATATAATACATATACAAATTATTTGTTTACTTAAGGTATATCTTTCAGGACTTGTAAACGAGCGCAAAATTTTGAAAAAGTCTGCAATCCCTTCAATGTTTCCGTGGATTGAAAAGCCAACCTGTACGTTAAGAGAAGATCGCCTGAGAACACGTAATTATAGAAAACTTGCCAAGTGCGAGTTGGACTCGTGCATGAAGGGTTCCGTACCATTATATATGAAAAATTAACGTATATATTACCTACAACTAGCCAAAATACAAGCATTTTTCGGACAGCAAAAAATAACTTTGTTTTTCATACAAATGTATGAATAACGAAGTTATAATTTGCGGTTTCACATGTTTATTGTATGGGGACCCCCCTTAATATATTTTTTTTTATCATTGACTGAGCAAAACAACGTCAGACTAAAAACATAATTTAATGACATCAAATGTCATAAAAAAACTGCATTTGCGTACCCATTTTGTGTTTTTATTCGTAAACAGGCGTGTATTTGAATTAATGACGGTTTAAAATATGACACAATGACAACGCGGAACAAACACTCGTATTATAAATACTGTTTTGTGCCACAATGCAATTATACTTCATATAATGCCCCGGAGAAGAGCTTTTTTCATGTCCCAAAAAATAACGAAAGATACTTATGGTGTGAGGCAGTTGGTCGTTTCAATGGTTCGATATCTCTAAAATCATCACTAAGTTGTTGTGAAGATCATTTTAATGTAAGTAGGAACAGAATCTCTTTTACAAATATATGGTAACATGCAAACATAACAGTTTTGCTTACTAATGCTTATCTTCTTCTTATCGAGTGAGCTGCAGGTTTAATCACCTGACAAGCCCTAGTGTCAGAGTTTTTCTCAAATCCGCCTGACGGCCTCTGACGTGGAATTGTAACTACGACTGCTACTGAGTAACAATCGAGGGCGACGGCTTTACGTGCCCTCCCAGGCACGGGGGTGTAACACCGCCAACTTCCAAACTCCAGGCTGCTTTGTGAAAGTTTCTAAAACCCACAAAGCGATTTCGGCCTGACCCGGGAATCGAACCCGAGACCCGTGGCACGGCAGTCGCGCTATACGACCACTGGACCAACGAGGCAGTTACTAATGCTTATGAGACTTATTGTTATTGACTTGACCTGAAACATGTTTTGATAATAAAATAATAATCTCTTTTCAGCTAGGTAGATGCAGAAAATTTTATTGAATACAAGATTATGACTGAGCTGGGAGAAAAAGTGTTGATACGTCTGAAAAAGGGTGTTTTACCACACTTGTTCCCCAGGATCAAAGAATGTGATAAACAATTATGTCAATACATTTAATTTTAATGTTGCTTTAATATTCTTAATATTTATTGTGTAAAAGTTAAATAACTGTTTTAAGCAGATTGTGATTAATTTTAGGGCTATGAAAAATTTATCATGAAAGAAAAATACAAAAACATTGACTGTTTCTTGATTTCTGCCCTAAAATCTTTTAGAAAATTGCCATTACTGTGTTTAATAAGAGTACTTTTGTTCTAGATCCTATGAAGAAAATAAATGTGTTTGGAAGTGTAGCTTCGCCAAACAATGAAGTGAAGTTAGAAGAGAAAGAAGACAGTTCTACAGAAAGTAATACATCACTCGGATTTAGGTCTATGAGATTAAAGAACAGAAAAGCTTACTTGTAAGTGCAATAATCAAAAAAATAATCCAAGCAAAATTGTGACAAAACCTTTATTGGGACTAGAAATATTTTTTTTTTATTTTTTTTAGGGCAAATCGCAAATGTTCAGTACCTCATTGCAATATGAGACCTATGACTGGTATCTCCCTACATCCATGCCCAAATAATGCAGCAGTCAGAAATGAGTGGGCCGAAGCTCTGAGGGTCAGCTACCATTACGTCAAGAACATGGTGGCTTGCAGTTTACACTTCACAAAACTAGACTTTATGTCCTCAAGTATGTATAAAATCAAACTGAGAACAGCAATTTTGATGATGTTGAACAAAAAAATAATGGTAAAATATTTTTATAGAAAATGAGGAGCGTGTGCTTAAGCATAATGCGGTACCATCAAAGAATTTGCCGCATCGTAAAAAAGTTGTGCCCAAACACAAGCCACTGAAAAAAGAAGCTTCTTCGAAATCCTGTGAGGGGTTAGTACTTGTACCAATATACTGTAATAACACTGTAAAAATGTGTATTGTCAGTGTTCAGGAAACAGTCATTTTCGTTAGCAAAATTTGTCTAAACCGGCTTAGCCGATTTTCTATGACATGATTTAGTATAACATTCGGATTACAATATTTGTTGGAGGAAAAACCAAATAAAACTACCAGTTTTTTTTTCTATAGCAACACCAGTAAGCCAACGTTGACCATTGCGTATAGAAATGTCACATTTGGTAACCACAGACTAAATGTAAAGGAGTGAATGAGTTATTTGTTCTCTTTCGTGAAACGACGAGAAGTGACTGGTTTCACGCGTGCATATTCAATCAGTAATGAAGAAATAATATTTTTATTGAGTCATCCGTACAAACAGTGTCACAATTTAGTAACAAGTAAAATTAATATAAAATGTAATTCCATTTTAATAATAACTGTGTTCGCCACGTAATAAGGAAAATATTAAATCTTGAAGATCTGATTGCAATGTGTGATTTTGTCTATTCTATTGCAAAAACTATACGTCAAATTTGTCATTATTAAAAAATGACAAGTGTATACTCACGCGATTATATTTTTGAAAATGTTTTATTTACATTTATGATTTATGTATTAACATTTATTTATATAATGTGTTATTAGGCCGAAGACAATGGCCGAGGCCGTCGAAGGAGCAACGGAGGTTGTGTCAGGACAAGAGATACGTGAATGTCGCGCCTGTCTGCAAAAGTTGGACGATAAAAAAAGCTGTTGCGATGTTTTCCAAGCCTGGGCCCCTCCCTGGGAGGGTATGGAAGCCACCATAGCTGAAGATCTGGCTAAGTTAGCTAATGTTGAGGTTAGTATTGATGTAAACATTACTGTGGTATAGTATTAGTTAGAGAAGGTCGAATTTTTATGGTCTTCCCTTTTATGTTGTCACTTATTTCAGCTTGTATATGTCGCAGTAAGATAGATAAATCCGTAATATAGTTATATCCCTAGGGATATAATTATATACCGGAACATAGCAAGCATACATCATGCAACAGTCATGTTTTCTGTCACGGCTCCGGCGCTGCGGGGCTCCGGCGGTCCCACGCGAGTTTATCGTCGCAGATAGGTTTAAAGCTCACCACCGCAGCTTCGGCTTGCTGGCCGGCACCGCCGGCCAGCCTCAGCCGCGGTGGCGAGTTTTACAACCACCAGCTCCTCAACTCGCGGCCCGCCTCGCCCCTCCGCGCCTACGCGATTTTGAATTACACTCTAGGGGTAGGGCAGACAAGACTACGTGGAGTCGGATTTACAGCGATTCGTTTTTGTCATTAAAACCTAACTTTTAGCGCTTAGCTCGCTTTCTTATAACTATGTTCCGGTATATAATCATATCCCTAGGGATATAACTATATCACGGCTATAACTATTTTACTGCGACATATACATTAAAAGTATGTTAGACTGGTATAATATAACATTAAACTATGGGTCGAAATAAGGTCAAAGATTCAGTGCATGAGACAATAGGTACAGTTGTGCAAACAATGTGTTGAAAATATAGGTTACTTGAATTGTAGAAAATCAGGGGAACACATTATATTATTTATTAGAAAAGATAAAAAACTAATCACACTTTCACTACAATTTGCAAGCATAATTTCATGATATTTACTGATTTCTTACAGATAACAGAAACAGACAGACACTCGAAGATTCTCTGTGCACCTTGCTATCAGAAGTTACTGGATGCAGCAATATTTGCATCATATGTGCGAAGATGTGACTTAATACTTAGAATGAGGTTCACAGACGATATCGACATGGCCCGAGTTTGGCCGAAACCTATACAAGTTGATAAAAATATAAACGGTTCTGTATTTAATACGACAATGGATATAGAGATTAAGCAGGAAGTGGTGTCCGATGAGGAGTATCCTGCCAATGGACCTGATAATGTTTACGTAGATAATGAATTAGCTAATTTGGATATTAAAATTGAACCTGAAGAGTTTGTGGAGCCTCCACCCATGAATATTACTATTAATGGTTTGTAGATTCTGTCTTTTAAATTTAGAATATTATCTGTTAAACATTATATGGCTGGATATTAATTTTTGGCTTAATTCACTGTCACCAAAAATCTTGTCAATAAGAACAAACATTATATGCTTTAAATATAATAACACCTAAATATCTACAAATGAATTGAACATTATATATGTTGCCCATAGGTACAATATCATTAGACCCACTGAATTCTGAGAACAAAGACTTGAAAAATGCTTCAGACCTATACCAGGATACACAAGTAAGTGTTGGCAGGCTACAAGTTTTATCATATCAAAAGAAAGAGTGTTATACCCTGGCTAGCTCACTCCCATGGTTCACGCTGGGACCAGGACATAGGCAACAGGGGTGTAATCACCCCTGCTGCCCATGTCCTACTCCCCAAGGCTGAATGTCGTCCACGGCGGCTGTTCTCATAAGTATAAGAAAAACGGATCAGGACACATTTGTATAGACACAGATGCACTCCCTATCAATAACATGCTCTCCGATGTATGTGTGTATCAATCGCCAACTTCCAGACTGCTTAAATTCTGGGCTGTTTAAATTTGTGAGAGTTTCTAAAACCCACAAAAATATTTCAGCCCAACCCGCAGTTGGCTTTGTGAAAAGAAGACCAACTACTCGTAACTAGTTCGCCAGGGTGTAATAATCATGCTTGCTCATTCAGTCAGTCAGCCTGTTTAAACAAACAAATGTATTGTTCTGTATTTTCGTCCAGTATTTGGAGACAACGGTAAAACAAGAGCCTACGAGTGAGGGGGAGCAGGAGTGTGAACAGGCTCCCGACCTGCCGCTGGAGTGTATGCTGTGCACCAAGTCTTTCAATAGTGTTACTGGACTCAAGGTGATTATTGCACCGCCATCGTCACTGTTCTGACTGGTTATCTGTTTGACTTTATAGCCTTATAAATATACAAATGAAAAGTAAAAAGCGAATTCGAATATTGATTGGGTGTTAGTTTTATCTTTATTTTAATACTAGCTCTAATGTCACAGGACTTGAGGGGAACTGTTTCCCGCATCTGGTTAAAATGTAGCCAAGTTGCAGTTTATCATAGTTCGCATTTATAATATTACTAGCTGCCCGCCCTCGCTTCGCTTCCTGGAAAGCTCCCGATCGGCGTTGGTTTATACAAAACATGAACTTACTATACACTAAAACCTTCCTCAAGAATTGTTCTATCTATTGTTGAAAACCGAATGAAAATCCGTTCAGTACTTTTCGAGTAAATCGCGAACAGACAGACAGACGCGGCTGGGGACTTTGTTTTATAATAAGTATAGATGAAGGTTTACTTTTGCACTAAACGAGTTTTAATACATAATGTAAGACAAGTAGTGTAATGTTTTACAAACTTTAAGTATGTGTTTTATTTCAGGCTCACGTGATAGCCCAACATTCCTACAAGACTGTCAAAAGAAAGTGTGATGGCAGCGCGTCGCCCGAAAAGAAACGCCGGGAAAAACACCAGTGCGGAATTTGTAGGCGGAGTAAGTAGTTTGGTTTATGTTAAAAAGGTTATTTGTACAAACCTCGCAGACAATAATAATTGTTCATTACAATTATTATTGTCTCTTTTTCTGTTGCAATGCAATCTATGGGGACAAATCGACACTAAAAATATTTGTGTTGGCACGCCTCCGCAGCTGTTCACAATATTAATTTATTTGTCCTCTCTTAATTTCGTAGATTTCCTAACATCAACGGACCTGATGGTGCACGAGACGTGCCACAACAAGCACGCGTGTTATAGCTGCCACGACCAGTTCGATACGTTCGAGTTGCTCACCAAGCATCGCAAACGCTGCAAGGCTAGCGCTGCTAATGCTGTGCAAAGGCTCAAGACCTTGGACGATGTTAAGAGGTGAGGAATTATGAGGAGGCTGTCTGAAGTCTTCTGTTTTTTAGATTTTACCTATGTTTCGTTAAAAAGCTTCTAGGTTCGAGCGATGACGCCAGAAGTTATCGCACAAAAGACAATCGAGCGTACACGCGCGACGAAATTCGCTTGTGTTAAAGCACTCTAAGAATTACCAATAATTTTAACAGGTTTCATAACAACTATTGCCAGTCAAGTATCCCATCTATTAGATGTGAAATTTGGCCAAAAATATTTTTTCATTGTTTTACAAACTAACTTTCATATTTTCAGACCACTACCAGAAGAGAAAACCGAATATTTAGAACTAGAAATACAGAAACTGGAATCTGAAGATGTTACTAATACAGAGACGGAAGATGTAGAAATGAAGGAATTGGACCCTGACCATAGAGAAGAAACAACACAACAGAATCCAATAGAAAGTGTTCAAGAGGCTAGTGATGTGACAAATGTACAGAGTGATTTAAAAACTGTTAGTGATAATAATAATTCTGAACTTAGTGATGTGAAAACTATGGGAGAAATTAATGAAGAATCGGACAGCAATATGAAACTACATTTAGAAATTGTATCAACGAAAAGCGAGGCCGAGTCCAGTTTACGTGATGCTGACATGCAAATGGAGACACTACAGAATGATGATTGTCTTTAGAAAGTATACAAGTATCCTTGCTTCGATCAATGTGTCCAATACTCATGATTTATGGGAATGGCAAGGGCATTTTGGATAAAAATGTCTGGTGCAATAATAATGGATTTGAGAGTTGTCTTTCTTGAATATTGAATGGATTCGAAATAATTGTCCCACTTACAAGATGTTTGTGAAAAGCTAAGAATCTAAGATTTTATTAATTGATCAATTCCTGATCGAAAATAGACACTTGTATGAGACCAAAATAAGTTGCCGAGTACTTCGTTAATCTGCTAAAACTGTTACTATATACCTTGTGAGATACATGGTATGGCTGAGGTCAGAACATCACACTAGAGGCAGGAACCATTTTGAAGTAACAGCGAATGGCGCAGAGGTGTGTGACGTCACATGCGAAGTTAGTCGCGAGTCGCCAATAAGTTTGGTGAGAACTGTACCTTGAGAACATTTGCTTATTTACATTCACAAACTGTTTATAAGTTTGAACTTATGTTAAGGATGGAAATAGAATGTTTGTGTTCTAATTTGAGGTTGTATTGTGATCAAAATTAAACTTAATTTGTTGATATGAATGTATGACTCTTTTATAAAACTTGTCAATATGATTATAATCTTCAGAATTAATGAAATACTGTTTTAGTATAGTATCTTCTGTTGTTTTAAAGCTTGGCCTAACTTGAAGAAAATGTCTAATGACTAAAGAATTGATTTTACTATCGTTGGCATATTTTTTACACTGACTCAATCTTGTTATCGATGTAAATATTTTGTGAAACTTTTAGGTTATGATTCTTGTGATGTATGAAATAATGATTCCCTGTAAAATATATTGTTGCATTTCGCAAACAAGTTTCAGTTGCTTTTTTTGTATTTTTTTGGTAATATCCCATAGTTTCATATTTATAATGTAAAGGACCTCTGGAAGATTTCTAAATAAAGAAACAAACTCTAATTAAACAATTTATAATGATATAATTCATGTTTCAACAGTTGTGCTCCACATTTATTTTGATATAATGTCAAAGAATAGTGCTGCGTGTCAACAAAATAAGTTATTACAACACATAGACAATTTTAACAATGCTTACAGACGCAGCTGGATAATTTGTATAAAAAAGTAATATCGCACCTACGGTACAATAACGTCACTTATGCATCTTACCTAATTTTTCAGGAGAAGCATTTGAAAATTCAACACCCGATTACATTGTACAGTTGTTGTTGAATAAAAAAATTAATTGATAATAATTAAAACACAACTACATAAGTGACAATAACACACTAGGTAAAGCGGTGGATTAGAAGTATCTTCTCATACTCAGTTCAGTTTTGACAAAAATTGCATAAGTGACGTTATTGTACCGTAGGTGCGATATTANAGAAACGCCGGGAAAAACACCAGTGCGGAATTTGTAGGCGGAGTAAGTAGTTTGGTTTATGTTAAAAAGGTTATTTGTACAAACCTCGCAGACAATAATAATTGTTCATTACAATTATTATTGTCTCTTTTTCTGTTGCAATGCAATCTATGGGGACAAATCGACACTAAAAATATTTGTGTTGGCACGCCTCCGCAGCTGTTCACAATATTAATTTATTTGTCCTCTCTTAATTTCGTAGATTTCCTAACATCAACGGACCTGATGGTGCACGAGACGTGCCACAACAAGCACGCGTGTTATAGCTGCCACGACCAGTTCGATACGTTCGAGTTGCTCACCAAGCATCGCAAACGCTGCAAGGCTAGCGCTGCTAATGCTGTGCAAAGGCTCAAGACCTTGGACGATGTTAAGAGGTGAGGAATTATGAGGAGGCTGTCTGAAGTCTTCTGTTTTTTAGATTTTACCTATGTTTCGTTAAAAAGCTTCTAGGTTCGAGCGATGACGCCAGAAGTTATCGCACAAAAGACAATCGAGCGTACACGCGCGACGAAATTCGCTTGTGTTAAAGCACTCTAAGAATTACCAATAATTTTAACAGGTTTCATAACAACTATTGCCAGTCAAGTATCCCATCTATTAGATGTGAAATTTGGCCAAAAATATTTTTTCATTGTTTTACAAACTAACTTTCATATTTTCAGACCACTACCAGAAGAGAAAACCGAATATTTAGAACTAGAAATACAGAAACTGGAATCTGAAGATGTTACTAATACAGAGACGGAAGATGTAGAAATGAAGGAATTGGACCCTGACCATAGAGAAGAAACAACACAACAGAATCCAATAGAAAGTGTTCAAGAGGCTAGTGATGTGACAAATGTACAGAGTGATTTAAAAACTGTTAGTGATAATAATAATTCTGAACTTAGTGATGTGAAAACTATGGGAGAAATTAATGAAGAATCGGACAGCAATATGAAACTACATTTAGAAATTGTATCAACGAAAAGCGAGGCCGAGTCCAGTTTACGTGATGCTGACATGCAAATGGAGACACTACAGAATGATGATTGTCTTTAGAAAGTATACAAGTATCCTTGCTTCGATCAATGTGTCCAATACTCATGATTTATGGGAATGGCAAGGGCATTTTGGATAAAAATGTCTGGTGCAATAATAATGGATTTGAGAGTTGTCTTTCTTGAATATTGAATGGATTCGAAATAATTGTCCCACTTACAAGATGTTTGTGAAAAGCTAAGAATCTAAGATTTTATTAATTGATCAATTCCTGATCGAAAATAGACACTTGTATGAGACCAAAATAAGTTGCCGAGTACTTCGTTAATCTGCTAAAACTGTTACTATATACCTTGTGAGATACATGGTATGGCTGAGGTCAGAACATCACACTAGAGGCAGGAACCATTTTGAAGTAACAGCGAATGGCGCAGAGGTGTGTGACGTCACATGCGAAGTTAGTCGCGAGTCGCCAATAAGTTTGGTGAGAACTGTACCTTGAGAACATTTGCTTATTTACATTCACAAACTGTTTATAAGTTTGAACTTATGTTAAGGATGGAAATAGAATGTTTGTGTTCTAATTTGAGGTTGTATTGTGATCAAAATTAAACTTAATTTGTTGATATGAATGTATGACTCTTTTATAAAACTTGTCAATATGATTATAATCTTCAGAATTAATGAAATACTGTTTTAGTATAGTATCTTCTGTTGTTTTAAAGCTTGGCCTAACTTGAAGAAAATGTCTAATGACTAAAGAATTGATTTTACTATCGTTGGCATATTTTTTACACTGACTCAATCTTGTTATCGATGTAAATATTTTGTGAAACTTTTAGGTTATGATTCTTGTGATGTATGAAATAATGATTCCCTGTAAAATATATTGTTGCATTTCGCAAACAAGTTTCAGTTGCTTTTTTTGTATTTTTTTGGTAATATCCCATAGTTTCATATTTATAATGTAAAGGACCTCTGGAAGATTTCTAAATAAAGAAACAAACTCTAATTAAACAATTTATAATGATATAATTCATGTTTCAACAGTTGTGCTCCACATTTATTTTGATATAATGTCAAAGAATAGTGCTGCGTGTCAACAAAATAAGTTATTACAACACATAGACAATTTTAACAATGCTTACAGACGCAGCTGGATAATTTGTATAAAAAAGTAATATCGCACCTACGGTACAATAACGTCACTTATGCATCTTACCTAATTTTTCAGGAGAAGCATTTGAAAATTCAACACCCGATTACATTGTACAGTTGTTGTTGAATAAAAAAATTAATTGATAATAATTAAAACACAACTACATAAGTGACAATAACACACTAGGTAAAGCGGTGGATTAGAAGTATCTTCTCATACTCAGTTCAGTTTTGACAAAAATTGCATAAGTGACGTTATTGTACCGTAGGTGCGATATTAATAGTTTAACCAATAATTTTGGTATTTTTTCTAATATTACTCTTTTGAAGAAACAATAATACGAAATATTTCAGTAAAGATGTCTTCTTGCCCTTAATTTTTTTTCAAAAGAAAAATACTGGAACATTTTTTTGACCAGTAATATAATGACAACTAACATTTTTTGATGGAATAAATCCATTCTTGGCTGCAAAAAGGTATCCGGAAAACTTAATTCAACAATACTGCAAATTAAGTAGTATAAAATATATAAATTTCATATTCACAGCCATTCCATCCAGAATACAACGTGCAATAAAATGCTCTAATATATAAATAAAAAAAAATGCTATTAATACTGGAATTTAATTTCTATTCAGCTCGTTGAGGATTCGGAGTATGTAGAGGAACAGGTTGATGATGTCCAGGTACAGGTTGATGGTAGCCAGGATGTACTCCTCAGGGGATAGGGTGGTCATCATCATCTGTGTGTCAAATATGAGGAACAGACTGAACAAGATGGCGCCGACGAAGGACAGGGCTACTTCGAACGCTGAGCTCTGGATGAAGATTTGGAGGAGACCACCGATGATGAGGACGCTGAGACCAGCGAATAGACTGGAAATAAGACAGTATTTAAAAAAAAAACTAGAAGGTTTGAGTCGTCAAACTACTTTAAAAAGGTCTCGCTGTTTCCCCCGGTTTCAGCCGCACCCTCGTGGAAATTCTGCACGTAACCAGATAAAATATAGTTTACGTAACATGAGCAGCGCAGTAGTTTCGGAGCTTTTAGAGTACAGACCACTTTTTTGCTCTGTATTATAGAGAACTAAATAAAGACAGTCTTGCTTGCTTTTATAAGATTTGCGAAACCCTGAGTCAACACTCGAAAGTTATAAGTACCACTCACCCATATCCAACGAAAGAGAAGTCGGTCTTGGTGTTGAGCGTGAACACGGTGAGAGAGAACACGACCGCGAATGTGAGCGTCAACGCTTGGAGCACCACGGCCGTGTTGTAGTACGACACCACCACGCCCACTGAGTAAGCTTGTACCACCGTCTGTGATAAGGGTAACATCAGTATTAATATGGTTAAACAAGTGAAAATAGAAAGTTCAAACTTCCGCCCGCTGTATCAGTCGAGTCCAGAAGCAAGTAATTCTCGCACAAAGATAAAAAGTAAGTGCCAAGTTTCATCAAAATCTGTGTAGCTGTCTGAGTTTATAAAAATACACGCGGTTTCAGACTTCTCGTGTACATCAGATACTGTAGCGTACCTACGCGCGACAAAGAAAAGCTGCCTCACTTAAAAGGATTCTTCAGGCGAGTTAGCTGAAACCGTTAATTATGAATTCAAGAGGGTGGCACATTTCTAAAGATCGCGTGTGACAAAAGACATGGCTACAGGCGCTTCCTATGCTTGTAGACTTTTCTTTGATTGAGTGATGTTAAATAACTTACAAAAGCAGCCAGTAGGTACAGATTAGCGGGCGAGTCCTTCCTCTTGGCGATGAGTGCGAATAGCGTCACCATGCTCAGTATGAACGCTATTATCACCATCCAGTCACTGAAATTAGCAAACAATACATTTTCATCATGTTACTTTAATTTTAGACCTGATGAGTGAATTGGTTTCTTGATAAAAGTTAGATTGGTTGCTCTTTACTTTATTTGAATAGGCACTTAATTAAAAAGAACTTGATAAAACTTTTTACTCAAATATGTATTAAACAAATAAATTGCTGCTTAAAATAATGATTTAATCAAGTAATCATGATTATTGTATTTACATTGATTGGTAGCTTCATATAATTTCTAATATAAAGTCGCATATATTTTTTTGTTTAGGTTCTACCTATCTATTCAAATGAGGTAAAGGTATTATTACTTTCGATGAAAAACTAAGTAAATGCAGTAACATAGAGGAAAAAAATTTAGATTTCCTGTATGTCACTTTTTACCAGGAAAATCAGTGAATTTGTATATTAATAAAGGGCATATTTATTATACATTATTATACATACATTTTGCTACAAATGGAGGTGTTATGTACTTGTAAACATTAAAAAAGAAAGTTACATATCCTCTTCATCCACTCATCTTTAACGATCCTTCGCTAAATAAAGAACTACTTCCCATACCCACATATAAAGTAGCCTGTATGTTATTCTGATGTATAAGCTGTATTACTGATGATTTTCATCAATATCCGTGCAGAAGTTTTTGCGTGTAGTAACAAACATACATACACATACACGTCAGCCAACCTCACAAACTTATGCATTTATAATATTAAGTAGGATTCTTACTTCTGATGTATGAAGAGCTTCACCGGCTCTACGAGATGGAATGTTCCAGCGATTGCAACGGTAGCCAGCAGTTGTATGGAGAGTAGACCATAGACTTTACGCACAAACCCCAAACGGATCTCTTTGTCAGCATTGAGCACATTGTTGCGGTATGAGAAGTCGTCCTGCAAAGAAAATATTATTAGATTAGGGTCTTAGAAACATAAAGAGTTCTTTGATGTGCGGCAACATTGTGTTTGTCCTAAGGTACATGAACACTTATGTGTTATGAAATAAAACATCCACTGCAAATGTTTGTGATGGAACTGTTTTTGCAGTAGGATTAGGCTCTATCATTACCTTAATATTGGATTATTTACTTTTATTTATGATTTTTATTAATTCTTATCTTGTTTATGTTTTTTGTAGGCAGGCCCCAATACAGGGTAAACAGTATGCATTTTAAAAAAGGTCTTTTATCAACTTCATGCAATTTTATATTATAAGACGCCATTTTGATTTTTAAGGGATAGGGGAACCCCGACAATATACAATATTATCTTTTACCAATAGGTTTGAGCACTAGCAAAGTTTATAGAAATTTCGGTAATAAGTACATTATTAATTCACAGAATGTTATGTTTACAATACATTAGTGAAAACAGCTGCTGAATGCTTTTGAATCATACAAAATGGATGCCAAAACAATGGGAATGAAATTCAAAACAATAATAACCATACAATAGCAATTTTTATACATCTAAATAATTAACTGATATCAAATAATAAACCAATGCAAATTTAAAGGAAAACGTGAAATAAGGCTTTATCTTATCAACGGCCTTAACACTGTAAATATGAAAATACATGCTATATCTACAATTTCACACCACCGTTAAAAGAATAAACTTGTTTATGGCTTCACATGGATAGAAATTAGCACATGAACACGATATAATGTGCATGGAGTCATTTGTTTAATATTTTTAACGAAGCAAGGACAAACATTGGGGACAACATTCACTCGATACAAAAGTCTTGTAGCATTAAAATTACCTGAATAGATTCCTTTCCACCCAACTCACAATCTTCCTGAGCGTACATTAGTGGTATTGAAGCCATTTTTACTAGATTTTACACAGTATTTTGGTATTTAATGGAGATTTACAACTGTTTTACACAAACTGTTTAGGATTTCCCTTTACGTGGTGTCGCAATGACGTTCTTATTGACGTACGATTGCTGTCATTATTCTTGTCAGGTGATTTATATTTTGTAGTCGGAATAACAGGCTTTTGGCTCGCTGTAAGTGTTTATTTATCTCAATAGGTAGTATAAATTCAAATATAGAGGGACCGTCTTTCTGTTTTGCATGCTTAAATGTTGTACTGTTCGTAGACTAATAATAACTAACATCTGTGTCCGTCCTTCCCAGCTACTAACAACGTACCACACGGAAACCGAATAGTCCCTTCTGTACACGTAACACTGGCTCAATAGTCGCCAATTTCAAAGCCAGTACAGTGCCAAAAAAAACAGGCTTTTGTGATTTAGTATTGCTTGAAAGTAATGAAAACAACCTGTAAATTGGGTATTCTGTACTCTTATATTATAAGAACTAGCTTCTGCCAGCGACTTCGTTCGCGGATCATGTCGCTTATGCCAGCGACAATGGGTCATCATAATCAAAGAATTCCCTTCACTGCTCTGCTCCTATTGATGGTAGCGTAATGGAAAGTATACTTACTATAACCATCTCAGGAGTATGAATAAGAATTGTACCAAGTTTCGTTAAAATCCGTCCAGTAGTTTTTGTTTCTATAACTGTTATACAGACAGACAGACAGACAAAAATTCTACCGATTGCATTTTTGGCATCAGTATCGATCCCTAATCACCCCCCGATAGTTATTTTGGAAATACATTTCATGTACAGAATTGACCTCTCTACAGATTTATTATAAGTTGTAGAAGAAGAAGATAGATATAGATAATACACTGCTGGTAGTTGAAGATCTTAAAAAAATATAGTGTTAAATACACAAATGACTTTTTGATTTGTCACTAATTTTATCATACTGATGATTTGTCTCATTTACCAAGAATAATATACCGGGAAAAATATTTGATCACACAAAATATGTTTTGGTGTAGGTATCCGTGTAACATCCCTTTGGTTTTATTAATACTTCTTCTTCATCAATGAAATAGCGTCATAAAAGGCTTTAAATCTCTACTTACTCTTTCTAAAACCTAGAGTACCAATCAATATACACTCACAGCAGGTAAATAGAAATATAACTCAACTATCAGTCAAGATATTGGTCTAACATTATAAAAGGCACAAGTAACCGAGGCAGCAGTAAATGTGCAATAAACGGAATCGAGTTAAGCGCGGAGCGACAGTCGGAGTCTGCCACAATAAATCAAGTTTTAGCTGCGAAACTTATTTATCTCAGCCGATAGAATCACTACGGATGAAGCTCTGTGGAAGCAATTTGTTTTTCTAATACAATGTAGTTATGCCTGTCATTTTTACAGAGGATTTGGTTCAGTTAAGATCGGTGGTTTAAGCCTTAACTAAACATAGGTTGGTGGTTTGGTTAAGGGTTAGTTCACTATAGTTACGGTGATTTACAGCTTTTAAATATCACGGATTTGACCAATTGACGGCAAGTAAACGGCCTCTCGTAATGCAGAGTATTTTACTTTAACAGATATAATATCTAGATTAAGGACCAGTTTATCAGGTTCCACATAGCTATTTGACAGATAATTCTATAGCAATGGTTTTAATTTTGATAACTTTTTAATGGCAGTTTCTGTCGTTATTAGATAGCTATACAGCATGGATGCCTTCTATTGTGCAAAAGTTAAGAATCTTGTAGGAGCCTTTTGTAACTGTATTTTTCGATGTATAATGAATCTACCATCCCCGTTGAAGATTCGAAGAAAAAGATTAGTCTTGCAGTACACAGCTATCGATTCACTTGGTCGGCCATTATTTTTAGTGGCAGTAAAAGTTTACTGTCATCGGCAGCCGGGGAAAGGTCGAGCGGTAATTACTGCTTTATAGTAACTGCCTGCCGGTGCATTAGCGGTGCTTAGGGTTGCCAGAGGTGAAATTCGAAATGATTAGGTAATGTGTAATATTCTTGCGTTTACTTTTTTTTTCTTATTTAATTTAGATGATAATCAGTGGCTTTTGTCATAATCTGTTTTTACCTTGCTACGTCAGAGTCAGCTTCCAGTCTACCCGGAATCAGCTGAGTACCAGTGTTTTACCTCCTCAATGCAGTGCTGGCAACCCGATACCCCTTGGCAAGTAGTACCTGTCTATGAATACGGAATCCCACCATTGTGAATGGCTATGGATATGGGACAAGTAGGATGACCAAGTTCGGGGCTTTATCACCAGATGTGTTAATTTTCTTTCTCTTTGGCTAAAGGGGCTTAAAATGCAATAAACATGAACATCCTTGTTTGATGGCAAACATGTCGACCACCAAAAGACAATTAAGGCGACTACAAAGTAGCAGCGCTTAAAATACTAGCTAACATTGTTTCAGAACACATTTTATTTTTTGGTTCGGATACCCGACCAAAGTAAAGCAGTCTTTTGGCAATGGCTACCAATGGTCCAATGAAATATTTTTTTCAAACTTATAATACTGGTTTCCATAAGAGCTGCTCCGTCCCAACAAGCAAAATCAGTACTTAAAGCATTCTTTCAGAGTAATTTATTTTCACTTATATGAATCTTGTAGCATGCTATAAGGTCGAATTTGGGCGCAGTTATAAGAACATTTAGTCTTATAACTATCTTTTAATATACTTGACGAAGCTCAATAGCACTTATATGATATGAGACTACACAATTACAAGTGCAAACACTCTTGTTAGTATCTGACGTAAGTATTTTATAAGAGCAATCTTTATTTTAGTACAGGTTATTTTCGTTGTTGCTTTGACGGATTTTTTGTGTTATACGCACGTAAAAACATAAAAGTAAACTTACTATTATTTTGTATTACTTTAAAACATCGGTAATGTATTGTAAATATAGCGTGTGAACTCGTGGGGAAGTCATATTTACTGTAAATATGTATCGGAATTTAGTTAATTTCACGGGGCCCTTCGAAAAATACCNTTGCATTTTTGGCATCAGTATCGATCCCTAATCACCCCCCGATAGTTATTTTGGAAATACATTTCATGTACAGAATTGACCTCTCTACAGATTTATTATAAGTTGTAGAAGAAGAAGATAGATATAGATAATACACTGCTGGTAGTTGAAGATCTTAAAAAAATATAGTGTTAAATACACAAATGACTTTTTGATTTGTCACTAATTTTATCATACTGATGATTTGTCTCATTTACCAAGAATAATATACCGGGAAA
The DNA here is from genome assembly GCA_002382865.2 of Heliothis virescens. Taxonomy (NCBI): domain Eukaryota; kingdom Metazoa; phylum Arthropoda; class Insecta; order Lepidoptera; family Noctuidae; genus Heliothis; species Heliothis virescens. The sequence goes on along the minus strand of NWSH02000519.1, from coordinate 13,310,521 downwards.
AATATTTGATCACACAAAATATGTTTTGGTGTAGGTATCCGTGTAACATCCCTTTGGTTTTATTAATACTTCTTCTTCATCAATGAAATAGCGTCATAAAAGGCTTTAAATCTCTACTTACTCTTTCTAAAACCTAGAGTACCAATCAATATACACTCACAGCAGGTAAATAGAAATATAACTCAACTATCAGTCAAGATATTGGTCTAACATTATAAAAGGCACAAGTAACCGAGGCAGCAGTAAATGTGCAATAAACGGAATCGAGTTAAGCGCGGAGCGACAGTCGGAGTCTGCCACAATAAATCAAGTTTTAGCTGCGAAACTTATTTATCTCAGCCGATAGAATCACTACGGATGAAGCTCTGTGGAAGCAATTTGTTTTTCTAATACAATGTAGTTATGCCTGTCATTTTTACAGAGGATTTGGTTCAGTTAAGATCGGTGGTTTAAGCCTTAACTAAACATAGGTTGGTGGTTTGGTTAAGGGTTAGTTCACTATAGTTACGGTGATTTACAGCTTTTAAATATCACGGATTTGACCAATTGACGGCAAGTAAACGGCCTCTCGTAATGCAGAGTATTTTACTTTAACAGATATAATATCTAGATTAAGGACCAGTTTATCAGGTTCCACATAGCTATTTGACAGATAATTCTATAGCAATGGTTTTAATTTTGATAACTTTTTAATGGCAGTTTCTGTCGTTATTAGATAGCTATACAGCATGGATGCCTTCTATTGTGCAAAAGTTAAGAATCTTGTAGGAGCCTTTTGTAACTGTATTTTTCGATGTATAATGAATCTACCATCCCCGTTGAAGATTCGAAGAAAAAGATTAGTCTTGCAGTACACAGCTATCGATTCACTTGGTCGGCCATTATTTTTAGTGGCAGTAAAAGTTTACTGTCATCGGCAGCCGGGGAAAGGTCGAGCGGTAATTACTGCTTTATAGTAACTGCCTGCCGGTGCATTAGCGGTGCTTAGGGTTGCCAGAGGTGAAATTCGAAATGATTAGGTAATGTGTAATATTCTTGCGTTTACTTTTTTTTTCTTATTTAATTTAGATGATAATCAGTGGCTTTTGTCATAATCTGTTTTTACCTTGCTACGTCAGAGTCAGCTTCCAGTCTACCCGGAATCAGCTGAGTACCAGTGTTTTACCTCCTCAATGCAGTGCTGGCAACCCGATACCCCTTGGCAAGTAGTACCTGTCTATGAATACGGAATCCCACCATTGTGAATGGCTATGGATATGGGACAAGTAGGATGACCAAGTTCGGGGCTTTATCACCAGATGTGTTAATTTTCTTTCTCTTTGGCTAAAGGGGCTTAAAATGCAATAAACATGAACATCCTTGTTTGATGGCAAACATGTCGACCACCAAAAGACAATTAAGGCGACTACAAAGTAGCAGCGCTTAAAATACTAGCTAACATTGTTTCAGAACACATTTTATTTTTTGGTTCGGATACCCGACCAAAGTAAAGCAGTCTTTTGGCAATGGCTACCAATGGTCCAATGAAATATTTTTTTCAAACTTATAATACTGGTTTCCATAAGAGCTGCTCCGTCCCAACAAGCAAAATCAGTACTTAAAGCATTCTTTCAGAGTAATTTATTTTCACTTATATGAATCTTGTAGCATGCTATAAGGTCGAATTTGGGCGCAGTTATAAGAACATTTAGTCTTATAACTATCTTTTAATATACTTGACGAAGCTCAATAGCACTTATATGATATGAGACTACACAATTACAAGTGCAAACACTCTTGTTAGTATCTGACGTAAGTATTTTATAAGAGCAATCTTTATTTTAGTACAGGTTATTTTCGTTGTTGCTTTGACGGATTTTTTGTGTTATACGCACGTAAAAACATAAAAGTAAACTTACTATTATTTTGTATTACTTTAAAACATCGGTAATGTATTGTAAATATAGCGTGTGAACTCGTGGGGAAGTCATATTTACTGTAAATATGTATCGGAATTTAGTTAATTTCACGGGGCCCTTCGAAAAATACC
>NWSH02000519.1:13286526-13305665 GCA_002382865.2 Heliothis virescens | reverse complement strand
TAAATTTAATTCGCAACATTATACTATATGTTCTTATTAAGTCTTGTGCAAGACTATGACGGCACAAACTTGTAGTGGTCTCAGCTAAGTATGTTACAAGATCGTTTTCTCTTATAAAATACTTGTATAAGATCAAAATATTATTCAGGATTGTAGTCTTATAAGTGTCTTAAAAGATAATCTTGTAGATATATATAAGACTGATATATAAGAACAATTACTCTTGAGCATATTTATGCTTGGGAAATACTGCTACAAGTAAAAGTGTTCTTATAAATGTCTTAGAGGTCAGTCTTATAGCGAACTATAAGACCGAGATATAAGATCTAATGCGCTTGAGTATGTTTAGGCTTGGCAAAGCATAATATAAGTATAAGAGCCTACCGCAATACCATAACAAGAACTATATAAGTAGAAATAGACTTATAATTTTTTTTATAAGATTACTTTGCTTGTTGGGCGTGCACCCGGATAAAAAGTAGCCTTACCTGACTCGATAGTGTTTTTTCATATCGGTCTTGAAGTTTTTGATAAACCTAAGTGCGTTCAAGCAAACAGACTCTTTCTGTTCTATAATGGTAAGTATAGACAAAAGAAAAACATGCAATTGTAGCAATTTCAAACGAACAAACGCCAATTTATTTCTAATTTCGTTTCATTCCCTAATTAAAAATCCATTTATAGCAAAAAGGTATAACACCTTTGCCGCTTTTTCCTTAAAACGTTGGCACCGCACTTGATACCTTGGGTCCCATTCTCGGGGACTTGCTTTCAAGAAATTTAATTAGAATTCTCACGAAAATTTCCCCCATAAAGATGTTCAAGATAAAAGACTGGGATAGGCGGTGGGGTATTATTAAAAAACTGTTTTGAAGTGCGGTCTGGAAATTTTTGAGTGAAAGAATTACCTATGTATCTTTGTAGTATTTAGGTATTTTTATTTGTACTTATAGTAAACAGCATTATTAGTTTAGTTTGTAACATAATATTTTTATTATTCCATGCTTTCTTCTCAAATCATTTACAGCCATAAAGCTCTCATTTGTATTTTCAATAACGACATACTGTAACTTAAAGAGTAGGTCAGAACGATAAATAGGTACCTGTAAGCATGTATTTATGTAGGTCACCACACAAGCTTAATATTCCACAAAGAACAATAAACCAAATTAATTAACAAATAATCTCTTTAAATTCCGACCACAACACGAGCTCATTTAATTCGCGAAGGTAATTGTCGAGCGACCACAGAATAAACGCCGATGGGGACAGCACTGGCCGATTTATTGCTAATCGGTAATTGAAAACGTACTTATTCCGCGCCGAAACGACAGATATGAGAACAAATCCGTTTTTAATGGCTACGGTACCTTCTTAATGGTTCAATTCAGGTGGCTGTTTAAGTTCCTTAATATTTATAGCTGCATTTTAAGTACTGTGACGCTACCAATTCTCGAAAAGAGTGATTAACTTGTAGTTAGTTATTTTGCAGGACCCGGTAAACCTTGTAACTAAAACATATGAAGGTACTGAAAGCAACTAAAAGTTTTGTGACAATGACGAGTGAAGAAGTCCTCTCATAACAAACGATTTCTCTGTCAATATACTAAGTAGATAATTGTCAAAAATAAATTGGCGTATCTTCTGCCTAGCCTTTCAATTAGTTTCAATCTGACTGCAGTTGAGTAACTGCCTCTCAAATCGTCTCAACCCAGTAACCTAGTAAACCCAACCAATGACAACCTATCAACATATAAAATAGCTACTAAGTCTTCTATAATTAATAACTATATAGATTCGACCCGCTCCTGATTACAAGTCATTGCTGTCTTGTATTTCTGTCTACAATTAGGACAACCAAAGCAAACCCGCATAGCCTAACATATAGTATGAAGCCATTAGCATATCGAAATCAGTTATAATTCTCGCGGTGGCGAATGCAATTGAGTTCGCAATGCGGTACTACTGGCATTATGCAGATCATTGCTGTACTATCGCCGGTGTCTGACGCCCTGGTATTTATTATTTGGAATTATAAGTTTGTGAGTTCGTAGCTAGGTGAAGAGCTCGTGGCTAGGTCAAAACCACGCGGATCGATCGATCATAAGATTAAGAAACACTTGGCGCGGTCTGTCCGTGGATAGGTCACCAGTGACCATTTGTCATGACAAAGTCTTCCGTGTTTCAGAACGCACGATAAACTGGTGGGTCCCGGCTATCATTGGAACCTTTTTTACTCTCGTTACGGGTAGTCAGGAGCCATATAGTCTGACAACCAGTCTTACCAGGGGGTATCGGGTTGCCCGAGTAACTGAGTTGCGGAGGTCAGACAGGCAATCGCTCCATGTAAAACACTGGTTCTCAGCTGCATCTATTTAGATTGGAAACCGACTGCCACGTATTTAGGAAATTACGCTTGCTCAATGCGGGCTGGTGATTTCAGTCTTTATTGTCCAGGTATCCTCAAAATGTATTCCTTCACCTTTAATCAGCCATTGGTGTCCAAGTGATATCTAGAAAGTACATACAAACTTAGAAAAGTTGCATTGGTATTTATTTACCTGGCTTGGAAAGGAACGTACACACTAATACTTGAAAGTTTGGCGCATTACTCACTAGGCCACCACGACTTATATTAAAAAAAGTATTAACTTGTGTTAATACTTTGTTTGTTTTATGGTAAAGAACGTGGTCTTTCCATCAATTTGCGTCCAAAGTTGTTTTTTTTTACTTAAAATGTAGAAAGTAGATTCATTGTCAGCAAATGTATGCTAGACGTATAGTAGAACTACTTAATGAAAACAAAAGATCATGATAAACTGCTGTGTTCCGCTTAAGAACTATATTTTATACTGTTTATGCACCAAGAAGTCGAAAAATTAAACACTTGCGTTACCGCACTTTACCTTTTTTTCTCTATTATTGTTTATGTATAAGCAGTCTCACCTATACAGCAGCGTTAAACTTTACGGCTGATTTCAACTTCTTTAATGTAAAATCTCAGAATGTAAGTTATTTCAAACTATCAAATCAAACCGCCTACATATTTTAAAATTTAATAAGATTAAGAAATAACACCAACTGATCGAAATCAATTCCGTTAGGCTCTATCATCTGAAATGTCAAGTGGAAATAAATCTGATTACCGTTTTAGACTTTATGGTCGCAAAAAGTTTAATCTCGCCGACTCTTTTAAAAGCTAAGTAGATCTTGAGGTTTGAGGGGAACTCAAATGTCAGGATATGTCTGTAATTAATATTTAATCTGTGGCCCGGCCAGTGTTGCCAGTCTGTAATCTTTTTTGAAAGGTTACCTTTAACCTTATCTTGCGTTAAGTAGTTATAAGTAAGTTGATGAAATAATATAATTTGCGAACTTTTGCTAGAGTCTGTTAATGACTGATTAAAGGTGAAGGAAAACATCTTAAAGAAATCTGGAATATAAAGTCTGAGATGGCCAATGCCTTGAGCAAACGTGGTGATTAACGCCCATTCCTTCTTTATATGAGAAGAGGCATATGCCCTGGCAGTGGGACAGTAAAAGGGCTATTGAAAATGATCTCTTCATCAAATTACTTAACAACTAGCTGCCGCCAGTGGTTTCACCCGTACCCTTGGGAACTACTCCACGCACCCGGATAAAAAGTAACCTATAGCTTACCTCGATAAATGAACCAGTAGATCCTGAGATTTGCGCGTTCAAACAAACAAACTCTTCAGGTCTATATTAATTTTATTAAATGAAACTCAGTTCATATCAAATGAGTAGCGATTATCCAGCTTTGTACTATTCTGACTGATTGACAAGAGAACCGCGTTTGATGCGGTTTGCAGCCATAATTTGGGTGCAAATCAATCAATTACGCGTGTGGTGACGTCACGAGTTGACAGTCTGTGGTCACCGCTCGCTGACAGTCGCTGATTGAAGCAATGCAGTTCTATTTAATTGCTTTAACTATTTGTTTATTTTTTCTATGATGAACATATCTGTGTTGTATAAGCATTGGATGATGCTTGTAAGTTTTCTCAAGAAGGGTTCATTTCTGTGGGTACTGTAAGAAGTACAGTTTTCGAAAATATGTAACGATTATCAGACAAAGAGCTCTCTCTTCTTGATTGTCAGTTGTTTTGTCCTTAACATATACTTGAGTACCGCTGAGAAATGTACTTTCACCCTCACGAACTTTTACTTAGACATAGTGATAGTCATCTAGACAGATTTCAGTCATCGCTGCTGTTCTCTCTAAGGTGATCTTTTGACCCGGAATTCGAACCCGAGACTCCGTACACAGTAGTCGTGTTTAACGACCACTAGATCAAGGAGGCAGTACATACTTAGGATAGAACACTATTAAGATAAAATCCCACCTATATTTCCCCCTATCATCATATAAATAAATCATCATTATTTTAACTAAAACGCTGACTCCGTTGAATAAAAAGTGGAAGAAACCTTACCAATGGCCGGGGGCTGATTCAGTGCGCGTCCAACATATCCAGACCTCCCTCGTCCCCCGCACAAAGCGCAAATTGAAAGCCCAGCAGCGTACGTAATGAAATAGCTGAGCTCAGGATAAATTGGACGACCCATTCACGTGGAAAACGGTTGCGATTCAATTTGATTGTGAAATAGAATTGTTTCATTCTCGTTAGTCGATAAATGCATATCTGTAATTATATGGAATGTGGAGTGTTTTGATGATTGCTTTGTATTATTTTGTTTAAAATGTGAGGGGTTTAATGTAGGATGATGAGGATGATATATGAGGGTGGATAGGTGAATGTACCGTTCGTGTTACGAAATGAACCAATGGCCTGGATGAAACTGTAGCTGAAACACAGGATTTTACGTTCATATCACACCAATCCAAGTATGTTAATTTATTTAACCGATCTAATTGCCAAGGATTCCAGTATTTTTATTTTATTTATATGTCGCAAGGTTATAATTTTGTTTTCAAGGACTTTTATAACTGATGTCCTAAAAACAATGTCCCAAAAAGGAGGAGGTCCTCAATTCGGATGCTTATATTTTTTTATAATATAGCTTATAATGTCCAAAACTATATACGAGTACATTGTTTTAGTTTTTGGTCTCATCCCTGAGACGGCTATCACAGATTTTTATTTATTCAATATAACTTTATAATGCTTACTAACAGAAAAATTATAAACACATACAATATCGAGAAGATTAACCACTAACAAAATACAAACAGGGGTTATGTTTGAAATGATACAAATAAGGAACTATTTGTTCAAATATAACCTCTGTTCTATCAAAAACATCACCATTGATGCATAATGCTTCGAAAGCAACGTATTATTTCTATCGATACCACTATGTACTTATAGCATACATACGAGTATACCGGGCACGTATGCACCATATGATAAAAAACTCACACAGAAGCACAGGTGTACTATAATTGAAATGGAAGAGATAATTGATTGCGCTTGCAACTCGGTGGGAGTAAAGAATATTAAATATTTTCATTTCGCTCCACCGTATAGTTTTGCATAGAGTATTTTTTAATTAAACGTTCTAGAGATGGGACTGTGTCGATGAAATCAGAGACCAGTGTTAGTTGTAGAACTGTGTTTGGAAAAGTGATGAGTGTATATTTATCGATTATTACAAATACAATAATATTAATACAAGCATTGTTTTAATGCAGAAATGACATTTAATTATGGTGATAGTAATATGTATCTACAGATGCGCCGCATGCTTTAAATATATATTAATCTAGTCAAGTTTTGGCAACCTAGTGTCGGTTTATATTTGAGATTTTGTAAGCCCGATAAAGGTAATATCTTACTTAATAAGTAGGTATGCAATTCCTTAAAAAATCTATTAACTTGAAGATAGCGAGATTTTTTATTCAAATATCCTACGACTGATACCGAGACCAATATTGTTTTGGTATCTGGTACCAAAACGGTGCCCATCACTAAAACCTTTTGAATCAGGTAAAAAGCGGATTGGATTGCTATTTGTGTTCACCGTCGCTTTGTGCCTTTTGTACTGGTTCCCATTGAATTCCCATTATTATGTGCATTTGTGCAGCTCAGAAATATAATGTTTATTAATTAATTTCATTGCTCTGTTTCGGGGACAATGGGAATACCTTTCCCGGAATGTGGGGACGTATTTGGTCGTTGTTAGTGTGGTAGTAGGGTTCCGATACTATATCATGTTTTGGTAAAGATGGGCTAATATTGGTAATTAATGTGTTTTTGAACGAGGTATTTTAGTTTTCAGGCCAGATTTGCCAAAAACTAAACCAAAATAAATAATTAGCATCTTTAGTAAATCACTCCAAGTGTTTTATCTCAAATGAAAAAAGGCTCTCCACGGCGAAAACCATTATTTCCATATATTTACACAAAACACAATTTGTAGACAAAACGTAACACTCTCATAAAAACTGTTGGAACGTCTGTCGTAGTAAAGTGCTACGTATATGCTACGCCGCTACGGCGCTACGCCGTAGCATAGTGCAGCCATAAACTTTATTACTCAGATTTTTATGTGAAATGTTATTAAATGCCGCTATTTTGAACGTATTAAAGTGAATTTCTCGTAGTTTCGTTATTAATTTGTTTGTGAAATATCACCGTGGTGGAACGTAAATCTCATATATGCACTGGGAAATATGGATATGGACCTCTATGGCGAATGCCATGTTAAAATTTTTGAACCATGCGTTGTTCTTTAAAACGGTGTATGACTTTAATGTACAGAATATTGTTTTTTATTCACGACCCTTTTTAAAAACTACTGCTTTATTTTTATTATAATACGGTAGGCATAGGATTTTGCACGTTTAGAGCCATGGCAGAGAGATTTAGTTCAATATATTTGAAATATCATATGGTATTGTAGGTATATTAAGTCACCAGTCACAAATTTTCATATTCTTTATTGTCACGCTCAAATGCCCGCAAAATTGACTGATCAACAGTAATATTTCAGGTTCGCAGATTTCCAAATACGTCTCCTAATTGAACTTTAACTTCGAAAGGTGACATTTATACTTCAGGGAAAAGCCACAAATAATGTGTTATATTATGTTTAAGAACAAATTTGTATCTCGCTTGTTCATCAACGCTCGGATTTGATTCCCGGTTTTGCAAAAGCATCTACAAACTGAACTGTGACTTCAAATATTGAGATTTATAGTTCAGGGAAAAACCAAAATAATTCACTATATTAGGCCGCCCTCGGAGTTTGTCAGCGAGCAATGGAGCACAGTATTCTAGGAGTTAAACTTAATGATCGCATTAGGAACTCCATACTGCGTTCCAAAACACAAATTGCAGATGTAGGCCGTACAGCTGCTGGGCTTAAATGGAACTGGGCAGGTCACATCTGCCGCATGTCGGATGAGCTTTGGGCAAAAACGACCACTCCGTGGACCCCAGATAGCGGGAAACGACATCGCGGCAGGCCCAGAAGGAGATGGCGTGACGAACTGGACTCCCATCAAAAGGATTGGCCTCAGGTGGCAAAAGACAGAGATAAGTCGAAAGAGGGAAGGGAGGCTTTTGCCCTGCAGTGGGACAATATAAGCTAGAATAATAATATTTATGAACGAATATGTATCTCGCTTCATCGCATACAAAGTTTAGGCTATCGTAGTTAATTTGCCGCGTTCCGCACTGCAGGCGGTTAAAGTTTAACGTTAGCGGTTAGGCTTACGTGACGTCCGCGTTATGCTATTGAACGTGCCGCCTTTAACTATCTGTGTAACTTTTTTGGTTATCATAACCGAAAATAGGACTATTGACATAGTTGTCATTGTCAATCACCACATTTCAAATTATAAAAAATCTCACAATAAATTAACACACTGCTTCTTCTTAAAATTGCAATGCAATAAAGAGTAGTGGGGTCTTTCTAATCTTTCTCGATCAATCGACTGTTACTCTGAAAGATTTTTCTAAATCGGACTATAGTTACTAACATTAGTGCGTTGAAGTAATCAAACAAAAACAAAATAATATTTATTTATTTAACACTTCATGTACACAGTTGATGAGGCAAGAAGTAATATTACTATAGACAAAATAATGAAATGATATGTCTTTAAAATAATTATCAACTATACTAATAACACTAATCCTTCCGTATCTTCTCGGAAGGTACAGTCGAAGCCACGAGTGCTTCACTGAAAAATACATTTCCACGAAAACTACTGACCGCTTTCTTTTTTATACGGCACACGATACAGGGCTACCCAATCTGTATATTGAGGAACAGAAAAAAAATCTTTTTAAAAAATTTGCTCGAAAAATAACTTTATAGTATGTCAGTAAATAGCTTGTTAAATATTTAAGGTATTTTTAGTTAATAAGTAAATAATAAGCATTACTTAAAAATGTACTTTTCTAATATTTTAGATAGAATGTAGTTTTTGTTTGTTTGGAAAAAGAAAATTAACAAAATAGTATTTTTTTTAGTTTTTCATAGTATGCGGTTGAAACCGGTATATTTTTTAAACAGATATAGTTCAAACTCAGATGAATAAACGCGTATTGCGTTATACTATTAATATAAGAAATACCTACTGAAAAATATTTCAGATTCAGGATCATGAAAAAAATATCGGCCTCTAAAACTATTCTTCTACACGTGAACCGAGTAGCACCGTGTCCCTGCGACTAGTTCCAAGAATTATATATTTATCAGCTGGCAAATTGAGCTAACATTTCTGTTGGTAAGTGCTGGATGTGTGGCCGGCGCGTGGCTGTGTCTCTGCTGTGGCTCACGTGTGACTTGTCTTGCGTGGATTTATTGTATCGAGGTGCAGAAAAAAGTCTAAAAAAGAGTAGATAATAAAATTAAAGTTTAATTGACTTCTTTATAATAATGGCGTCTAAGGCCGATTGTTGACCACTGCGCCAGGACTCCTTTACTCACACAGTCCAATGGGACGGCAATCCGGCATGACTGAAGAGATCAGGCGCGGGACCGACTCTTCGAGGCACGGGTGTATCAATCACCAACTTCCAGACTCCTACTTCGTGAAAGTTTCTAAAACCCACAAAGCGATTACAGCCCAACCCAGAAATCGAACACGAAACCTCGTGAATGCAGTTGACTATTCGACAACTAGACCACACATAATCACACAAGATAAACAAGAAACGAATAGTTTTTATGAGGCATGTCATTAACCAACTATCCATAATCAAAATGAACCCGTCACAAATAACTAACAAAATAATAAATAGCAACTGAAATGCATGCCATATGATCCTATACTCGCTCCACATGTATCCGAACAGTGCTAACGTGTCCGAAGCCCTCATTGTGATGCGGCGCCCCCAGCGCTTGCAAATTATGCATGTGCCACATAGCCTCACCGCTTCAATTGAAACATAATTGGGCTTCATATTACCTCTTGTCCTTAATTTAAGCGTATGTTTATTATCAAGTAATCATTGTGTTTAATTACTGTGTGTATAGTTGATGGATAGAGCTTGGTAGGCTGTGCCGTTAATGCTACACAGTGGAGGAGTTAATAGATAAGTGATAGCAATTCGTGTAGATCAACGGGTTAAGCAACGCTTGGGATGGTCTTTATAGGTGACCTCAGTGATATGGGAGGCACAGTAATTGGGTGGGTTCCAACTGTCATTCAACATCTTTGGCAGTTGCTACGAATAGTCAGAAGCCGCAAAGTCTAACAACCAGTTTCAACAAGGGCTATGTTGCCCGGGCAATCGAGTTGATGAAGTCAGATAGCAGTCGCTCCATGTAAAACATTGGTACCCAGCTGCATCTAGTAAAACTGCAAGCCGATCTTTAATATACTTGGGAACAGGATGATGAAACATTTCTCATACACAAACACCTTCAAATATAGAACCTCAATATACATACATATGTCAGTGAAGTAAATACATCATCGAAATCGAGCATCATTTGGTACCAGTACACGAAAAGCCAGCAAAAAGTACACACGTATAAAAAAAGGCTTTGAAAAAAACATTCAGTTCCCTACGGACCGCCAGTGGATGCAATGTTATAGGAATTTATTCGAAGTAAATAAAATATCGCTGTGTGACGTATGTATGTCTTATGCAGGCTTTCCATGCATTGAAATGGATGTTATATATATGTGTGTGTGTGTGTGTGTGTGAATATGACGTAGTTGGTCTTAATGACTTTTTTAACAGTTGTATGAATTTTAAAATAATTTCTATGAATATTGGTACCAATACTCACACACAGGACATAATTTTCAGCACTTCACTAGTGCACATTCATTAATTAAGATACCATCCCTTGTTTTATATGAAGCGACTGCCTATCTGACCACCTCAACCCAGTTACCCGGGTAACTTGAAAGCTCTTGGTAAGCCTGGTTGTCAGACTTTCTGGGACCTGGCACAAGGAATTTATTTAAATTGATTAAAAATAATTTGTCTTGTTTATATTGTATTCCAAAATAATCACGTAGTATATTTCGAGGTTCTCTGCTGCTAATATCCTTCGCTTGTCTTTTTTTACCTTTCCTTAATGCCCGAATAAATATCGGCCGCAGATAAGGCTACCTTTATATATTTAACTAATTTATGCGACGCCATGTTTTCAAAATAAAATGCCCTTGGTTGTATCGGACTGGTTTTATTAAAGGGTTGCTTGAAAAATAGGTCAATTTGGGTTTTTGTGGCAAAGAAATAAAAATAAGAAATTATATTTGTTTAATTTATTTATGTGGAGGTTAGCTTTTTTACAAAATTGGACTGTAACTTATGGTATAATACCATACCATGCAGTATGTTATAACATTATTTAATCGTCTGCGTAGCTTTTTCCCAACTATGTTAGGTTCGGCTTCCAGTCTGACCAGCTACAACTGAATACCAGTGTTTAACATGGAGTGACTGCATGTCTGACCTCCTCAACCCAAATACCCGGGCAATCGTCTGCTTAGCTTATCCAGCTACATATGTTGGGGTCGGCTGCCAGTCTAACCAGATGCAGCTGAATACCAGTGTTTTATATAAAGCGACTGCCTGTATGATCTCCTCAACCCCCACACACGGGCAACCCGATTCCCCTTGGTAAGACTGGTTGTCAGACTTTCTGTAGTAATCCAATAGTTTGAGCGATAATATCAAGTTGTAGTCGCTCTCGCTTGTACTAGTGTACCGGCTTTATCGTACTAATGCGTATCTCTACGCTGAGACACACCCACTTTCTACAAACTTAGCTATAGTACGAGCAATTCCTTTTGCACTATCATGCATTTTAATTGATAACTAATACTAGACGTATGTTCCGACGTATCTACAGGACAGACGGACACAAAGCCGGCCAGTGGCCACGTAAGCCCCAATAACGTGAACGTACCTATCATTGTCCCCGATCTATGCAATCATGAAACTTAAATCCAAAATCTATAACGCTAGACTTACTATCTGGGCGGAAAATTTATTTGATAACCATTATACTTCGAGCTGATAACATCGCTTAGATTCGTATGTATTATACATTGCGCGTTTGTGTTGGGTAAATGTGAGCTTCTTGTGCAGCAAGCGCGCAATGTAGAGGTGACTTGGAGGTTATCCCGCGAGAAGTTTGCATGTGTGTGTGAAGCAGGGTAGGCCCACAGATCGGGCCCACAATGCACGTTGTTTATCCGCTAGGGCGCGGGGGCGCGGCGCGGGGCGCGGGCGGCGGGGCTCCCGGCCGGGCCCAGTCAGTGAGTTGCCAGCGCTCGCAGCAGCCGCACGCGACCGCGAGTGCATCAGTGCCCTTACACTACAAACACTGACACTCCGACCTTCAATCCGTGGGAACGAGACATCTATATCAGGTAAGGTACTTTTTTTTCAAAAAGGGATTTGTTCCGCATTTTTTCCTGATTTTTCACCGAACTTATCTAGTGCTATCTAGATAAAAGTTATATAATATTAACTAATTACCGTCGAGATCGTATCGACATCCCATCCGAGCTGAACCGCGGCAACTGTCGAAAAATCGTAATTAGTCGCTACGCGGCTACGTTCCCGTAGCGGCGTAGCACTGGCGTAGAAAACAATGCGTTTGGGATCCTGCGAATTTTGCTACGATGTTTAATTTCGCGGAAGCGGTATTGTTGGGAGAAAAATAGGGTCTCTGCACCATACATCGGCATTGGATATATTTTATTTTTTCACGGTCAAGCCAAGGACTTTTGTTGGGGGGTGGCTGATGTTGTATGGGATCAAATGGGTGTCACAGTGCGCGGTTGTCCCACGGCCCGGCGTTTGTACGAGCGCCGTCGTTTTGCCATAATTGTCCTGAAAGCCTCGACCTTGTTCCGTAAGCGCACCATGAGTTCTTTGTTTCCGCAGACTGTTTTTATATTGCGTATAGTCATTTGTTTTTATTGCATACATTATAGATTTATACTGTATTTGATTCATTGTTTTCTTTACGGATCGTTTTATTATAAAAGTTATGATGGCGAACAAAATAATATTGTTCTGGAAGGTCCCAATTACACGAATATCAGCTGATTTGAAATCGTCACGGTCACAACAGTCGAAGGGGAAGGGTTCTTGGTAACGAACCGTTTGACAAACCAGGAACACGCTGTATATTAACCAATTATTAACCGATGCTCGTTGTCAGGTGTCATATTGTCATATTATATGGCGCTGTCTGATCCTCGTGGAGCTGAGATCGCAATTTAAGTATGTGTGTACCTTTATGTATATGTTTTAAAATAGTTATAATATAATTTTAAACATAATGATTATTGAGTTTTTTTGTATGAACAAAAAACAAACATTTACGAATTATTGTAACATCAGCACGGAAATGTGTGACTGGTCTTTAACATCAAAATAATAATAAAATGTTAAAAAAATATAGGAACAGCCAATTATGTGTTAAAAAAAAACTCAACTTCAGGATTTCTCCACAAATCTGAATTAGTGGCCAACATCAAAAGACAATCGACAAATATATTAGTACTAGCTTCTGCCAGCGGTTTCACCAGCGTCCCGTGGGAACTACTCGGTGCACCCGGATAAAAAGTAGCCTATAGCCTTCCTCAATAAATGGACTATCTATCACTGAAAGATTTTTTCTAATCGGACCAGTAGATCCTGATATTTGCTCGTTCAAACAAACAAACAAACTCTTCAGCTTTATAATATTAGTATAGGTTTATTTGTTCGGGACAAAAACATTTGTATTTATGGTCGAAGAGTATTTTTATTCAAATAACTGTTCACAGCGGTTTCACCCGCGTTTGAGGCAACTTTTTTTTATCATATGATCTTTTCCTTGACTAAAAAGAACATGACAAAAAATAATCTTCGCAATCAGCCGTTTATCTATATTAATACGCGCTAATATCAGGAACTACTGGTTCGATTTGAAAAATCTTTCAGTGTTAGACAGTTTATCGAGGGAGGCTATAGGCTACTTTTTATACGGATGTGAATTTTTCAAATAGATTCAGCAATTTCGTAGCCTTTAGATTACAAACAAACAAAAAAGTTTCCCCTTTATTTTATATTTAAAGTATTTGTATACTTATCCACACTAAAATTCCTTACAATATTAATTTAATTTATTACCTATTTCCACGTTCCATTATACGAATGAAGTCTGGTATAATCTTTGATATGGGGATATAAAAGAAATTAATAAATATGAGGAAAGTTACCGTCCCATCACTCAGGCTGTCAGCGGCGGCGTTATTGAAATATCGGATTCTTAGGATATAGCCTTGAGGCGGACAAACAATATGCTTGATAGTGTGTATTATGTGGGGACTTTTGCAAACTATTGGTGACTGGCTAAAAGTTATCTAACATCCTTATTTATAAATGCGACAGTTTGTAAGGATGTATTGTATTATAGGATAGAGGACGGTATATTTTGACTCTTACGCTAAAATCGCGATCCAGTAGGGATCGATTTTGATGAAACTTTGCAGTTTTACAACATACACATACATCAGAATAACAAAGTTGACTTTTTATCCATGGGCGGGAAGTGTCCTTGGAACGCGAAGATGTAAAAGTAGTTTGTAGTTTAGAATCTGAATTAGTTTTCCGATCAAGATTTTTAGTAGTCTTTGTTTGAGATAGCTTGCCTATGAGCACGGATCCAAAGATTCTAGCAGTACACTTTGTATGCCTGTTACCACAACTCTGTCTAACTAACACGCTAGACCACTGATGCACGGCTCAGAAAATGTTCAATACTTATAGAATAAGTATAAAGTTGCTCTTCCCAAAAATACCCACTCCACGCCAAAATCGTTCCAGAATTTTTCTGTTATTCTACGGTAGATTTTTTTCCAAAATTCCGTTTGCATTATAAGGCTCAGGGCTCTAAGACTCCTTTAGCGGGTTGCTTGGCCGGTACGTGACCGAAATACTCTGGCGCCCACGAAATGAGGCACGGAATACTTGTTTAGGATTTTCCGGCTTCATAGCTTAATAGTGTTTATTGTATTGGTTGGAGATAGTTCTTTTGTTTTAATGGCTGTTTAAGACTTCGGGTTGAACGCTTGATCAGTACTTGCTGCAGAAATTATAAGGTTACTAGCAGTCCCCACTGTTCCCCGGTTGGCTAAGCTTTTAAAAAATCCTCGTCATCGCTGCCAACTAATATATCAAACGCTAGTTGCATTGCCACGTTGTATGGCAATTATCAGTCGCTGATCAAAATAAAAGCCGGGTCACGGGATTTTCACCTAGGAGTTAAAACAACTGACAGCTGCGAACTAGAAGAAGAAGATGCCCAGGACAGAGTGAAGTGGAAGAAGAGGATACGGAAAGCGGACCCCGTAACGAGACTGGACTAACGCTAGGAAGAAGAAAAAGAACTTACAATACCCAGAAAATAATGTTTAGTCAACCTGACACTCATCATAATCAGCCTAGCCTTATACCAACTATACTGGAGTTCAACCTAACCATGCAGCTAAGTAACAGTGTTACCTAGGCGACCCAAAATACTTGGTAATACTGGTCCCATACTTACTGCCTTCTGCCTGCCAACGATGTTCAAATGACAGTCCACCAACTTATCTTGCCTTCCGAAACAAGGCTTACAAACACCTACCTAAGCATATTCATCCACAATTACTCCCATTAGCATCTCATCACACGCTCCTTCACTAAAACTCCTCAACAATTCCAAAGCCTGAGGTTTGACCTTGTGATATTGAACAAAAACATGATAATGATAATTTATTTAGTCCCTACGTTCCATCCAAATATTTGCAACGAACCGCTGTCACTGCTGTGGGCTTTCCTGACTTGTGCTCCTGACTATAACCAGAAACGTATGTCTAGTTAATCTGAATATCATCATAACTTGCCCAGTTCTTCCAACTATACTAGCATCGATTCCTAGTCTAATCGGATGCAGCTGTGATACCTGAGCAACCTAAAACCCTTGGTAAGACTGGTTAGACTTTCTGGCTTTTACCTGCCTCAAAAGACAGCGGGGACTCAATTTATCGTGCCTTTCAAAACACAGTTTATAAATAGCTACCTTCTCATCTACAATAATGACTCCTATTAGCCTCTCATCACACGCTCCTTCACTAAAACTCCTCAACAATTCCAAAGCCTGAGGTTTTGACCTTGCGATATTGCATGAAAACATGATAATGATAATTTATTTAGTCCCTACGTTGGCTCATTACCGGTTGCCCTGACATTTGTTTCACTGCCATCCAAATATTTGCAACCAACCGCTATTACTGCTGTGGGCTTTCCTGACTCGTGTTTTTTTTTCTGTTTTATCAGCAAAGACCGAGTTGTGTGGATAGGCTACTTGTTGGGGATTTTAGTCCTTGTGGTAGATATGGACTGGTGAATAATGACGTTTTGAATAAATTTTTGGTAAGTATTGTAGAGGTTTCTCTTGAATTCCATGGGAATTACTTCGCGTATCTGTATAAAAATAGCCTATAGCCTTCCTGAAAAAACTGGACTATCTAACATCAAAAAGATTTAAAAAATCAATGCAGTTGTTCCTTTGATTTGCGCATTCAAACAAATACATTCTTCAGCTTTATAATATTAGCTTTATAATATCATAGATTATTCCTCCACACCAAATGGTATTATTATAATATTCCATAGTCAAGTAACTGCATGTTTCGTGTGACTATCTTCACAAAATTCTCTGTTTCCCTACATTCATACTTTCCTTTGTATAGCAGTCGATGTGTTTGACCTTCTTGAAGGGCGTCTGCTGAGGAACTTACACGATATTTTCTAGTGTAATAGAAGCACTATATTAAGTAAACTTCTGAGATAAAACATTGATGGAGTGAAACGACTAATGTTTTTGTCAAATGTATGAATATGAGTTTAATGAACAAAGATAACACGATAACACAAAAAAATGATTTTTAAATAGTTTTCTGTTTTATACATTCAGTCGAAAAAAATCAGTAAACATAGATTTATCTAAGACTGTTAAATACCTATTCCTCAAAGGTGGAAACACCAAACAGCATACGAGTGGTAAATAGCGAGCTGTTTTTGTAAAATTCACTCTAAAAAACTACTGTGTTTCAGATTTTTTTCAAGCATTAATAATACTATCCAAATTCTTCACGAATCATGAAACCAATTTAACGATAGAAACCTCACGAAAAATCCGATGACTACTCTTCGGGATCCTCAAAAACAGACTCAAAATCACAAAAAGGACTATATTTTATAGTCTCCACAGTGATCCAGTATACATTTGCAAGGCAGACCTTGAACCCTCACCCACGCTGGGGCTTTATTTTGGTGACCGCCCACGCATCGCCAGCTGATTGCTGCGTGATAATAAACTTTATTATTCATTTGACCCACTTTTGTGGTGCTTTTTACTATGGCCTACGATATTGTGATAAGGAGTTCACTAGATTGTTACGTATTTCTTAGTGTTGCTGTTTGATTTTTTGTCTATCTTAAGAAATTTCTTCTAATTTTATGAGCGCGAACGCTATAGTTTGTTATGCTTTCATGCTGAAACTGCTGAGCTGCTACAGATGAAATTTGCCATTGCATAGTTAGGCAGCATGGAGGCGGAGATAGGCTAGTTTTTAGCTAGGTACCTGACGTTTTTTTCGGATAATCTTGTAAACCTTGACTTTTATTTGAATGTAAAAAAAACCTTTTTTCCGTACTTGAATCATAACAACCATTTATAAGGTTTGTTATGTGAACAGGCATTTTTCGCATCTCCTAAATGTACCGATATCGAAGAATCTCAGTAAAGGACATTTCATTGTTATAGTAACAAAAAAATAAATACAAGCAAAAATATATCCCAGCAAAAAAGCTTTCTTTCAACAAAGACAAAATTACACGTGTTCATGTTACAGTTTTTTATCCCCACACGTCGTAGTTTGCTAATTAAAACGACGTCGACCAATCACAGCGTTGCGTTTGAAACTGATACACCAATTAGCGGCGCTCTGACGGAAAACTGAGAAGAGCGTAATGAAAACGTATTTGTTTACGTTTTGTTTATATGGATTTCGTTTAGGAGGATAGCTGCGGGGGATATCTTGAGTTACTTCTTAAATAAGAATAATGAGCGGTATTGTTTTGTTTTGATTATTATTTTTCTGATATTTGTCTTTCCTTGTGCTTTTAGCTGCGTCTGAAGGGAATTTCTTATTGCACCCGGACAAAATAATAGCCTGTTACTTGATAGTGTAACTTTCTATCAGTGGGAGATATTTACAAATCGGTTCAGTAGTTCGATCGGATCGGAGCCTTTGGGTACAAACAAATAAACACAACACAAAAAAATATTTACGCTTCAGTAAATATTGTTCTTAAATCTTTAGTAAATATTTGTCTTTCTTCTTCTATCTTCTATTACAAAAGATAGAAGAAGAAAATACGATTACAGAAGACTACCTCCTCCCCGCGGTTTTACCTGCGTCTGAAGTGAATTGATTCCCGAATAAAATGTATGTCCTCTCTTCTCTAGACTCTGTGTACCTTTTAAATCGGTTCAGTAGTTTTATCGGGAAAGCGCAACAGACGGAATAACCTATTTAATATTTGGTACACAGGCAGGGTACACAGATACTCTAGGACATAGTCTACTTTTTATCCTTTTTACAGAATTTCTCTCAGGACGCGAGTATAGCCGCGGGGAACAACTTAATCTATAGTTAAAGAATCATCAAACTTGGTACAAATTGACCTTTCATTTCCTAGTACCATAGAGTATCGGTACTTAAGTCTGCGTAGTTCCACCGTCTGGCATTGGAGGAGTTCAACATTGTTTCCACGAAAACTCGTCTGATTGCCGCGTAACTGGCGAAGATGTAAAGTTTGTGGAAGCGGTTTAGGCGCAGTGTTTTGATTGTTGAGCGTGCTAGCTAGTCGAAATGATTTGATATTATTTTGCGAAATGAAAGTTAATTTTAAAACGACAAATATAGAGCGATTTAGTTTTGATGTGACAGAGTCTGTGTTACTACGAGTCTACCTTGCACTGAGTGTAATTAAATGGCATTTTTATTTCAAAATGTGAGAAAGCATTTCAATTTACAATCTACATAGTAATAAAACATAAAATAATGTAACATTATCGATTAACGAGGCAATCAACTTTCACCCACGAAATCTCACTTTTCGTAAACTCCTCTCACTCAGCTTTCGGACTACCAAATCCGAACAAAGTTAACTGATTGATTGACAATTTGGTAACTATCTTTTGCCACCAAATTCATCCTTTTAATTTCCCACTAATATATGAAAGCGTACCTATCTCATTTCATCAATTTATTTACTTAGATTTAAAACAGGAACCGCTTCCAGCGACAGTACATCGGTGGCCACTCTTTCTCCAACTATACTTGACCTTCCGATGCCGTGAGTCGTAACAATATATCATTTGTTTGTGGGTAGATAGTCTGCCAACGTTTATTACGCTTTTTTTTTACTTTCATCAAGATCTGACGAGTAACTTTTGAGTTATCATCATCATCTGCCTAGCCTTTTCCCAAATACGCTGGAGTCGGCTTCCAGTCTAACCGGATACAGCTGAGAATCAGTGTTTCACATGGAGCGACAGCCTGTTTGACCTCCACAACCCAATTACCCGGGCAACCCGATATCCATTGGTAAGACTGGTTGTCAGAC
>NWSH02000519.1:13275542-13286503 GCA_002382865.2 Heliothis virescens | reverse complement strand
GGGTCGGTTTCCAGTCTGACCTGATGCAGCTGAGAACCAGTGTTTTACATGAAGCGACTGCCTGTCTGACATCCACAACCCAGTTACCCGGGCAACGCGATACCTATTGGTAAGACTCAGACTTTCTGGCTTTTGACTACCCGTAACGACTGCCAAAGATGGTAAATGACAGCCGAGACTCACCAGTTTATCGTGCCTTCTGAAACATGGAAGAACTCGTAATGACAAGATGGTCACCCATCCACGGACCGACCGCGCCAAGCGTTGCTTATCTTTAACTACGAGCTGTTGATTGTTTTTTCACTTTTGAATTATCATCGGTTATAACTTCACCACCTCCAACAGAATTGAACCTAGTGTCATCGGAAGCACCTTTTAATTAATTTTAATTTTCAACCTTATCACAATAGTGGTAGGTTAATGTGCGATTGATGATGAAGATGGGCAGACGACAAAGTAAATATAGCAGGAAAAAGATGGATGCACATAGCCAAAGACAGGGAGACAAGGAAAGAGATGGAGGAGGCTTTTACCCACAGAGGGGCCACATAGCAAGAAAAATAATAAAAATAAATAATATAGGATAAGTTTTTAATTGTACAAACTGCTTAGTGGAAATAAAAGCTAATATATAATGTGCGATTGGTAAAATTTGACAGATTCGGGTAAGTTGACCTGCCGTATATCGGCGGCCACTCTTTCTTCAACTATGTATACTTGACCTTCGAATTCCGTGAGTCGTAACAATATATCATTTGTTTGTGGGTAGATAGTCCTGCCAGCATATATTACGCTTTCTTTCTACCGATATTTGAACATTGTCGAGGTAAATTCGGTTTTTATACTATTTAGGTCTTTTAAATATGGTGGTATTCGATTTTTAGGACAGTGGTTGTTTAAATTAAGACAAGATTTTTTTTCAATGAAAATTATAATCTACACTTCTGTGCTCTGTATTATAAAGCTGAAGAGTTGTTCGTTTAAATGCGCTAATCAAGCACATTCTATGTTTCTTTCCTATTAATTTAAACAGACGCATAACATTCTATCGTTGTTTTCCTTATAATAATTTGAATAGATGCCAGAACATCAACCTACCACAATCTGTCAAATTTCATCAATAGATTTTCAACCTTATCACAATGATGGAAGGTTAATGTTCCATTGGTAAAATTTGACAGATTCAGGTAGTTTGGCCTGCTGTCGACTGTACACAAATAATCGACATTGAATGCGATATTGATCAGCATTTTTTTTCTTTTCCTGTGCAATTATTCATAAGTTCTATGAAAGCAGTTATAACTGTATGAACACATTATTGTCTTGAACAAAGTCGTGCCATACGTACAATTTGACGATGTGCATCACCTTTTAACCGCCCCACTGCAGGACATAGGTCTCTTCTCTTTCTCCTCTTAGAGAAGGAATGTACGCAGTGGTGTAGCTACGAAGGGGCTAGCCGGAGCAGTGCCCCGAGGCCCCCAAGCTCCTCCCCCGGGCCCTTTGGCCCGGGGCCCGCGGTTACCTAGCTACGCCACTGAATGTACGTTAATAACTTTGCTTGCTTAAGGTAAGCTTAAGCGGTTTCACTCGCGTGGGAACTCCATCCGATTGTTTTTCCAAATTGGACCAGTAGTTCTTGAGATTAGCGCGTTTAAGTAAACACACTCTTCAGCTTTATAATATTAGTACAGATGCTAAGCTGTAAATATGGACCACATGTTAACACTTACCAAAAATACCAGTATCCCACACTAGTGATGTGAATATTTGGTATGTGCGAACCAGTTGCCTCGCTAGCAGTTCCTGAGATTAGCGCGTTTAAGTAAAACGAACAATCAAATAAACTCTTCAGCTTTATAATATTAGTATAGATGCCGTAAATATGGACCTCACACCTCACGTGTCGACACCTTATAGTATTAGTATCTATACTTATTATAAAACAAAGTCCCCCGCCGCGTCTGTCTGTCTGTCTGTTCGCGATTTACTCGAAAAGTACTGAACAGATTTTCATTCGGTTTTCAACAAAAGATAGAACAATTCTTGAGGAAGGTTTTAGTGTACTTATAGTAAGTTTATGTTTTGTACAAACCAACGTCGATCGGGAGCTTTCCAGGAAGCGAAGCGAGGGCGGGCAGCTAGTAGGCTATAAATATGGACCTCATGTAACACCTAGCAAAAATACCCGTATCTCACACTAGTGATGTGAATATTCGGTATCTGCGAGCCAGTTGGCTCGCTAGGGCTGTGTCGCAGCTCACTGTCGCATCGGGCCGCACTGCGGTACACACGGCCCGTGTCCGGACACCGAGCCGAACCAAATTCTACGATTATGTGTTGTTTTTTAAACTTTTTGTTAGGAGATTAGAGTTAAGGATAAGATCAGGGGGTACTTTTAAGAAAAAATATTTTTTTTTGTCTAAATATTATATTTTAAAAGTTGGGCTAGCTTAATCTTGTTCAGCAAGGTGTTTCTTTTGTCAGTTGAGATGTGATAAATACAAACATAAAAAATAAACAATACGAGCTTTCAATTATCTATAGATTAAATCATTGTAATTTTTAAATCAAATAATCCGTCACTTAATAACAGTTAAATAAAAAACCAAACATGTTTCGCCCATCTTAAAATTCGAACTGGCAACTTGTCTTCTCTATAAACCTTCGTTGTGTCAAAAAGGTTACATACAAAAAAACCTGCAGCGTCATCCCTCGAAAATATCGATTTAAAAAAGGTTTTATCACATTAAGGCCTATACGTTATTCCCTGACACACTGATCCAGCGACCTTGAACGAAACGGGACCGTTCCCAACACACCGAAGGGATTTATAATTTTTAATTTAGATTTAATAAGTGACGCGTTACTTTTTTGTTTTTCAATTTTGCGCGCGAATTTAAATAATGGATGCTTGACGGGCCACAGCTTGGTATTTTTGAATTTCGAATTAGAATTTGAAAGTGACAGTTGTTTTTTTGTCTCTGAATACTCATTCAAAGAGGTTTGATAAATAATTACAGTTCCGCATTCAGTAGAACGATTGTTGTTTGAATAATATGATTAATGGTTTAATACAAAGGGTTGGCTGTCAATTGTCATTCATAAATGCCGATTGAATAAATGAGTTTTCTTTATAAATATTCAAGTGAGTAAATCTAAATTGAATTTATATGGATATGAGTCATAATCACATAAAACAATTATTCCATGGTCTAGATAAACTTAACAAGCGGTAGTCAGTATCGTCATACATAAGGGATGAATTGACAGCACGACACCGTTTCCACTGACACATTTAGTGCCCTAATTGACACTGGCTTAAGTTCCTAACTGATTGGCGGTTTGATCAGCAGAGAAAAGGCAGAATTTCGATGTCCCAGCAAGAATTATTCATCGCTAGCTTTGTTCATTAAAATACAGGTCCGAGTGACTTAATCTAAGAAGGTCTCTTGAACCCACTTTACTCCTCTTTTGGTGGAAGATCGTGTTTGAAGGCAGTTGCCAGAGTGTATTAAGGGTCTCTTAGCCCGATGATGCTAACAAACAGGGCCTTAATATAATGATATTGCCTTCTTGGATGTTGTTTTGGCAATAGAAGCTACTCGAACGTATAAAAAATCGACTTAAAGGTGTAGATATTTTCTCTAATAAGCTTTTAAAGTAACTAGGTTTTCATTTTTTTTTTCAATTGAAGGCATATGTTGCCCCTTAGGACCAAAACCGGGGCTGCGGGATTGTTCGCGCGAGTTACCGCGGCCCTGACGTTCAAAGGGCTCCAGAAGGATCATGGTGGGTTTAGTCAGCAAAAGTCTGACACTCCTCCACGCTGCACCCATAACGGGTGGGGTGATGATTTCCCACCAAAAAAAGGCATATGTTTCAAGGTTTCCTCAAAAGTAATAACCGTAGGCAGAAGGTAAAATTCCAATTAAGTCTTTATTACTTAACATAAACATAATAAGATGATTATGAAATTAAAGTAGAGGGTATTATTCCGTGTATTTGGGCTTAAAGTGGTAATTAAACTTTATTGCTGTGGATCCTCACCTTGTTATGATCTTAATTGTTTCGAATAATGTATACAGTGTGTTCTATTTGAAATACAAATAATTTCAGTTTGTTGCTCAACTTATATATATTTTTGTACAGGGCAAGTCTGTAAAAATATTTCCGTAAGTTGTGTTAGGCAGATAGCTATTTATAAGTAACTAGCCGTTTTCCCGCGGTTTCACTCGCATCCCGTGGGAATTACTGCCCGTACCCGGATAATTTAACCTAGGTCACTCGTGGATAATGTAGCTTTCGAATGGTGAAAGAATTTTTAAAATCGGTCCAGTAGTTTTTGAGCCTATTCATTACAACCAAACAAACAAACATTTCCTCTTTATAATATTAGTATAGATTAAATTACGATGTATGTACCTAATTTCTATATGAATTTCAGAAGTCAAATGGCTAACTTCAGTTGCGAAGCTTTACGGCTCGAACTGTAGTGTTTTCATCAAACTATCCCTCATTTGAGGAATGGTGCAGCGTGAGGGAGTGTCAGATTCTTACTTACTAAAACCACTAAAACCCACCATGTTCCTTCTGGAGCCCTTTGTGTACCAGGGCCACGGTAACTCTCTCCGATGCCAGTAGCAAAGCTCATTTGTTTCAGAAAGATGTCTCATAACGTTGGCTGAAGTTCAAGCCAACATTTGTCCAAGCTCTAAGCCAACGTTTTGACCAAGATACGCCACTGGTCAAATTGAAAACTCAACCATGGTGGGCCAATCAAAATTAAAAGCGTGTCCCATTTAAACCATGGACTATTAAGTTAATTAAGTCATAAAGCTCAGTTATCATGGCGGCTAATGATCGATGTAATGATTTCTTTAGGTTTAATAACAGTTTTCCGTGTTACAACGATATTAATAATAACCTCGTTTTAAAAGAATTTTCATTACTTTTGTATTTATTTAGGGTGGTGGTGAGTGATATTAATTTGTTTGATACTGTTACTTTCAATACTAATTGTATTGTTTAATTAATAACTTAAGAAAACTATTTTCCGCACCCGGATAAAAGCAGCCTTTGTCTAGGTGAAAAGTAGGTAAATAAAAACCGGCCAAGTGCGAGTTGGACTCGCGAACGAAGGGTTCCGTACCATTATCTATGAAAAAAGTACAATAGGAATGGTCAGGTGTGAGTTACTTAAGTTGCACATTATTTCTAATAGATGGCGCTACTAGTATACAATTTTGCAATTAATTAATATAAATCAACAGCCTTAATAATATATTTCTTTAATTTTTAGTATTTGTTGTTATAGCGGCAACAGATATACATCATTTGTGAAAATTTCAGCCTTCTAGCTACCTTTTTATCCTTTGGGTACGGAACCCTAAAAATACTTAGGAAACGGCTATGCAGATGATGAATACTTGCTAGTACCAACATAGTACAGAATACCAAAAAGTTTACCATATTTCATTATTTTTATCAACTCCAACGTTTCTCAAATATTTTCACCAGCTATACAGTTACGCATATTCCATTCTTTTCTAATATAAATAATCGGAAGCGAGTTTTTTGCTTGGGCAAACAGACGGGCGCGGTCCAAATACAGGCCCGTGTGTTTATCTATTAATGGGCTGGCCTTGGCTTTTTATTTAACTTTCACATTAAATAAACATACTGAACTTCATGCTTTTTAGGGTTCCGTAGCCGAATGGCAAAAAACGGAACCCTTATAGATTCGTCATGTCTGTCTGTTTGTCCGTCTGTCCGTATGTCACAGCCACTTTATTCCGAAACTATTAGGACTACATAGTTCAAACTCGGTAGGTAGATGTATTATATTGACCGCTTTACGATTTTTATACAAAAATAAAAAAAAAATAATATTAGAGGGGGGCTCTCCATACATGGAACTGAAAATAAAAATATTTTTTTCATCAAATCTATTCTTGTGGGGTATCTATAGATAGGTCTTTAAAAATGAGATTGAGGTTTCTAAAACCATTTTTTCTCAAAGTCAATCATTTCATAGTAATACACTTTCAAAGTGCTAAAATTTGTGTCCCCCCCCCTGTAATTTCTAAACTACCAGAATGAAAAATCTAAAAAAAATATATGTTATAGATCTTAACAAAAACTATCAACCAAAATTGGTTTGAACAAGATTCAGTCAGTGGTTTTTGAGATATAGCACTTTTTCAGTAACCGCAAATTATAACTTTGTTATTCATATATTTGTATGAAAAACAAAGTTATTTTTTGTTGTTGAGAAAAGTTTGTGTTTTGGCTAATTTTAGGTAATAGGTACGTTTATTTTTCATAAATAATGGAACGGAACCCTTCATGTGCGAGTCCGACTCGCACTTGGCCGGTTTTTCTATGATCACTGAGTAGACTAGTCAAATTAAATAAAATATTTCAATAATTATAACTGAGAATCTTTTTTTTGGGGGATATTAAATGCCTTGTTTGGAGATGGGCAGCAGCATTTTTGAAGCTATAATATTCCAAACTGCGCTCACTAATACGCATGCTCAGCGTGGTGAGTATGGGCAAATGCCCACAGCTGAGATCTTTGTCCCGCAATGGACATTTTTTGCTGTGATGGCGATGACGCCGAGAATCTTTCAATCTAGAGCCTATGGGATGCACATTACGATTGTAATGTATCAGGTATCTGGAACTAGATTAATATTATGTTTGATTGGATTCACGATTACCGCTATTCGAATGCGATTTAAAATAAACTGTCGGCTAACCATCGGGCAACTGTCGACCGACAGTTTAGTCTGCAGTGTGGGAGGGCTCTTAAAATGGATCGATGGTTGGAACTCATCATCATATGCCTAGTCTTTTCCCAACTACGTAGAGGTCGGTTTCCAGTCTCACGGAATACAGCTGCAGACCAGTGTGGCCCAATGGAGCGACTGCCTATCTTATCTCCTCAACCCAGTTACCTGGGTAACCTGATATCATACCCCTTGGTATGACTGGTCGAAACCACGTCATCGAAATAATACCAACGAATGAAGTTGCTAATGTCATTTGTCCAACTAAGGAGTATCGATTACTGATACTGTAACTACTTCACAAACTTTTTAAGACTTTGTACGTACTTTGATAAAAGGCGTTTTCTTTTGTTAAAGTTACGTCAATAAGGTAATTATTTAAGCGTCGGAACCACCTTATGGTTGATAGGCACCAGAAATGGCGACTCTGGGAAGGTGAATCGTTCTCCCATCTTATAATATGACTGTACAATATTTTATATCATTATTCAAATTGATGAATGTGATGTTCTTCTGCATTGTAATATCATTTATTTTTTATTTATTTATAATCTATACTAATATTATAAAGCTGAAGAGTTTTTTTGTTTGTTTGAACGCGCTAATCTCAGGAACTACTGGTCCGATTTGAAAAAATATTTCAGTGTTAGCTAGCCCATTTATCGAGGAAGGTTATAGGCTACTTTTTATCCGGGTGCGCGCAGTAGTTCCCACGGGAGAGCGGGTGAAACCACTGGCGGAAGCTAGTGTAGAACTAAAGACGGAGAGCCAAGTATATCGATATTTCATGTCGTATCCTTCAAGATTTATCGATTAATAAAACTGATATAACCATCAAAGACGTTAATCCTAAAGAATCGCGACTAAATAGCACCAAGGAAAATTATCACCATTAATGCAATAAAGCTCAATGAACAAAATTGTGTGCACAGTCAACAAAAGGATTTTTAAAAACACGACCGAACAAACGAGATTTTCGATTTTAACAGAAATAAAAGCGTGTGAGCATATAAGCAAAAACTACACAGTAGTGACATTTGAATGTGTGTGTAAAAGTGATGTGCACTTACAATATCGATATGTGAATGTGTGAGTGAACAGGATTGTCAGTAAACATTCCGGAACGCAAGTTTGATTTGAAAAGTTTGTGGGGTCGTGTATGTCTCTATGGCAGGTATGTATGTTTGTGTTTATATGTCTCAATTCGATATCGACATAGTTATGTAGCTATATGGGATTCGAGTCCTGGTATTTTTGTGTTAGTGTTGCAAACCTTTTTATGAAGCTATTTCTCGCGGATTCTCCCAGGGGGAACTTCGTACAGTACCCAGAGAAAGTATAGCCAATATTACCCGGGACCAATGTGTTCCCGGTACAGTGTTAATAGGGAAAAAAATTATCAAATCGGTCTGAAAAAATATATACACGATTGAATTAAGAACCTCCTTTTTTTGAAGTCGGTTAAAAAACTTCTTTGTTAAATTATTTTAGATTTGCCTTGAATGGCTAAAACAAAAACATTAAACAAATATTTAAGGTTACATTTTCAAATAGTTTTGAAAAATACAAACATTTTCTCTCTACAACTCTAGAAAGATCCGGCTCCTAATGTAAGGTTATTTTTCTTTCATAGTATTCAGATAGAATCAACATGAACATCAAATATTCAGCTGTATATTCGCTTCTCTCTAGTAAAATGTTCTCCAAGTCGGAATTCTTTCCGTCCGTTTCATCGGTCAACGGTTTTCCGAACTTTATGAAAATATGTATGTGTGTGTGTATAAGTTTAGTATGTCGATACTTGCTTATAGATAATGCACTTGGTATTTTCTGTAACCTATTTGGCATGAAGTTTTATTTTAGTTAGTTAAGCAATGACGTCAAAAAAAAAGTCGTGGTGGCCTAGTGGGTAAAGCACCAACCTCTCAAGTATGAGTGTGTGGGTTCGAATCCAGGTCAGTTTGTATGTACTTTCTAAGTATTTCTTAGACACCAATGGCTGATAAAAGGTGAAAGAAAGCATCTTGAGGAAACCTGGACTATAAAGTCTGAAATCACCAACCCGCATTGAGCAAGCGTGGTGATTAACGCTCAATCCTTCTCAATTTGAGAGGAGGCCTGTGCCCAGCACTGGGACAATAAAAAGGCTATTAAAAAAAAAAGGCAATGACATCAATATTTCTTGTTTACATTCCGGCAGTACTTTAAACGTTTCAAATAAAATATATCANCTGGGACAATAAAAAGGCTATTAAAAAAAAAAGGCAATGACATCAATATTTCTTGTTTACATTCCGGCAGTACTTTAAACGTTTCAAATAAAATATATCATTCTATTCGTTCTTACTTGTAATTTCACATAATCTTTGCAGTTTCTTTTTGGACTTGCAAACTTTAAAACCAGGTTTTAGCTTTCTGAAACATTTGCAGAAATTCCACTGTTTAGTTATGAGCAAAAGTGTTTTCCCTGAACCCTTTGAGAGTATGCCTAGAGGTCCATTGATGGAAGGGAATAGTGGAAAAGGCTTAGTAGACTTATGTAACAATTCACACTCTCCAAAATATTACCGGAGTGTGACTATACTGAAGCATTTCCGCAGAAAACCTCTGCCCTTTTGAAAAAACTTGTCATGTAAATATGTAAGTATATACATCTGTGGTATATACAGCTATGTGCATAGTTACATACATATAAATGTGATGGATGTGTGACATACGAGTAACTAATGAGCCCAATCTGTAAGAACCACGTGCGTTCACGGAACTTGGCAAAATGTGACGCGCGACAGAAATTCTACTGTTGGATATGGTCATTATAAATGAAGTAGAGTGTAGTGATATTCTTGGTTTTATTGGCTACTTATAAGAGAGTTATTAAAATTAAGGAATAATGTAAGTTTTTTCAGGAACTATAAAAAAAACAAAGGACTGCAGTAAAGTTTGTTCATGACCTTCTTCTACAAAAAGGCGAATTCGTGACAAAAACACGCTTTATTTTTTCCAATTGAAACATAAACACACTTAGATACTTCATTATACATGTACAATCTACCAATTTATTTCAACCTAAACCAAATAATGTCAAGCAATCTTTCGTTGTTCTGATGCTAATGCATCAGAACAACGAAAGATTGCTTGAAAGATTGTCAAAGATTCTGTCCAACATTTTAAGAATCCCATAGTTCTTCTACGTTTGGTCTAAACTCACCATGCACCATCACTCTTCTATTCGGCCATAGAAGAATCAGAAATTGTTAAACTAACTGTACAAGCGTGTACATATTATGCAATTTATATTCACATTGCAATAATTCGTGAAACACGGCGTACGGTACAGTCACACTCAGTAATATGTACAGTCATAAAGATGTCAATTGCGAACGGATGTCAGTGTGTTGGGGCTATGATTGCGATGTCAATTCTCCCGAACAACTCGTGTAACTTACAATTATATTGTGGACTGGCTTGTCTGGATACAACCGGTTTTAACCGGTTATGGTCACTTTTGGGTTTGTGAATTTTTTGGGACTTCCGTACAGGGAAATCTCGATTTGTATTGGTAGTTAGAAATTAGTATTTTTGTAAAAAAGACTGTTTTTTTCAATATTTTCAATTTTCATTTTATATGTGTATTGACATATAGCTAACCCAAAGGTCTAGTGATCGTGAGGTCGCGAGTTCGATTCCTATCTTTTGCACTATTAACGTGAGCCCACTTCAGATACAAGCATAATTAGGTATCCAGCTTAGTTCGTAGTACCTAATAGTTTTTGTGTGAAAGAGAAATATAGATACATCCATTCATACAAAGTTTTGCATTTATATATTTACTGATATAAGGATGCAACAAACAAAACTACAATAAATCATTCATCATATATCATCTTACGAATATCAATGAAATGTATGCTAACATTATTCACAGTACAATAAATCTTTATTACTTAATGCCCATGCGCATCCGATCTGGTCAGATTGCTTGGGAACATTTTGAATTATTGATATGAATGATCTCTTCATTTTACAAGTATTCAAATGTCAAGATAGTGATTTAAAAAGGATTTATTTGAATGTAAAATAATAATATTAAATTGTTTAAAAATACCTAATCTATACATATAATAAAATTGTAACAACCTCATGTCTGTACATTATAGATATTAAAGA
>NWSH02000519.1:13263925-13275442 GCA_002382865.2 Heliothis virescens | reverse complement strand
TTGAATACAACGCCATCTGTTACTCAAGCGTGGAACTACAGCTTGGTACGGAACCATTCGCGCGCGAGTCCAACTCGCACTTGGCCGGTTTTTATTCTTAAACAAATTTTAGAGGGACGTAAAACATGCAACCCCTAATGATTCTAGAAACAAGCCCAAACTCAAGGTGCAAACTGCAGTTATCTGAGCTGCCGCGATTAAAACCATGCACACATCCAATGCTCTATCCCAGTCTCTGATAACGCACAAGTTAAGAATTTCATCTATACTTACTTAAAATAAATCTGTAGAGAGGTCAATTCTGTACATGAAATATATTTCTAAAATAATTATCGGGGGGGTGATTAGGAATCGATACTGATGCCAAAAATGCAATCAGTAGAATTTTTGTCTGTCTGTCTGTCTATCTGTATAACCGTTATAGAAACAAAAACTACTCGACGGATTTTAACGAAACTTGGTACAATTATTATTCATACTCCTGAGCAGGTTATAGTATACTTTTCATTACGCAACAATCAATAGGACCAGAGCAGTGAAGGGAAATGTTGGGAAAACGCACTGTCGTTGGCATAAGCGACATGATCCGCGAACGAAGTCGCTGGCAGAAGCTAGTTTTTTATGTTAAAATTACACCTCTCACCCACCTATACCTACAACGCAAATACGAGATACCAAACTAAAAAAAATATACATTTTAATTATTAATACAATATACTTACTACTAAACAGCGCTATTGCCATTTTCACTGACAGCAAAAACGTCAGTTTTTGTAAAATAACAGTTTTCTTTGAAAGTTTGCGGTAAAAATCCTAAGTAAAGTGTCGTTTTTAGAAGATTTTGTGTTTATGTTGTCGGTGACAACATTGGGCCTAAGACACCCACACAGCTACATTCCCACAAATATTAACACACACACAAACAAAAGCCCCATAGTAAACACTACTCCAGTAGACCAATTCCGTTTTGGAGTTATTACGTCAAACACAAGAAGTAATCGGGTCAGTGATTCAAGTTGGCAACAAGCCACAGCACATGCATTTTGCAAACATCTGCCAATATGTTTGCCGTCTGGAAAATAAGTCTAACAAATATTATGTAGCGGACCATATTTCGTGAGCTTTGGAAAGGTTATCATGAATGCCAATAGTTTGCCGTATTTCAATATTCACTTATTTGGTTTGCTTATTCGTATATATTATATATTGAATAAAATAAAATACAAGCAGGTTTTAAACGTAGAAATAAAATTATGTTTGGCGACCAGAAATGCAAATGCTATCTTTGTTGCGAGAGGCAAAATTAATGCCTTTTGCATTATTACAAAGAAATGTTTTTGTATGTCAATAGGTATGTATATTTTTGTCACTGTTTAGACTAATGAACCACTAGTCTTTTAATCCTTAAAACCGATGATAGTAGTTACGGAGAACCCATAAACATTAGAAATTAATTCTACGGTAGTAAAAAACTAATCAAATCTTCGCCAAACAACCTGAAAACTCACAAATCCGCAGACACACAGCACCGACTTAACATTTAACACTGCTTAAAATAATTTACAGCTAACCTTGCCCAAAATCTATGTCTGAAAATAACCTAGTTTGCGAGGCCATACTTGAACCGTACAAGTTAAATTTTATTAGCCGGTTATAATGCAGTATACAACGAATTCGGGCTTATCTGCAGTCGCGGTTGGCGTGTGGAATTTCAAATCTAAGGTCAGGAGTCATAGTGATGCATTGGGTAGAACTTAGTATCGTGCCTGAGTTTGCTGGTGAAAAGTTTTGATGAACGATGCGATGTTGTTTATGAGACCTTCGTTTGTTTTGATTGGCGAAGTTTTTGGGTGGATTGCACCATCACTATATAGGTAGTATAAAACAAAGTCGCTTTCTCTGTCCCTATATCCCTATGTATGCTTAAATCTTTGATTACGCAACGGATTTAAATGCGGTTTCAATAGATAGAGTGATTGAAGTGGAAGGTTTGTGTATAATAACTACCATTAAATAGTGGAGAAATACTGATACTTTTGAGGTTTATAATTGCACCCGTGTGAAGCCTAGCTAGCCGTGGAATTGCTGCCAAGTCATCAAATTGTCAATTTGACAGTTTTTGGTTCAGTTTAAGTTTTAGTTCCATGGAGCAACTCAACTTTTGTGTAGTAGATTTATTGTAATATAAGAAGGCTGCTTGGTAAGAAAGTGAGTGTATTGGAGATGGATGGATAGAGAGAAGTAGATCACAGAAATGGAGGATACTATCCTAGCTTGAAATATGATGATAAATGATTAAGAAGAGAGTGAATATTAGTATGACGGTTGACAGGGAGGAATGGAAGCGGTAAACCGGTAAACATATTGCACCGACCCTAAATTTTATTGAAAACAGGGCAGGATGAAGACGAAGGTTAACTTCTGACTAAGTATACTGTCGTGGTGTAAGTCGTGGTGGCCTAGTGGGTAAAGCACCAACCTCTCAAGTATGAGGGTGTGGGTTCGATTCCAGGTCAGGCAAGTACCAATGCAACTTTTCTAAGTTTGTATGTACTTTCTAAGTACTATCTTAGACACCAATGGCTGATAAAAGGTGAAGGAAAACATCTTGAGGAAACCTGGACTATGAAGTCTGAAATCACCAACCCGCATTGAGCAAGCGTGGTGATTAATGCTCAATCCTTCTCCGTGTAAGAGGAGGCCTGTGCCCAGCAGTGGGACGTTAAAAAGGCTATTAAAAAAAAAAAAAAAAAAAAGTATACTGCTGAATAAAATATTATTGTGCTTGCTTATTATTGATATTTTTTATTGAAATAATCTGGGTTTTCTTCGAACGAGCAAATCTCAGGAACTACTAGACCAATAAAAAAATCTTTCATTATTACATAGCTAATTTAGTGAAGAAGGCTATTGGCTACTTTTTATCCGACTGTGCGGAGTACTTTCCACTGGACGTGGGAGAAGCTGCTGGCGCAAGCTAGTAGCTCTTATTACTGTTGTATTTAAAAGTTATATTTTCAAGGGTTATGTAAAGGTGGTTGAAAGGTCTGGTGGTGATTAGTCTCTGATAAAATCTTGATGTTGATGGAAGATCTTACTTTGTGTGAACTTTGACGTTTTGCAAAGTCCATGTCTGACGTAACTAAAATTTTAAAAGGTCGTCGATTTCAAAATGGCAACCGAAGTAACCATGCCTTATAACGTCCACTTCTTAAAAAAAAAAACAAAAAAAAGCATCAAGTTCTAGACCTACTTACATAGTTACCATGCCAGCCATAATGAAAACTTTTGCCAAGGCAGTTTATCAGACAAAACATCTGTAAACCTGGCCAGACACATGTTAACAAAATGCATGTATGGCGGCCTGCCAGGGAATCACTGACCCGATTACTTCTCATTGCATTTGACGTAATGGCTCGTAAACGGAATTGATCTACTGCAGTGTTTGTACTGGGGCGCATATGTAAGGTTTTTCATTAGTTATATATATTGGCGTTTGTTTTAATTTACTGGTTATGAAATTGTGTGCCCAGAATGGCATATTAACGTGTACTTATATTATAAAGAGGTAAAATTGTTTGTAAAGTAAGTTTGCTTGTAGGGGGTAATCTCTGGAAGTAATGAACCGATTTTAAAAATTCTTTCACCATTCGAAAGCTGCATTATCCACAACGTACATAGGATGTGACATAGGCTATATTTCATCTGGGACGCGAGCGAAACCGCGGGAGAACGGCTAGTCAACAATTCAAAGACTATGGCCATGCACAATGTCTTTAAATTCATAAAACCAGCACAAGAATGGCTCACCTGGTTTCCTGAGATAAAAGTTCCCAGTACAAGATTGTAGACTCTGCATTTAATACAAAATCTCTTCAGAATTCGACAAAAGCGTGTTAAAAATCTGATCTCCTAAATTGAGACAGTACAAAATAGTAACTTTTACTCTCAATACAACGTTTAAAGCCCAGTTTCGATAGATAGATACAGCCTTCAGTCTGATTACCATTTAATAATTTACGATTTTTTAAAGAAAAGTATACCTACCTACACATGACGACACTACATTTTCTTCTCCACGCACTAAAGGTCACCTAGGTCAATAGGCTGCTCAAATCTTACTCACAATTTACTGTTCATTACCACGGTACCAGCTTTTGCCCACAAATCATTCCCACTAAGCCCACAGTATCTGGCCAGCAATTAAGGTAGCAAGTCTTACGACGCGCGGCGAATATTAATTTTAAATTGCCCAACTTTTACCCCAAGTAAAAGATGTTGGGGTATTTTGATTACTTTCATGTTCTTTTTTTAAGTTTTTCTTTTTCTTTTGGGAATGTTTTGGTTTGTATGCCAGGGTTTTATGGTGTATTAATGTTTAAAAGATGTGTCATTTTTGAGGCTATATGGATTAGTGTTTGACTTGTTGTAGATAAATACTTGGTACCTAATAAAATATTTAAATATCTAGAATGCTATAAAAATACTTTTTCTTACTGCTATTATGGTAGTTTTTGCTCTTTTAAAATAGTTACAAATATCCTAAAACTCATATAGAGGCGTTGAAAACTCACTCTTACATCACATCGTACAGAATTTAATACCAACTATTAAAAACTTCTGACGAGTAATACTAAACCAAAACAATAAACTTTGAAAACACTATTTTCCTAATACAACATTATTTCCACACTGTCTACGGTTGAGCTCAATCGATTTTCAACTTAACGACATTAAGAATAAGGTTTTATTTTAGTTAGCACAGTGTAGTATAAAATGGTATTACCAAATTGGTAGTTACGTCCGAAATGAAAGGTCACGCGAGCGATAGGAGCGATTTGTAAATTATGAACAGTTTTTTCACATTAATATGAGTAATTCACAGCTTTTTTATTGCCACGAAATTACTTGATAATTAATAGTTCGTATTATTAATGACTTCTGACAGGTGTTGTTTTCTTTATTTCCGATAATTTTTGAAGTCCCGTTCTTGGCTGTTATGGGACCACCCGTATTTGATGTTGCGCTATAGGGCAGTAAAAATATTTTTTGCAGTAATTATTATAATTATTGAGAACGGTAATAAATTAAACATAGTAATCGATTTCAGAATAATTTTGCAGTGTATTTCAATTCATAAACTGGATGTTAAACTCAATATTAAATATAATATCTGCTTAGCAAATTCGAAAAAGATTTCATATGCTACTAAAATCCATACACACAGCTAGTTTGAAAATATTATTGCACCAAAATAACCCAACTTTTGCAAACCGCAGCTAAAAACTGCATACAAGAATTTAACGTCCTAAAATAGCTGTATTCTAAATATGGACTGCGTTGCTTTACATTTTCTATTCAGTTTTTAAGTTCAATGGGTCAAAAGGCAGGCTACATACGCTTTGCATCGCAGTGGGTAAAACCTTTGTGGAGCCAATTTCCGTAGTCCGACGGCCTGACGTATCTATTGCAGCCAGTACTATTGTCTATTGTCTGGAACTTGCTACAGTTTAAACTTAGAATGTTAATTGATGGCGATTGTGTAATGAATTGATTGGTTGTTGCGATTAATTGGTTTGAATTTGGAATTAGAATGATGAAAATATGTTGTTTGTTATTAACGTTTTAATTATTGATGAGTGTTAATTTTTTGGTCGTACACATAACAAAAAAAAAGTAACGAATTATCGTTACTTTTTTAATTATCGTTAATTATTAATGTGGACCATAGACTGCATATATTTATTGTTAAGTTCTGTTTAGTATATTATTTTTTTTTTGTTTTTTATCACTTTTTTATTTGTTTTTTATTTTGTATTTGTTACGTGTGTGTGCGATTGCGCGAAAATAAATTCGTTTTCTTTCTTTCTTTATTAATATTTTTTTTGATATTAATATAAATCACGTAACACACAAATGGCTGAACGGCTTCTGATGTTACTACTACCTTTTCATCCGGGTGCGAGTAGTAGTTACTTTCGGGAAGCGGGTGAAATGACTGACAGAAACTAGTTAAATAACAATACATGAGAATCAAAATTGAGACACTCTAAAATTAAAAGAACAGGTGCATTTTTAAATATCAGTCTTAAGTTTACGATTTCCCTTTAAGTTTATTCTAGAGTTAGTTTCGTGAACTTGCCACGTGTTTTCAGTACTGACCCACTTCAGTTTCAGGTACTAATTTGATTTTTATTAATCACGTTGCAATATTTGGAACGGAATTCTAAATCGTATCTCAATAGCTTGGCGTTCTCACGTCTAACGTTAAAGGTCGATTTCAATAAATTATCTATCTGTCGATTGGATTACTAGAGATTGAATTTTGACATTAACCCCATACGAGAAATGTAAAATTCGTATCTCTAGTAAAAATCGATACATTGATAGGTAGTCTGCAGTAAGTTTAAAGTCTATTGCAAGAAATCCTTAATCTATGCTTAATACTATAAAGCTGAAGCTAATCTCAGGAATTACTGGTCCGATTTGAAAAAATCTTTTAGTGCTAGATAGCCCATTTATCGAGGAAGGCTATAGACTACTTTTTATCCAGGTGCGCGGACCCGCGTGGAAACTTCTCCACGTATCCAAACGAAAAGTAGCCTATAGCATTTTCCGATAAATGGTCTATCTTACTCTGAGGACTTTTCAAAACGGTCGAGTAGTTATTGAGATTAGTGAATTCAAACCACTTTTCCTTCTCTCAATTCTTTTACATTGCAAGGACAAACTACTGAAAAAGAGAGTTTTCGATATTGATCAATCTTGAAGAGTAAAAGACTCCCCTCAAGTTATTGTGTCTCATCACGATATTACCAGTCCAAAACTGTCAATTTCCACAGCAAAAAAACAGTGTATTTCCAACAAAATAAGTTGGCTACTAGTAGCCAGTTATCAGGTTAGTGTAACGTTTAGTCAGAGGGGTGGGGCGCCCCACTACCGCCTCGGAACTGTTCGAGTACTTTATTAGGCGGGAGAGCCGCCAACAAAATGGTTAGGAGACAGAATTTTTAATTTATTTTTTTCGTAAAAAAAGTCGTTTTATTTAATTTAGGGCTTGTAAGTGGGTGATGATTTGTAATCATTGTTTGCCTAGATTTTGTCAAGTAAGTTTGGGGTTTGGGACTTTCAGTCTAGGATAAAACTGTTTTGCATGGTATGACTGACCGCTTATCTGACCACCTTTACGCAGCTAAGCCGGGTTAACTGAGTTGAGACTAAGAAAAAGTACCTTTTTGTGAAATTCGTTGTCAGAATTTCTGACTTCTGAC
Source organism: Heliothis virescens (assembly GCA_002382865.2). Classification (NCBI taxonomy): domain Eukaryota; kingdom Metazoa; phylum Arthropoda; class Insecta; order Lepidoptera; family Noctuidae; genus Heliothis; species Heliothis virescens. Next base: position 13,268,171 of record NWSH02000519.1, on the reverse strand, counting down.
TACCCTTAGCGGCTGTTGAAGATATACAAAATTCTCAAGACAATTGAAGTGTTTATTTAGAATCTAATTCATTAAAATAAGTTGACATTATAAAAATATCGTATTTATGGTGACAAGCTGTAGTTATTGGAGTTTACGAGAATCTTATACTTTGCGATTGGGACTAACAAACACAAAAAATCCCCAATTTTCGCTATAACACTTGTGTTCTCGCCTGCACAGAACCTCAGGGCGTGTTGATAAGATGTTTTTCCACGGTTGCTGCTATAAAAACTTTTCGATTGCCGCCGAGGGGTGTGGTCTCCTCATTCCTCGCTCCGTTCCGCTCAACTATCTCGAATGATCTTGAGCAACTTTGATTTGTAATTTCATGTTGTTTTTCCTGTAACGCCCCATAGTTGGCGTTAAGGGGCTTGTCGTATAGAAGGGAAGAAATAAGGGTATATTGGGAAGAAAATCGGCATTGTTTTTTTTAATTCGGATAGATATGTAAGTTATTTCCCGGGCATACTAAAATATCATCCCGTACCTCATTGCCTGTATCATTGTAGCTATATGAATGCTAAGTTTAATTAAATCCCTTTAGGTTTTGCGTGAAAGAATAAAGAAACGTCCATACAAGCATACACACATTCAAACTTTCACGTTTATAATAGTATAGTGTAATAAGACTTCATTACATGCATCGCAACTCGTCAATACAATTCGTAAAAAAAAGTGAGCAAATCATTCGTTCGGAAATGGAACGTTCTTTCACATAGGTAGTGAAAGGAGGATTCGTCCTTAGGGATTCAAATTAGATCGGACGGATCACGAACGTAACTTTTCACGATTCGCAATATACTCGAAGTCTATAGAGTGTTTATGAAAGAAAAAAAAGATCTATCACTACCCAGGGGCTAAATGTTGAATGCAGTTAATGAAAAATACACACGGGATTGGTCCGTCATGAATCGCATAACATTTACCTCATGGCCGATTTCTATACCCTATATCCATCCATTGTTTTGAAATTTGACATAATTCATATTGAGCTAATGTCACGGTTTATTTATTTATTTATTTATTTGTCAGGTTTATCAACATACATCTGCACTCTAGTACAATTAAAAAAAAAAAATAACTAAACAAAATTGCCAAGTGCGATATACAGTTACAGATAAACACATCATGCATAAAAATTAAATCAAATTAAAAATTAAACTATTATTAACTCTTATTGATAAGAAAACAAAAATAAAAAAACATATACTGTTCTGATATAAAAGGTGATTTGATATAAAATGATATGATGAAGGTTATGCAGATGATGGTTGAAGAAGCAATGATCTAAGATTTTTCCTGTACGATGAGATTAGGAGGGCGATACCTAAACCACGTTTCGATAGTTCATTAAAACCTCGGCAGATCCTACTTAGAGCGGCAAAATGACCGAGGTTCGTTCGGGATTTTTCTACATAGAAAAAGTTATGGCAGTTTTTTCGCGGTATATATGAAGGTACATTTAAATGAATTTTGTTTAAAAGTTCTATACAGTCTAATGAGCCGTTAAAAATTTTGTGTAAAAACATTAAATCAGCCAATTTTCTCCTGTCTTTTAGTGTATCGAGTTTGTAGTGCTCAAGTCTTTCTCTGTATCTGGCGAGTTTTTTAGCTAAAAGGTCTTTATAGCTGAGATGGTAGAGGAAACGTNTTTTTCGGTTCAATCTTTAATCGGAGATTAAGAATAGATAGGTTATAAAATCCAGCGTTGATAGTCTAAACAAAATACAATCGCAATACGGTATTACTGGTGCAAAATAAAGATTATTAGCAACCTCGAATACAAATGTTGGGGCAACGTTTTAGCATTCCCTGTGACGTTGATAGTATATATTATTCAGATGGTTCCGTAGCACAAACATCGAGGGTTGTACAAATATCTCTAGCCGTATTATCTGTTGTGCTTACTGAACACGGTTGGCAACGAGAATGTACCTACTATGTATGTTTGTATGTACAAAACTTTTTGTGTTGTTTAAAGATAAAAAACATATTTTTAGAATTTCTTTCTCAAGTAAAAATATAAGCAGAAAATGGTATCAGGACTCCAAACTCAAACTCACTTTTTTTATTTCAAATGGGCCTATAGAAGCTCTTATGAAACGGCAAGCTAGTTGCACGGTTCCAAGAAGTGGATCTCATGGACAGAATCGGCAAGAAACTCCATGGATACTCTTTTCTCCTAGCTACATTACAAGCAAGCATACAATATATCAGCCACTTATTTTTCTGTGTGTCCAAATCCCCTTTATCTAGAGTCCTGACCTTCATATCACTTAAAACATTCTAGAACCTTCTTTCGTTATCAAATCAAGTCAGCCAGTTCGTTAGTCGCCAATAGATCGCGTGCGGGCAATGGTGGCATTCCACTGAATATATTAAGGCTTTTATCTTTTGTTTTTTGCCCCCTGATGAAGTGAGCGAGGTTCACGGCGACACAATGGAATTGCAGAGCTTGGTTAGGGCCGCGAAAATAGGTTTCTAGGTAAATTGTACTGAAGTATTGTTATTCTGTTTGGATTTGGGTGTGTAGAATATTTTTTGGTGGTAAGGTATGGTATGGGAAACATAAGATATTGAATACGAATTGTAATTAACGTCATAACTGAAATGTCCACTGCTTGATAAAGGCTTACCCCAAGCAGCAAGGTGTTGACCGATATTTTTAGCTTTAGAGACACTGCTAAAAGCCATCTCCGAGCAAGGTTTTTAAAATTCCATCCGGCCCTGTGTGGTGGTTGTACCGCCACCAGTCAGTCGCCAGAGCCTCGTTTGTTTTTCAGCAGAGTGCACCAAAAGCAGTTGAGGTTAGCAATAGGTGCAGACCGATACCTTACCTAACCATTACAACAATGAAAATTTTAATAAACCTTCGGATTCTAAAAATGTCTTAATAATTAAAACGACCATCTGCTGCAACCACGGTTCAACAGCAATTTAATACCGGCAGCATGAAAAAAAACTAAAAAAAAAGTAAATTGCGAAACCTCTTTGCTGCTCTAAACTGGCGCAACCTCCTCCGATCAGGAAACTTAGGTAAACACCCGGCTAAGTTGTAGAGTCTAGTAAATCACTAAGAAATCGCTTAAAAGCCACGACGCCTTAATTTCCTGTGTAATAACTTGCATTTTATTTTTTATTTTCCTCCTTGTTAGTGCAAGAGGAAAAATACTGGATTAGAGAAAATCGATGCTGTTTTGCTGAGTAGAAGGTGCTTAGGTGCTGTTTTTTATTTATTAGTTTTGGTGATTACTGGCAGTTCACATAGCTTTAGACTTTCCGGCTTCTGACTACCCGTAACGACTGCTAATACAAAGGAGAATGAGCGTTTTGGTCTACCTCTCCTCTAGCATTAAGTGATACATCAATAGAAAGCTTTTTTTATGTAGAGTATTTTCTTGTATTACGGCTATTGTCATTTGTTAGTATTTAAGGAGTTAGAGCGTGTTTAGTGAAATAATAACTACGTCTAAAATCTGCTCTAAGTTATGAAGTACTGCCAATCGATAGGAGGTATGTTAGTATGAAATATTGCATTTGAAAAGTCCTTTCGAATGATATATGACTCATTTCTATACAAGTGATTTATTAAATGAAAACATCTATCGATACTAAAATTATAAATAAACTCTAGCTTCGAAAGTACTCACAATTCGTCGAAGGTTTGTTAGCACGAAATATTACTTTTAAAAAGATCTTTTGATTGGTACATGACTCGTTACTAGAGGGGAGATATCGTTCCTTAAATCCATGTAAAGTGTCGACAACACGCCTTAGTAAAGATGTATCTTCTAAAATACACAGAATTAGTAAGGGGCGTGTTAAGACGAAATGTAGCGCTTAAAAAGACCGTTTGATTGGTATATGACTCGTTACTAGAGGTGGGGTACATTGACTGTAAAACATGTTTCAATAATATGCTTTAACGGTGCTGTAACATCTAAAGTACTAACAATTGATGAGTAGTATGTTAGTACGAAATATTGCGCTTGAAAAGACCTTTTAAATGATGTATAATTCATTACTAGAGGGAAGATATTGTTCCTTAAATCCATATTAAGAATCAGTAATACACCTAAGTTAAACCAACACATCTAAAATACTAAGACTTGGTAAGTAGTGTGTTAAGAGGAAATGTAGTGTTTAAAAATACCTTTTGAATAATATATGACACGTTATTAGAGGTGAGACACCATTCCTTAAA
>NWSH02000519.1:13241278-13253835 GCA_002382865.2 Heliothis virescens | reverse complement strand
TTTACGTGCCCTCCCAGGCACGGGGGTGTAACACCGCCAACTTCCAAACTCCAGGCTGCTTTGTGAAAGTTTCTAAAACCCACAAAGCGATTTCGGCCTGACCCGGGAATCGAACCCGAGACCCGTGGCACGGCAGTCGCGCTATGCGACCACTAGACCAACGAGGCATTTCGCGGTAAAACGATAGATGGCGCTGATTTGATATTTAAATTAAAGTGCGAAGTTGATTTAATGATAATGTCTTATCAAGTTTATCTACTTTTGTACGTAGCTAAAACGAACGCGTCTACGAAAATACGCATTAAAATTTAAAACAATGATTTAGCAGATACGATCTACAAAAAAATTACATCCAAAAAAGCGCACATATCCAATGTCAAATCACGACATACCTGATTACCTAACCCTACCTACCCTTGGGAGTACTACCTACCTAGTCTACGGTACATCGTGCCGGCCCGCCCCGTAACCTGTATTCCATAGCAACAATGTACCGCCCTCAATCTTGAAGCACTTAACTGATTGCTTGCTGGACGCGACTGTACCTGTACTGAACAAACGCTCGTTGTGTATCATTGTACTTTTGCTGTTGATTTATTTTCTTGTTGGTGGTACGTTTTGTTTGAATGTAGGGTAGGTTTATAGGGGGTTGTAGCTCGATTTGATTGCGTACGTTATTTGATTAGTGAAAATGTATGCTGTTTTGTTTTTCCTTTATTTTTATGTAGGTACGTCTTCAAAACGTCTAGAACGTTCTTAAGATAACTAGAATATGGATGTTGTTACCCTTTCAGTCAAAAACTACTGCATCGATTTTCATGAAACTTAACCGCAACATAAGTAGCTCACAAGTAACAATAAATTTCAAATTCAAAGCGCCTTTTTCAAAGGTTCCAGATAAAGTTCTAAATAGCTATCTGTCAGGTAGCTATCTAGAAGTTTATCTGGAAAAGTGTCTATAAATCATTTAATCAAACTAAAGGCTGAAAAATCATCACTTATTTAACTTTCACGTTTTGATCAGCTTTTAGTCTGAAGGGATGCTTCTGACCACTAATATTTTACCAGTGGACAAAACCGCGGACAACGGCTAGTATTTAATACAATCTAATTTGTTCCAGGTGGTGCCGTATAGGATGTGAAGTGGTGCCCCGCAGGCTGCTCACGCGCCGCTGCCCGCGGTCATGGCGACCCGGAGATAGTGCCACGTGCATCAATATAACACACAGGTTAAGCTATGTTTTGAGGTCTGCCTTTTGATGGGTGACCGTTTATAAATTTTTGTTGAGTCTTATGTAAATGTGTGATGGAAAAAATGTAAAGCAGTACTACTGATGTTCAAATGTATGTTTGACTAGCCTCTGCCAGCGGTTTCGCCCGCGTAAAACCTAAAATCCCGGAATTTTGGTTTTTTTTTTTATCTAGCGTGGCAGTCTTAAGATGAACCTCTGTGCAAAATTAGGCCCTGGGTTGATTGAGTCAGGACTTTGATTTTTATATCTATAGACAATAAGATTATAATACACGTCTGTTATCAGAGTTCAGTTCGTTGTCATGAAATTCAGCTTATTGGCGGATCGAAATTACTTCTTCTTCATGGCAAATCGATGGCAATCAATGGCAATCAATCTTAAATTTTAGAGACCCAGTAGTTCACCAAGCATTATCAGCGGCGCTATCTTGAAAGTACTGAAAAATAGCATTATCAATAGCGGCAAGTAGGTCTTGAAAACAGCGAAAAATTGCTATTCCAATATACTGCAGCAGTTCGTGTATAACTTATATAACATATTAGGGTAACATGATGTTTGTCGTACGGGATGGGCAGAGAAAAATATAATTAAGTCGTTTGTATGTGCTGGCACGGAGGCAAGCGTGCGGGGACTTTATGGACTTCAGCGTAGTGAGGGGACATGATATCGATACTTGTTTTAGGTGATAAAGGGTATCTGAAATGTTAAGGTTCTGTGTAGATTTGCTATACTTGTCAAGGTGTTTTTTTAAGGGTATTGTTATTTAGTTAGTATAATTTTAACAAAGTGCCACTTTGATAAACGGAAATAAATTATGCATCATCTACATAGCCATTTTTTAAATATCTACAAAGACGATTCAGATGAAAATTAATTAGTCGGAAAATTTAAAATAATATCATTCAAACATAAAAAAATTATATGCTAAATTTGGGTATGCCGTTGAACAAAAGAAAACCCTCTAGTTTTTAAAGGACATCCTCACAAACGGTTTCTACAACACATCGTCTTTGTCCAAGAAATACCCATTTTTTTCTAAAACATCGATACATTCTTCCCAGCACTAACAATCATGCTCTTGCTCACGCTACGTTATCTCAGCTTGGCATGTCTCATGTTTTAAAAGCGCTGGCTAAGTTTTTAATAACAAGTTGGCTACTATGTCTCCGTATATTTTGTCACGAAACTTTGAATTAAACCACCTGGCTTGAAAAGAGTATTGTGATTTAGCATTTGTTGGAAAATGTGTAGTTTTCTTGAAAGTTTACAACGTATTAGATAGTAGTTTATATTGTAGAGTAGTTTTTAAATTGATTTCTCTGATATGGCTATTATTTTATTCATATAAACGAAAAATGGGATAAAGGATTGCTCTTGCTTATCAATAACTCAGATTTCTTGACTAGCCTGGTTTTTAAAATATATAAAAAATATGCAAATGCACAAAAAATCACATTTTAGATTCCTCAATCCCACAGTTGTGATTCAAAAGCATTCGTGAATATTAAATCCAGCCAGGAACGACCATGCACCATTCTAAACTACAAACATTTCACAGCAATTTCGCGCTCAAGATGCGAAAAGCTATCCTGAAACTACATTACGAATGAATGACATAAAAGATTCCATTTTACAAACACTTGGAGACCGCAAATAGTAAGAGACGTTAGAATTTGAGGAATCTCCGCCATCCAGCACCTTTTTGTCGTCTCACTTGCCCCTTATGCAAAATGTTTCTAAGACGAATTCCGTCCCTCTCCCCCGTAGAGCAATTTCCCCAGTTTATCCTAGATAGTCGGGGACTCGGAAATACTCTCAACCGCGGAAATGAGGAAAGAATGAAAACTCATTAGTGCGGTTATTAGAGGCGGATTACACCGCGCGCCATTAACTGGAACTTTAAACTGAGTTTAACCTATTTTCTTGATATGATCGCGACAGTGCCAACGTTTTGGCAACTTCGTCACTTTGATAGTTGATACGGTTTACCGGAAGCCGTGGTGGCCTAGTAGGTAAAGCACCACTTCTGAAGTTGGAGCGTGTGGGTTCGATTCCTAGGCAAGCAAGTACCAATGCAACTTTTCTAAATTTGTATGTACTTTCTAAGTTTATCTTAGACATCATTGGCTGATAAAAAGGTGAAGGAAAACATCTCAAGGAAACCTGGACTATGAAGTGTGAAACACCAACCCGCATTGAGCAAGCGTGGTGATTAACGCTCAATCCTTCTCTGTGAGAGAGGAGGCCTGTGCCCAGCAGTGGGACGATGAAAAAGGCTTATATATATAGACGATGATCACGGTTTACTTAAATACCTTTGTTAGATCGTAAATTGAGATTAATTACTTATCTTGAAGAGATCACAGATGTGACAAACATCAGGTTAGGTACCGAAGTTAGTTACCATACACCTGTGTTTTGACGCAACTTATTATGATTGATGATAATATTATAAATTGCTCATAGAACATAAGCGATTGGTAATTTTTAGTTAAGTATGCCTATTTCATAGTTATTATGTATTTGTGATTGAAGACATTTGTTGGTGTAACATTTCGATCGTCCAATTTATGTGATTGGGTCTTTTTCTTGATTGTAACCAAAGAGTACCATGCATTGAACATGTTTTGTTTATAAGATGATGTCCATGTCCATTATATAAGATGATGTTTAAAAACAGTTTGTTAGCACCCAAACATCTAACGATTTGTGTTAACTACGGAACTAGAGCGAGTCCCAAATAACTTATAGTCTGGTTATAACAGACAACCAGACCACAAATAGTTGTTAAAACTCCTTAAACAAATGACTGACAAGTGAAATATCACCATACTTTTGTAAGGACAAATTTCCCCATGTTAACGGCCGATTTAAAGTCCAAGTTAACCGTCGTTAAACTATGTAATCGGCAGTAAATATTCCGTGGTCGCAATTCGCGGGTGCGATGAAGATGCCATTTTATAAATTTATGAAGCCACCGACTGCCTCTCATCACCCGGTTGTAATTTTGTCCTCAGAAAATATATCGCGAGTTCCCAGCCTTAGGTTGGGAAATTCTCTTCGAAGTTACCTCGGCCTGTAGGGTGACTGTAATTTAGACGTATGTAGTAGCACTTTTGAAAAAAAACTTGAAACAGTCAAAAATGGTTTGAAATGGTTTTGAAATAAACTTTCGATTGCATTTTGTTGGTAGTAGAGTAGAAATAAAAAATCTAGTTTAGTTTTATTCTAACTAAGATTTATTTTTGCAAAGTACAAAGTAATTTTACATAATATAGAGTGAAGTTAAAAGTATTTTAGAAAGCATCTTTCAATATTTTCAAATATTTATGTTGGTTTGGATTTGATATATTATTTTTATTTTTGAATTTGAATTTTTAGTAACAATGAATGTATTAATGACTAGCTGCTGCCCGCGACTTTGTCTGCGTGGGCGATACAGAACTGGCAAAATACTATAGATACTTACATGCATTTACTGCAGGAGTATATTTTACATTTCAGTATAATAAAAATATGCAACAAATTGAGAAGCTAGCGGATAACTGACAGACTTATGGACTGACCAACCGAGATTACGTTGTGGATGTGTGACCATTTATCTATAACATACAGAAGTAAAGTTCGTGTCGTTGTAGAATTTTTTTATCTAATCAACAGACTTGGAAAATTATTATAAAAATAGAAAGTCACTTTATCCGTGTGGAACTACGGGAAACAAATACCATAGTCTGACCAAAGCCGTCATCTCAACATCTTCCGACGCCGCTGCGACTCATCAGAAGCTAAAAAGTTTGTCAAACAGTCTTACCAAAGAGTAACACGGTGCTCAGGTGACTGTGATGGTCATGTGAAAATGAAAATGCTAAGTGGATGATGATGTGAGGATGGGCGTATAATTTCAAACGTACGCGGCAATTTATTATTTAACGGAATATTGCACAACATAGGCCAATATTTAGGTGGCTTCTCAAGATTTGATGCAGAAAAAGAACGGCAGTGGTGGAGCAAAGTAATTATAACTTAAATTTTGGTGGGAAATCATCAAGTGACCTACGGTAACCGGCAGTTGGCATTCGACACCCAGCGCCCCTGGTGTCTTCCACGTTCACCGCTGTGTCTGAGGTTTGAGGACGAACTCTCAATCGCTCGGCCGCCTCCTTCTCTAGCATGCCTGCTTCGCTGAAGGAGGCGAAAGCATCCTACTCCCTTCCACTCCGATATATGGCGTAGACTGGGCGCGGAAGATCGCCGCCACAATTACGGAACAATTTGAAATAAAGAAACGGCGGTACTCTTCCCTGTTCTCTGGCCTGTCTGCACAGTGGTGACACCTGGGTGGCACCTCCCACTTTTTACGATGCAGGTGCCTCCCGAACACATGTCTGGTGAGAACCTGCATGATACGGAAGGTGAGGGCGCCATGACTCTTCCCGAACCACTCCTCAAAGAGGGAACTCTCCGCCACTATTGGGGCGTGCCCTTCACTGGGCTGCAAAAAATTGTCGCAACAACAGCTTCTCCCAGAGCAGTGCCTCCTCCAGTCATACAGGCGCGATCAGTGACCAGAACTGGCTTAAGCAATCTTATTGATCCTCCAATTAAGTGAGGTACAGGACCGTGTCAACCACTAAGACTTGGTAAAGATGCGATGAAGAGGTCCACGCGACCAAACTATCGCACGTAACAAAAGACGTCTGGATTAAATTTGTGCATGTAAAGTAGATCGCCAGTGAAGGAAGGATTGCTAAGCTCTCAAGTTCTTGTGCTGTTGTAATACGTTGCTAATAGTAGAACTACATCCGTAGTATGACACCCTTTTCTTAAACGTCTGCTTTGTAGTGGACAAAATGTCAGCTTTCACTTATACTCTCCTGGACAAACAGAGAATATAGTCTTCTGTCAGCGACAATATCAAACTTAAAGTGATTGGAATGGTCTTAAGATACTAAACGGATTGAAACTACCAATGTGACGTAAAAGGAAGACCATGGTTTCAGTTAAGGATATATGTTTGAAAAAATAATAGCACATTTCGCTAAAACACGTTTGATCGTCTTGATTTCGTCCTGGTAATGGAATTAATGATATCAAAGTTGGTTATCTGACGGCGTTGTTTTAGGCGCCACCCACTGCAACGCGCTCCGTCGCATAGCGCGGGATGGCAGATTTTACCAGTGAATGCGAGTATCTCAATTTATACGATCACAACACACTGCCACACTGCAAATACGTGGGAAGGCGCCTCGCGCGCAGTTTCTTCCAATCTGCGCGGGAGCGCAGGGCGTGCCGCGGGATATAACCGACAACACAGTGAACACTTGAGTTTACTTAGCGCGAGTTCGTCATAATCTGCATCACCACGCGGGGGAGCAAATTACACCGCTAAGAAAGGCAGATCTGTGCCTCCGTCACTGCGCGTGCGCCTCGTCTCGTGTTTGACTGTGATTCTTAGAAATCGTGAAATACTTATATTTATATGAAAATTCTTGTGCGTTTTCAGAGACTGGGATAGAGCATTTGATGTGTGCTTGGTTTTAAATCGCGCCAGCTCAGCATATTGCAGCTTGCACCTTGAGTCTGGGCCTGTTTCTAGAATCATTAGGGGTTACATGTTTTACATCATTCAAGAATAAAAATGCACCTATCCACAGTCAAAGTAGCTTTTATGACATTTCTGTTTTTACCACATTTCTGAAAGATAAGCTAAAGTGTCAAAGCATACCAAAGCATGCACAACTCCATCTTTGATTATAAATGATAACTAATTGCTCAGCTAATTCTCAAATTTGACGTTAATATTCAAAAACTCATTTAGAGGGAGTCATTTCAAATTTGGCTTAACACTATAAATTTCCCTTGCATCGAGAATTCGAGATAATAATATCGCGAGATTTTTATGTGGCACTGCGAACTGATAAACAGTATTTAAATATCTATAGAAACATTACATTCTGTGTTACAACATGGTTAATTACAGAAAATGCACAACTCCATCTATTAATTTGAATTGTAATTAATAGGTTACCACTTCGTCTGCATTGTCAAATTTAATTTAATTCATATATCATAGATGGAGCCGCATTTACCTTGGTTAAACACAGTTTTCAAAATTTTTATTTTTTTTCCCAAGTTACTTATAGATAAGGCGTGATTTTTTTATTAAAGATTGATGATAGCCCGATCAACTAATACGCAACATTCAGATATGTATTGTTAGATCACACGCGGCTACAGAAAGGTTAACAGAAACAATGATTCACTGCTAATGCCCCTTAGGTGATAGCGTGATAATATATAGCCTATGTGTTGCACCGGTCTCCAGGTAATATTCATGCAAAATTTGGTTGAAATCCATTCAGTACTTTTCGAGTTTATCCGTAACAAACATACAGACAAACAGATAAACAGACAAACAGACAAAAATTCTAAAAACCATATATTTGGGCTCAGAATCGATTATAGATCACGCCCTAAGTATTCTTTTAAAAAAATATTCAATGTACAGTTTTGACTTTCCTACGATTTTATTATATGTATAGATAAATTCTATTTTAATGTGTTCTTTTAAGTTATTTATTTATATTTTATTTTATTTTTATTCAATTATTGTAACCTTGTAATTTTGTAGGTTAAAGATACCTGAAACAAATTAATTTATTATTTATTCTATCTATCAAATGCGGACAGCAGCTTGCTAAGCATTAACTTTTGGCTTGTAAATTCGAAATATAACTGCTAAATGAATTCAGTTTTACTACCTCAAGCAGTGAAAACCGCCTAGGAATATTTAAATCAGCCATATAAGTTATGGTGGTAGTTTCAGTACTCCGGAAGGCCGCTTTGGTCTGCCACTAAAAAAGGTTACAGCTAGAGGTGACCTACTTTGGTGAAAAAGATTAGGTTCTATGTTAGCACTATTTTGAACACCTCTATCTAGTAGTGTTTGAGTAATTTGACTGGAAACTAAAATCCATCAGAAGTTTAAATAAAGTGTCAACTGTCATAAAGCTGAAGGGTTGGTTTTGGTTGAATGTGATAACCTCAGGAACCGGTCTGATATAAAATAATATAATTATGTAATAGCCCATTTATTGAGGGAGCTATATTTTATATTAATTGCATGAAGTTGGAAGGAGTTAGTTCGTAGGTATATAAAACTACAAAATATATCCTATCCAAACATTTGATTTGAACAAAAACTTGATGGTTAAAAAATTTACAATTCCAACACTCCTCAAATATTAAAATGAAAAAATCAACATTTAAATTTATCCTCAGTTTGACCTATATTCATGGAGAACCCACTTCTAGAGTTCAAGTTACGCTGGTCGGTCGGCCCGTAATAGGCTCCCTTGGGGTATAAAATCGCCCATAAATTTCGTTTTGAGCTCTTCGTAGTGAAGACGACGACGATATCGGAGGTATAACGTGTCGAATATTCCTCTATATTCTTACAATAAACTGGCGAATGAGAGTACGTAATCAAATTGTATATGTACCTACTGGAAAGGGTGTAGTGTAAGTTGATTTGACAGGTGATAAATAATGGGTGGGGAGGACGGGAGTGATTGATGATACTTCCAAGTATCTCGTGGCCTAGTTGGTGTAGATAAAATTTTGGCAATGAATTTTTGTTGTGTGGTTTTAGTGAAACGTTCCTCATGCTCTGCTCCTGCAACTGCTCCTTCCGTGTCTTGAGGGAACTACTTCCAGCACCTGAATAAAAAGTAGCCATGTCCTTTCCCAGGCTGTAGAGTAAACTATCTTTTTGCCAAAATTCAATTTAATCGGTCCAGTAGTTTCGACTTGAAAGCTCTAGAGACAGAGTTACTTTTGCATATATATTAGTAAGATTTTATATCGCACTTTCAATTACTTTCAATTTACAAATAACCCGAGCACACATCTCATCAAAATCACGTAGGCACCAAAAAAGCATAGCAACGACTACGTCTTAAAAGAAAATAGAAACGAAACAAAAAAAGCCAAGCTCTTCAAAATTACAGGGCTACCTGCGATATCGCGCTATCGCGTGACTGAAGGTCGTGGGTGCAGATACTGATAATTTGCAATTCAAAAGCAGACGCTGAGTGGCAATGCGACAGCCATTGCTATCACTCGCTTTCGTCTTTGGCCTTGGCGAGCTTTAATTGGTCCCGTAATTGTGATTGGGTGTCGCCTTGCCACTTCTTGGGCGATACGTTTTATGCTTTATTTGGACGCCTGTTTTTCTTGTTGGTCGCTTCTCTGGAGTTTTTTATTGAGTTTAACAGCTGTTATTCTTGATATTATCTCTCGGAATCTCTTTATTTTGTTCTCTATGCTCGAAAACTACAGATGAAGAGTTGCTACCAGCTGTTAGTTACTAATAATTGCTATCATCATCATCATCATCTTTCTGCCCCTATCCCAATTTATTTGGAGTCGGCACAGCATGTTTTCTTCTTCCATACTCTACCTACCTGCCGCATTCTACCTGCCGTCATCTTACAACTAACATACTTGTTACAAGTAACACTTATGTACTACCCTCGTAGTTTAAAAATAACTAGCTTCTGCCAGCGGCTTCGCCCGCTTCCCTAGGGAACTATTTCCTGTAACCGGATAAAAAGCCTATATGTTATTCTGATATATAAGCTATATGTCTGCCAAGTTTCATCAAAATCCGTTCAGTGGTTCCTGAGATTAGCGTGTCCAAACAGACAATTTTTTTTTCGAATTCTTACTCTTTTTTCATTTCTTAATGACCATACATATTTTGTTTTGTAAAAATATTTCATGTACAGACACGATTTTTTTACTGTTTTATTATATGTAAAGATCAACTTTTAAAAGAAGTTCAGGAAGCCCGGTTATTTTATCCAGTGCGAAAAAACTGTTAACTGGTAAGCAGATACTTTTGAAAAGTGGTGTCCGGTTCGGAAACTTCGTTCTTTATTGAACAGAGAAATATCCAATCTCTTTGTACACAAAGTGTTATTGATATTGTGGAGATGGAGTTTGAAGTTTGCGCGTAGTGGGTATTCTTCAGAAAATACTAGTTTATTTCATAAACATTAACCTTCCACTATTGTGATAAGGTTGAAAATCGATTGCAGAAATTTGACAAATCTCTGCTTAATTTCAAATAGCTTTGAAAATAAGTAGAGATTCATTCTTGCGAAGCAAAATCATTCTTTTTTATTTAAATAAATAAAAACTGTACTGTTGTACTGAAATTATGGCTAATCGAATATAAAAGGTATTCCATTATATAATGTCCACCCGAAGTACTAAAATAGTCTCGTCTCCGTGTCAACACAGGAATGGGTAGCATAAATGGCCACAGATTTGCCACAAATGGCCACAGAATTTATTATTTATGGCGCATCGTAATATTAGGCTACATACTGCTTCTGGAATGAAAAATGATAATCTTAGATTGACAGGATAGTATTAGAAATAATTTTAATTCACAAACAAAAATATGCATAGCCTTTTTTTTTTTTATATATATCGATGGGAAATCACACCCCTCCCGCTGTGGGTGACAGTGGAAGGGAGTGTCAGACTTTTACTGACTAAAACCCACCGTGTTCCTTCGGGAGCCCTTTGTGTGCCAGGGCCGCGGTAACTCTTTCGAACAACCCGCAGCCCCGACGGGCTCTGGCCCTAGTGGGCCCCGCAGGGGTTTATGCATAGCCCTCAGAATTAATGTACAGACAATAGTGGAAGGTTAATTTTTGAATTGGTCATATTTGTCAAATTCCGGTAGGTTAACCTGCTGTCGCCTGTACTGTATGAAAAAAATATACAGCTTGAAACTGCGCACCGTTGCGGAATCGCCCTAAAAACTATATCTTATACTAAACTAAATACAAAATTCAAAGATCTAGATTAAGTTGGATTTTTGACCTAGATCTGTACAGATAGTCTCCAAGGAGTTCATTGTAATTCGTGTCATGACTTGAGACGCTCCGAGGTTATGCTTGCTGGCTGGAACGTATTTTTAAGTAGAAGTTAAAACTGATTATAACAATACTGTACTGAAAGCAGATGTAGTATGTACTAATGTTATAAATGGGTAAGCATCAAAAAAATCCTTGACAGATTCAAAAACTGCTTAACGGATTTTGATGAAACTTAGCAGTAACAATAACATATACCACACCCTTTATCCGAGTATAGAAAGTCGTTCCCTCGAATTGCGGGTGGATCTGTTGGCGCTATAATATAGTATAGTACATAGTATGAAAGTTTAAGTTGATTTGTCTACACAAAGTAACAAGTAAAAGGGAAACAATAATAACCCCACAATTTGCTTCAGTTGACAAACAACTGACAGAAGACATCCGCACTTGTCATGCGGTCGCGTATTGTTCAATTGCAGTAAGGGAATGGTACCCTTACAGCTGTTATTTATCTTAATAAAAGTTCAATTCATATTGAATTAGGAGCTCAATATTATTGTAATTCCTGGATGTCATTCATTATTATAGGAATGCGTCTCAAATTTACTTTTGGCTTCTAAGAAGTTTTCAGAAATTTCTTTAGAAAAGACGATAAAAAATAAGATATTAGTATCTAAATTAAAAATAATAAACAAAATAGCATAGGAATAGCTAACATTAAAATCTACATTTTCTTAACCTCATGTTTTGCAAATACGCGACCTCGCTGATGAAAGGGGGAGCGAGAGTCCATTGTTTAAAACAAATGAATGCAACGGAAACTTGCAACTGATTGATATGAGTAATAGTCGTTACAATATTCTGTGTAAAGTATACATTTTAAGGTGGATCCACACATTGCGAGGCATGCGCTCCGCACGGCGCACAACGCATGCCTCGCCAAGTGTGGACCTGTATATTCGTGGCGAGGCAAGCGCTCCGCATGCGCGAGGGCGAGCCAACGTATGTCGGCAAATGCTTCAATATCAAAGTGCCTCAGTGCGAGCATTACGTTAGGTGTGGACGTAGCCGCGCATGCACGTTCGAGGCGTGCGCCGCGTACAATATCAACGCACGCCTCGACTGCGAAAATGAAACTGCGTTTGCTCGGGCCAAACAGCGCGCAGCGTATGCTCGGGCCGATCCAACCCACATAGCAGCAGTCAAGATGGCGCCTTTGCATCGCGTGCGCGTATCCGCTGCTGCTTTTATAATTATTAATTCAATTATTGAAAAGAAAAGGAAAGAAAAAAGTCGTCGTCGTTGGTGGGTTAAAAAGTTCCTCCGCCTGCGTTATGAACACGGAAATAAGCTTTTCGATGATCTCTCATTTGAAGAAAATAACTCCAATTTTATACACATAGCTGAAGAA
>NWSH02000519.1:13214468-13239190 GCA_002382865.2 Heliothis virescens | reverse complement strand
AATGCATCTTTCTAGATTAAATGCATTGAGTATGGAAATGTACTATTGTGTTATATTAACGAGTAAGTGTTCTTATAGCATTATATTAAATCTTGCAAAGACTCTGTTGCATCATATAGTTTTGAGACTCTATAACTTTACGATGGGGGTGATCAACATGAATGGTTGTGTCTGAAAAGGGAAAAACATTCCTGCTCCCAAATAGAAATTTAAATAGGAAGTAAAAACCTTAAAACAAGAACTTTTTTATACTTCAATTATTTGAGTGACGTACTAATACGGCCCGTTTCAACAGGTTCTCAGAGTAAAAGGTGATTGATAGACTCAGTGACCTAATCTTTGAACAGATAGCGCCATAGAATGTTTTAGTTTTGACTACTATTCTAGACCGCATTTGAGCAAGCGTGGGTGAATTAACGCTCAATCCTTCTCCTGTGAGAGAGGAGGGCCTGTGCCCAGCCGATCTCATCTGTCAGTATAGATGCACGAGTGGGCTTATCTATATAAACATATTCGGTGAACCTGTGAATGAAACGATACGAGATCGCTTATTATATTATAGTAATATTACAGTTAAAGTGGATCCGCCCAGACATTCACTAGCAATGCCGAGCTTCGGATCATCCCGCATCGGGGTTTACTTAAATACCTTTGTTAGATCGTAAATTGAGATTACAGTCAACAATACTTATCTTGACAGCCGAATTCACAGATGGTCCGTCAGGCTCTAGAAGCATGCGTCGCGTGAATGTTGTTAGACAAGATGTTATCACAACCAACATATGAGGCTCGTTGGTTCGGAGCCATCGCATGCGAAGCAAATGCTCGAGGCAAGTAGGCGCGCAGACTTGGCAAGGCATTTGCTCCGCCACGGCGCACAACGCACAGCGCGTGTGCGGCGCACACCGCGCTGTGCGCTGTGCGCCGTGTGGCGGCCGGCTCATTGCGAACGGTGCGTTGCGTTTGGATGGTTGTATCCGCCTCGCTGCGGATGTACGCGTGCATTATGAACGACAAAGAAATATTAAGAAAAGCAGTTTTATTATATGAAAGTAATAGATTATTATGGGACAATTCAGCGACGGTTACATTTACTTCGTTCGCGATTATGCGCCATACGTCTTCTCTTTTATTTTTATTAAAATAATGATTATGTTTAGGATCCCATAATAATCTATTACTTTCATATAATAAAACTGCTTTTCTTAATATTTCTTTGTCGTTCATAATGCACGCGTACATCCGCAGCGAGGCGGATACAACCATCCA
This sequence comes from Heliothis virescens, assembly GCA_002382865.2. Classification (NCBI taxonomy): domain Eukaryota; kingdom Metazoa; phylum Arthropoda; class Insecta; order Lepidoptera; family Noctuidae; genus Heliothis; species Heliothis virescens. The sequence continues at coordinate 13,237,921 of NWSH02000519.1, read as the reverse complement.
AACGCAACGCACCGTTCGCAATGAGCCGGCCGCCACACGGCGCACAGCGCACAGCGCGTGTGCGCCGCACACGCGCTGTGCGTTGTGCGCCGTGCGGAGCAAATGCCTTGCCAAGTCTGCGCGCCTACTTGCCTCGAGCATTTGCTTCGCATGCGATGGCTCGACCCGAGCATATGTTGGTATAATTTGTCAACACGCACGCCTCAAGCCGAGGCATGCGTTGTGCGCCGTGCGGAGCGCATGCTCGTAATGTCTGGATCCACCTTTAACTGTAACTTAATATAAGGATTCTAACGTTTCACAGGTACCAGATAATGTTATATAGATAGCTGATCTATCTGACAGATAGATCGGTAGAATAGTAGTCAAAACTAAAAACATTTCTATGGCGCTATCTGTCAAAAATCAAGCATAATTTTACCTGGAACCTGTGAAACGGGCCGTAAGTATCAAATAATTGTATAAAAAGTTCTTGTTTAATTTTACTTTATTTAAACTATTTGGCAGACTTAGCAAACCACAGCCCATGTAAAGTTTAGAGTGCTCAAACTTAGTCAACAGATTTTGCTATATTGCCTACTCGTAAAAACATGTCTCCATACTCAATGCATTAATCCGGTGGTACTGAACATCATATAAGTCCCCCACTTCCCGAAACTGGACAACGGACTTTCAATTGTTTGTACTGACAAAGAGGGATTGTGCCCACTTGTAAAAGCTTTATGATATTTGTTCAGAACCCTTCTAAAAAGTTTCTAGTCTTTCCTTTCTTTCAAGTACTTATTATTCTTCGACTTTATATACGTCAGTTACATTTATTTATGATACAGCAATCTATAAGTTTACTTTTAAGAGCTTATTTATATGTAGAACATCTCCATAGGATTAACTTTTTAAAATCATGAAATTATTATATAGTTTTGATTTATTACACTTGCAATTGATAGCATTAATTGATAGGAAGGAGCATCCATCCAATCACGGGATTTCGATGCAACTGCTCGCCAAGTACCAGGACCGCATAACTTACATGAGCATTAAAAATCAAGTGTCAACGCTATTGCTCACCGAGTACCAAGACAACATAAAATAGACGCAGTAAATCTCACGGGACGCGGGCGAAATCGCGTAGAACGGCTAGTTTTGTATAAAAATCTTAACATGCTACTTGATCGATCAGTCTATAAATAGCTAGTCAGTTTAGCCAGTCTGTCGACTGTCAGTCAGATTAAACAGTGAGATACATAGATCTTGGCTTGAGGAAGGTATCTCTTCGTATATGCAGTAGCTCTTCGTTGATCCACTTCATTCAATGATACCCCACACTCCAAGTTTCCCCAACCGGACCGGTGTTCAATTGTTTGTATTGACAGACCAACACAAATACTCCCCGGTTTATTACTCTCCAGGCCACAAACAAATATTTGACTTACCCCGTTTCATGGAGCATTTCAATACGAAGTTTTTGACGAAATTCCTTTTCAATCTCTAAATATAATTTTGATAACTCGTTATACTGATACATATTACAATGTTGGAGAGTTTGTTTATTTTTGCTGGAACTGGTCTCAGGAACTACTGATCTGATTTGGAAAATTCTTTTAGTGTTCTGTCGCTGAATTTTAAACGTTATTTTTCGCACTTGTAGTTGGCAATTTTTTTGCTGTTGTCAAGTGTTCCTCTGGTCTGCGGCGCTATGATGTGCAAAAAAAATCTAGAAACACCATGAACTCTACCAGTGCGCGCACAAAACGGTTTACGCACATTTATTGTTCGTGAAGAAGTTTGGCTTCTACGTTGTGTTTGCCGACCATCGTCGACCATCGGTTCTTCGTGTTCTATGGCATTGGCCGGCCACGCCACATCATTCACTTACCATTTGCCACTACATCGTCCTTATCCACTTTATACACGGGCTTTGTCGGTGACTTACATGAACAGGTCTAATTCGTAATTATACACACCTTCACTTACGCTCCATTTTTACCTCCGCCTTTGAGTTTAACCATTTTGAAGGAAGTCGGTTTGGAGAACATAATTATTGAGAAGTTTGCTCCAGTATTATGTACTAGCCGTTTTACACAGTTTCAATTTACTTCCGAGTGAACGAATCATGCGTAAAAAAACCGCTCTAAAATAGATTTATTTAAATCTATACAAAATTCCATCTTGTGAAAGTATGTCGGATCTATGAATGGCCTGCATGAAGTTCAAATATTTCTAGCACTCAATATTGGTGCAGACGCAGTCTAAATCAGGCCTTCCGTGAATTGATCCTACTATTTCTGTCCCTATATTTCTATTTTTATATTGACTAAACGGGTAATAGATCAATGGCTTGCTATAAAGTGAATTTTTCAAAGCTCATTAGTAACACGGGTTGTACCACAATTTTGCACATTATTATTAGATATGTCATTGGGCGTACGAGTAACTTTTCAAAGGTTGAATTGAAGTACTTTCTAAGCGTGCCTCGGATATCAATGATTGAGCAATAGATGAAAGAAAACATCTTGAGAAAACCTGGACTGTAAAGATTGAAATTATAATTTTTTGTATTTAAAATAGTTTCGTTAACAAATATTAATAATCCAGAACTGAACTTTCCAGACATGGACAAATATAAGCAAGACACAATCGCGCTTAGCTCCAAGCTATGATCAGCTTGGCGAGTTAAAATAAGTCAGTCTTCAGTTTATTTTGAGCAATTTTATTATGACAAGTTAGTACTTTTAGCAGAAGTAGGTTAGGTAGGTTAGAAGGTTCTTAAATAAGTGAATATCCCTAAATTAAATGACCTACTTAATTGGATTCCTGTTGTTATTCGAATATTTTTGACAGTCGTTATAGGTTACAGTGTACCCAGGTAACTGGGTTGAGGAGGTCAGAGAGGCAGTCACTCCTTATAAATTACTTGTACCTAGCGGCATTCAGTTAGACTGGAAGCTGACCCCAAAATTGGGAAATTGTTGGCCAGATGATTAAACTTTCAATTTGACTACTGACAACAGATCGCAACCCAAAATCAATACTTATTACGCTAACAATACTATTAAATTACAATATCTCTCTCCCTTCACCTTCAATGCTTGTCAATCTGTATTCATTTGATGAATAAAGGGTTTGTTTTGTATGGGCACGAGTACCTCCCTTTACAATTTGTTGTGCGACAACTAATTTGTCATAGGTCGTCGGTCCCCAAGTCCTTTGGTGCTCTCTACAATAACGTTGTTTTCTTATGTAGGTATTTGCTGGAGTGATTGATTGATAATGAATAGAATGAAATGGTTTGTGATTTAATTAGTAAACAAGATTTTTCTACTGTGAACAAAGTGCTGATACATGTATTCTTTCGTTATTTTTACCTGTCTTAACGTGCAGTGATTATGGTTTCAGGTGGTGTAAGTGTGAGCGGGAGGAGCGGCGGTATGCGCGTGGTGTTGGCAGCGCTGACGGCGCTGGCGGCGCGCGCGCTCGCTGGGCCGCACGAGCACCGCGCGCGCCACCACGCGCCCGAACACCCGCCGCACTTCCCCGCGCCGGCCCCGCCGCAGCCCTACCGCGGACACGGCGAGGCCGTCCGATACAACCCCGAATTAGACACCATTCTACCCCGACTTGAAGATCACGAGACTTCCTCCAAACGCGCCAAGTTTGAAGATGCGGAAACCTCTTCCAAAAGAGCCAAGTATGACGAGAGGTTCTACTCGAACCACGAGCGAGCTGATGAGGAGCCTATGATGGCTGATGAGCCCCAGCTAGGACCAGAAGATGAGGACCCTCTCGTGGTCCGCACTAGAAAGGGAAGGGTCAGGGGCATTACGCTAACCGCCGCGACCGGCAAGAAAGTCGACGCGTGGTTCGGCATTCCTTACGCTCAAAAACCTGTAGGTGACTTGAGATTTAGACACCCCAGACCAGCAGAAAGTTGGGGTGATGAAATACTGAATACTACGACACTGCCACACTCATGCGTCCAAATTATAGATACTGTGTTCGGTGACTTCCCTGGAGCGATGATGTGGAATCCCAACACTGACATGCAGGAAGACTGTCTCTTTATTAACATAGTGACGCCAAGACCGCGACCCAAAAATGCAGCTGTTATGCTGTGGGTCTTCGGTGGTGGATTTTACTCAGGAACGGCTACTCTAGATGTTTACGATCCAAAAATTCTTGTGTCAGAAGAGAAAGTTGTTTACGTTTCAATGCAATATAGAGTAGCATCTCTTGGTTTTCTATTCTTTGATACTCCCGACGTTCCAGGCAATGCCGGTCTTTTTGATCAGCTCATGGCATTGCAATGGGTGAAAGATAACATAGCTTACTTCGGAGGAAATCCTCATAACATAACTTTATTTGGCGAGTCGGCTGGGGCAGTATCAGTCTCCTTACATTTATTATCCCCTCTGTCCAGAAACTTGTTTTCTCAAGCGATAATGCAATCAGGAGCTGCTACTGCACCTTGGGCTATTATATCAAGAGAAGAAAGTATTTTGAGAGGAATACGTTTGGCAGAAGCTGTTCACTGTCCACACTCTAGAACAGATATGGGGCCGATGATTGAGTGCCTCAGGAAGAAGAGTCCTGATGAACTGGTCAACAACGAGTGGGGCACTCTCGGTATTTGCGAATTTCCTTTCGTCCCGATAATAGACGGCTCATTCCTAGACGAGTTACCTGTTAGATCCTTAGTTCACCAGAACTTTAAGAAGACCAATCTTTTAATGGGATCAAACACAGAGGAGGGTTACTACTTTATACTTTATTACTTAACTGAGCTGTTTCCCAAAGAGGAGAATGTTGGAATAAGTAGGGAGCAGTATTTACAGGCAGTGAGAGAATTGAATCCCTATGTGAATGATGCTGGGCGACAAGCGATTGTTTTTGAATACACTGATTGGTTGAATCCCGAAGACCCTATAAAGAATCGAAATGCTTTGGATAAAATGGTGGGTGATTACCACTTTACGTGTGGAGTGAATGAATTTGCACATCGTTATGCAGAGACTGGAAACAATGTTTTCACATATTATTACAAGCATCGCAGCAAGAACAACCCCTGGCCCTCGTGGACAGGAGTGATGCATGCTGACGAAATCAATTACGTATTTGGGGAACCCTTGAACCCAGGGAAGAATTATTCTCCGGAGGAAGTGGAATTTAGTAAGCGACTAATGAGATATTGGGCGAACTTCGCAAGAAGCGGGTAAGAAATATTATTTATCATTCTAATTTGATCTTATCTAATTAAACATTGTTAATTAGGCTTGTTGTCTAGGTAAACATGTGTATCTAGTCATAAGATTTAGATCAATCATTTTAATTTGCGTTTTATCAGCGATTTCTTTGTTTTCAATAGGTAAATGTATGATAACATTATATCTGACTTCCCTTGCTTTCAATTTCAGCAACCCATCTATAAATCCGAGTGGAGAGTCAACGAAGATCCATTGGCCGGTGCATACGGCGTCTGGCCGGGAGTACCTGTCCTTAGCAGTCAACTCCAGCTCCATAGGCCATGGGCTGAGGGTCAAGGAGTGCGCCTTCTGGCAGAAGTACTTGCCACAGTTGATGGCTGCCACCAGTAAGATCAAGTTTCTTAAATTCTTTTACAATATTTTATTTTTTTTAAACTTGATTAACCAAAAAGAACATTGGGATGGAGTCTACCTATTAAAATGTTGGCATAAGTATAATGTGGAATCCAGATAACAATAATTGTACTTAGGCAAATTACGATCCTTTATCACTTTAGAATCAGTAAGAACACATTTTTATCAATAAATCGATGAGATTAAAATATCATCAAACCTAATCACTAAAGTACAGACGACAGCACATCAAGTTACCACAATCTGTCAAATTTCTGCAATCGATTTTCAACCTTATCACAATTGAGGTAGGTTAATGTTTAATTGGTAAAAATTGACAGATTCGTTTACGTTGACCTGCTGTCGTCTGTACCTAAACTAGACGTTCAACAATATAATCCTATTTATCATAGCTATTGGTTTCCTGCGCTTCAATATTATCATTAATAACATAACACACGCTTGTATATAATTTATCTGTCTTAACTATTGTTTTGGATTCTGAAACAAAACTACTAATTTCTTCATTTTTGAGTTTTTGAGATGTGCTAGAATGACATAGTGATCTATCAACGCACATGTCGATGTTATGACGTGGGCAGCCGCTAAGAAAGGATTTCCCGGAAAAAACGGGATTTTACAGTTTGCGCGGGCGAAGCCACTGGCAGAAGTTAGTTTGTCATATAGATTTTACTAGCTTCTGCTAACTGTTTCACCCTCTACCTCAGAGAATTACATCTCGTACTCGGATAAAACGGAATATTGTTTCCTTTTAACGATGGGTCTTCTCCAATTACAGATAAGCCAGAACCTCCAAAGAACTGCACGAACAGCGCAGCGCCCGTGAAGGTCACATACGAGATCTTCGGCGTAGGAGTCGTGATAGCCACGGGCTTAGCCAAGACAACGTGGTTCAAGTACATCATATGAGTTCATTGTATGGTCTACGAGCCTCTTCGATTTATTTGCTTCGTCTAAATCTTCTTTGATGACAAGATTTTGAATATATAAGGGATTGGTATGATTTCACGCTGTTCAAATATTGATGCAAATTATTTTTCCATTGTAAGCATAGTTATAATTTGATATTTGGTTATAACTGGATCTAATGTACCAACGATAGCACATCCACCTACCACAATCTGTCAAATTTCTTCATTAGATTTTCAACCTTATCACTACAGTGGAAGGTTAATCTTTGATTGGTAAAATTTGACAGATTCTAGTAGTTTGGCCTGCTATTGTCGCTACCTGTAACAAATAACAATATGTAGCCTTTTGCTATGTAGGCTAAAACTTATCGCTTCTTGCATCGATGCAAGTTGATACGACTATTTGATTTATATCTTTGTGACGTGTTAGTTTCGCATTATTTGTTGGCTTTGTTTTATTAATAGCTTCAATATCTCTTTGTTAGACTTTATCAGTACTATAATTTTAGATTTAAAAAGATAGGGGATTTTGTAATTACATTGACCCGTATTTCAGTAAAATATATCGTTTTGATTTCATTTTCGGGTTATTGATTCAAAGTTGTGAAATAATGTAAAACTGAAGTGAGATACGAGATTGCAGTAGAAAAATATTTTGGTTTATTCATTGTTATATTCGTTAATAATCAAGATCTTGTTAGCAAAGAAGTAATTAATTCGTGTATAATATTATATGTTGCCGCCAAAGAATGTCTGGAATATTTTCTTATCAAGTTATTTTTATAATGTAGAATATTTTAGTTGTAAGCCACCTCGAGTGTTGAATTGCTGAGTCCATTAATATTCGTCTAGATATCTGTTAAGTTCAATAGTTAAACGTAAGCGATGTAACGTATTGTTTAAATTTTAATGTTATACTTTAAAGGGAGTGATTTCTCCAACTACATATCACTTGTTAATAACAAATTATAGATTACTGGTAGTCGTAATTTCGTCATAGTATAAGTACCTATCTACATATCTTCTGTAGGTTAAAGAACTTCTGCCATGTGGTGAGACGGCATCGTGAATGTCAACTTCGTAAAGCTAAGGGGCAAGTTATTTGAGTCTGCGGTGTGTTTCAGAGTTCTAAGAAGGCGTAGATATGAGAAAAATGATTAAAAATGTTAGCTTTAAATCGCCTCTAACGCAATACATATCACGCAAGGCATAGACAAATTTAAGTTCATTATAGCCTTAGATAGTAAGTTTAATATAAGCTAGATCATTTCACAACTCTGTAGCGGACCAATATTAGAAAGTTGTGCGTGTTATTATGGTTCGATGTAAACCAGTCGGTGGGAATAAAGAGGATCGTCAAACACAACTGTATAAACAAGAAAAGAATTACCACATTTATGAACACCAACGCAAAGAAACTATAGATACAAAATTCAATAAGACTAAAATTCATAGTAATGTTACAGTACAATAAAGTAATGGAAGCCACGGTTTAACACATGAGACGATATCCAAAGGAAAGGAAGATGTACAGAAAGTAGTNAATTGGTAAAAATTGACAGATTCGTTTACGTTGACCTGCTGTCGTCTGTACCTAAACTAGACGTTCAACAATATAATCCTATTTATCATAGCTATTGGTTTCCTGCGCTTCAATATTATCATTAATAACATAACACACGCTTGTATATAATTTATCTGTCTTAACTATTGTTTTGGATTCTGAAACAAAACTACTAATTTCTTCATTTTTGAGTTTTTGAGATGTGCTAGAATGACATAGTGATCTATCAACGCACATGTCGATGTTATGACGTGGGCAGCCGCTAAGAAAGGATTTCCCGGAAAAAACGGGATTTTACAGTTTGCGCGGGCGAAGCCACTGGCAGAAGTTAGTTTGTCATATAGATTTTACTAGCTTCTGCTAACTGTTTCACCCTCTACCTCAGAGAATTACATCTCGTACTCGGATAAAACGGAATATTGTTTCCTTTTAACGATGGGTCTTCTCCAATTACAGATAAGCCAGAACCTCCAAAGAACTGCACGAACAGCGCAGCGCCCGTGAAGGTCACATACGAGATCTTCGGCGTAGGAGTCGTGATAGCCACGGGCTTAGCCAAGACAACGTGGTTCAAGTACATCATATGAGTTCATTGTATGGTCTACGAGCCTCTTCGATTTATTTGCTTCGTCTAAATCTTCTTTGATGACAAGATTTTGAATATATAAGGGATTGGTATGATTTCACGCTGTTCAAATATTGATGCAAATTATTTTTCCATTGTAAGCATAGTTATAATTTGATATTTGGTTATAACTGGATCTAATGTACCAACGATAGCACATCCACCTACCACAATCTGTCAAATTTCTTCATTAGATTTTCAACCTTATCACTACAGTGGAAGGTTAATCTTTGATTGGTAAAATTTGACAGATTCTAGTAGTTTGGCCTGCTATTGTCGCTACCTGTAACAAATAACAATATGTAGCCTTTTGCTATGTAGGCTAAAACTTATCGCTTCTTGCATCGATGCAAGTTGATACGACTATTTGATTTATATCTTTGTGACGTGTTAGTTTCGCATTATTTGTTGGCTTTGTTTTATTAATAGCTTCAATATCTCTTTGTTAGACTTTATCAGTACTATAATTTTAGATTTAAAAAGATAGGGGATTTTGTAATTACATTGACCCGTATTTCAGTAAAATATATCGTTTTGATTTCATTTTCGGGTTATTGATTCAAAGTTGTGAAATAATGTAAAACTGAAGTGAGATACGAGATTGCAGTAGAAAAATATTTTGGTTTATTCATTGTTATATTCGTTAATAATCAAGATCTTGTTAGCAAAGAAGTAATTAATTCGTGTATAATATTATATGTTGCCGCCAAAGAATGTCTGGAATATTTTCTTATCAAGTTATTTTTATAATGTAGAATATTTTAGTTGTAAGCCACCTCGAGTGTTGAATTGCTGAGTCCATTAATATTCGTCTAGATATCTGTTAAGTTCAATAGTTAAACGTAAGCGATGTAACGTATTGTTTAAATTTTAATGTTATACTTTAAAGGGAGTGATTTCTCCAACTACATATCACTTGTTAATAACAAATTATAGATTACTGGTAGTCGTAATTTCGTCATAGTATAAGTACCTATCTACATATCTTCTGTAGGTTAAAGAACTTCTGCCATGTGGTGAGACGGCATCGTGAATGTCAACTTCGTAAAGCTAAGGGGCAAGTTATTTGAGTCTGCGGTGTGTTTCAGAGTTCTAAGAAGGCGTAGATATGAGAAAAATGATTAAAAATGTTAGCTTTAAATCGCCTCTAACGCAATACATATCACGCAAGGCATAGACAAATTTAAGTTCATTATAGCCTTAGATAGTAAGTTTAATATAAGCTAGATCATTTCACAACTCTGTAGCGGACCAATATTAGAAAGTTGTGCGTGTTATTATGGTTCGATGTAAACCAGTCGGTGGGAATAAAGAGGATCGTCAAACACAACTGTATAAACAAGAAAAGAATTACCACATTTATGAACACCAACGCAAAGAAACTATAGATACAAAATTCAATAAGACTAAAATTCATAGTAATGTTACAGTACAATAAAGTAATGGAAGCCACGGTTTAACACATGAGACGATATCCAAAGGAAAGGAAGATGTACAGAAAGTAGTATACTGAATGTATTAGAGAATACAAAACTTAGTACATTACGTTTAGGGTCGATACATCTAGTTTAGAGATCGTAGTGCCAGCGGTTCAGCTTTCAAATATTGGTGGACGATAGATGAATCTTTACAATTCGAGATTTAAGATAAAATATTACTAGTAACATACTGTAAGTTTCCTCGCGACAGCCGACTAGACAATCGAATACTTCATTGATGTAAATAAATGAATGTTAGTATTATGTAGGGACTCGTGATGCCCTTAGTACTTTTTTAAAGGGCAGTTCAGACGGGTGCCTATATCGTATTTATCGAAAAAATATTAACCTGTTGTGAAGGACGATACCTATGAGATATAGAAGCTAAATGTAATTTTTACGTAGTATTTTGAGCTTCTGTTGTATTATTTACATATAGGCTACGTGATCGTACTTGGATGGAAGGTGTCTTTATTCGCTACGTTAGTTAATGTATAGTGACAATTCATGTTTCTAGTTCCACGTTCGATGTTTCACTGATTACGCTTATTTTAGATCTGCGTATATAAACCTATAGAGTGCCTCTTATTCACTTTTATATATATTGATACATAGGTGATACTGGTAGTTGTAGTTCGCGTTATTTCTCAATGCACTGTATATTTGTTTTTATATTTCTTGTTCAGACAGACGCGTAGTGCCAAATGAGATTGAGGAAACTGAAAAGGGTATATAGGTTTGAATTTTGCAACACAGATATATTTATAATTTTAATGTGCTTCATAAGATGTATTTTCAAATATTACAAGTAATGGTAAATCATAAAAATAATATGTTTGTTCAAAATTAATGCTTTTCAAATTGGCATGGTTTTTGAGGTTTTATTTTGAAATTAAATTTGTAATCCTGTATCAAGTACCTACCATGTTACGTTGTGAAAAAACAGTCTTGCAAATATAAGACTTCAATCTTAAAGAAAATGTTTAGAAGAAATGCATAATTATTCACAATACAACCTCAAAATGCCCCAATACCTTTGAAACACTACACAATATTGCTATGACAATAAAATATTTAACGCAAATTTATTTATTACTATAAAATTTGTAATATTACAATCCTTTTCCTAACTGATATTAGATTATCCTAAATGTACGGAGTGAATTTTACAAAATACATGCGAATTTCAACGAAGAAAAAATAATGAATTAATATTTTTTCTTATTTCTATTGTATACTGTATGTATTTTACGTTAAAAAGTATTATTTTAATTCAGATAAATACAAATTTTACTTTTAAATTAATATTTAATTACCCAGTTCGATATATTTTGTAAAATTCAATTTAAAAAAATAAACGTAAAAATTCCGTTGCCCACACTGATACTTCGCTTGGCTATAATGTTAAATGTAAAATAAAAAATAATCAATGTATTAAGAATGGCCTAAAACTGAAGGTACGACTATAAGGCCTACGAGATATTTCTGTACTGTTATTTTACATTCAAAATTTATCTTTTTTCAATTCTAATAGCGATTCCAGTAAGTTAATAAAGTTAGTGCTATGATTGCATAATTGAATGTTTGCAAAGTTTGTGTTTAATTATAAAAATAAATGCTTGTATATAACGTTTCGTTTTTATTTATCATCTATTAACAACATTACCACATAATGTACAACTGGTAACAAAATAAATGAGCTATCTGACGTGGAAAGAATTTTTCATATCAGTCTAGTAGTTTCTGGGATTACCGTGTTCAAATAAATGAAATCGACAGCTTTATAACATTAGGATAATTTTGAAATAAAATACTTGTAAAAATGGTAAGCAGAGAAGAAGATGTGAACGAATTAACTTAAAAATAAATAAAAAATAATATGTAAGTACATTTAATTCACTTGTGATAAACATAGTATTTACCTATAACATTTAAAGTTAATAATTTTAATATAATCTAATTATAAGTAAGAAAATAATATCACAGTCTAGACAATTTTTCTGTTAAAATGTCCATCAGAATAATCTCCAGAAGTTCGTTAATTTCAGGCTGAAACAGAATAAATTGAAAGTGAGACATTCACATGTATTAGGAAGAAAACTTGTATCTTTGAAATACATATCAAGTTTAACAGTGCTTTTACAATAGTGAATTTAGACGAGGCGTATACTCTCGCTTTTCAACGCGCGGAAAAATGTGTCACGCGGTTTTAGGTGTCATTGTTTGTATCATTACTTTTGTCAATTGTTCCGCGCGGAAAAGTGGATTATCGGCTGGTGCAAAATTGCTGTAACTAGTAGCACAGATTATGTGTTTAAAAAATGTCTTGAACAATGAGGATTTTTAAACTTTATCGATATTTATCAACTTATTTTCAGCACAGAATGTTTTAACTTACGTTAAAAGCCTTGATGGTGTTTGGTATCCCTGATCCTATGAATCTGTTCACTTTGCAAGAGTAATTTTTGCCTTGAATGACTAATTTTACGTTTGACTGGAATAAAAAAAGCTTTTATTTAAAACCTCTAAAAAGAAGAAAATAAAATTTTGTCAATAATAAAAGCTTGTCGCTCGATTTACCACAAATTATTATGATATAGGTAAAGGAATATTGATAGGTATGTAAAACTCGCGACAAGCTTTTATTATTGACAAAATTTTATTTTCTTCTTTTTAGAGGTTTTAAATAAAAGCTTTTTCTTTAAAAGTTTTTTTTTACTTTTAATTTATTTTTTACTTTTTAGTTATCGCCATTATTTCTAGTTACTATTAACGAGCTCTTTCATTTAATACCCATATTGTAAAAGTGGACTAAAGGTAACTATTCCGCCATCCTGCATGGTCCGCCATATTGGATTCAGAATGACGTCATATACTTTTTCTAATTACTCTCAACGAGCCCTTTCATTTGATACCCATATTGTATAAGTGGATTAAATATAACTGTTCTGACATCTTGTATGATCCGCCATATTGGATTTAGAATGACGTCACATATCTTATCATATATTGTCATCCAAACTAAACGCGTCCACGAAATTTCAGCACAAACGGTTGAATATATCTACTTCAAAATTGAGTTCAAAGATTTCACCCGAACATACAAATATATTTACATACATTGCAAGTTAAATAAAAGCTTTTAAAATAATAAATAAAACACATTAGAAAAAACAGTTTGGCCAGTTTCATAGGTGCTAGATAGACTGATAGCTATAGAAAAGTAATCAAAATCAAAAACATTAAAATCTACTATTATTAATACACTATCTGCTATTTAGACTTTATCTGGAACTTGTGAAAATAGTCGTTAATGTCGTTAGATAGAAGAATTATATGTATATGAATTTCACTGCAGAGTTTTTACATATTTTTTTTAAATCTAGTAAAGGTTCACGTTTAGGAGTTTAAAAATACGTTATTACCTATATTTTTTTAAGAAGACAAATTTTTACTAAAAGTTAATTTTAAAGCTAATATCAAAACTTACGTGGATGCCTCCTAAGCTGAATTTAACTCTCACACGGCGAATAGTTATACCCGACAAAATACCAATGCGAACGCTGACTTGTCCTGCGACGCGGACATTTTTGATCTCAACCCTAGGCAAAGAAAAATAAATGGAGATTAAACTTTCAAAAATATTGATAACGAGTAGATTTCAGCTGCGTCTCAGTGGAACCATTTCCCGCATCTGTATAAAAAACAGCATAAAAGTATAAGTATAAAAAACCGAGTTGGACCGTTATCTATGAAAAATGAACGTATCTATTGCCTACAACTAGCTAAAATACAAACATTTTTCGGGCAGCAAAAAATGACTTTTTTTTTCATACAAATATATGAATAACAAAGTTATTATTTGCGGTTTTTAAATATTTTGTATTTGTTGTTATAGCGGCAGCTGAAATACATCATTTGTGCAAATTTCAGCTTTCTAGCTATCACGGTTAATGAGATACAGCGTGGAGACAGACAACGGAGTCTTAGTAATAGGGTCCCGTTTTACCCTTTGGGTACGGAACCCTAAAAAGGATCCTACTCCTTTACTGTCTGTGTATCGTAGGTTCAGTAATTTTGGTGTAGAAGTGATAGACAGATAGAGTTACTGTCGCATTTATATAAGGATTTGTATTTGTTTGGTTTTGGATTTGCATATTTGTAAGGATTTCTAAAGATTATTCATTAATTATTGATGGTAAGGTAACTTACTTTCCCGAAGCTTTGACATCTAGTGTATTACCAAAGAGAGTGGTTTTAATAGATGCAGCACCTGAAATCATAGATTTTTTTTGTTTACGTCTCTACTAATATTATAAAGCTAAAGAGTTTATTTGTTTCTCTACTAATATTATAAAACTAAGGAGTTTGTTTGTTTGGTTTACCGCGCTTATCTCAGGAACTACTCAAAAAACTATTTTAGTTTAGTAGTGTACCCCTTTCATCAAGGAAGCTACTTTTTATCCAGGTGCACTGAGTATTTCTCATGGGATGCGGGTAAAATCACTGGCGGAAGCTAATTTATTATAAACAGGGCAAAAAAATCCTTAGAAAGGTTTTTATTATTTGTTATTCTTACCAACAGAGGTCACAATGTAAGGTAATTCAATATCGAAGTAAAGCCGAGAAGTGAGGAGGCTGAAATTAATCTTGTGGACCGCGATGTTACTGAGGCCGGTGATTAATACTTCTTCGACAAAAGCTTCGCTATTGAAGATTCTAAAAAATACGAAGAATTATTTGTATTTATTAATTTAATAAAAAAAAATACTTAACAAAACTAGCTTGCCCCCGCTACTCATTTAGTCGTATCAATATTTTCATTATTCTATAATATATTTATGAACCTTCTTTTAACTGCAACGAACACAACAAAAAGTCAAACCGTTCAGGCGTGATTCGATGAAACAATAGGTGATTTTATATTATAGACAGAAGCATTATTATTAAAAATACAAAAAATACAGAATACTCTACTACTATATACAGACTACGTCATATATTGATTACTATTGTTACGTAGGTCGGTAAGACAGTGTTGTTACAGTTAATACTCGAATCAATTAGTACTTGGTAGAATGTTCTCGACGTGTGATCTAGAAATTTCTAGTAAACCTAGGTCACAGCTTAGATTGTTCTAGAATAGCCGAGAACTTACTCGAACATTCTATTAAGGTCATTGACCTTCGGGTACTTACTGGAAGGTTCTAGAACCTTACCGATCTACTCCTACTACCTAGTCCTTAGAAGGTTCTAGACATGTATGCTCGCGATATAAATAGAGGGCGGGCAGCGCCGCGAGTCAGTTCTAGTTTGAGAGCTAAACAGTGAACAAGTAGTGAAGTGAAATCGTGAGCTTTTCTACCAGTGATTACGAAGTGATTAGTGATTGTAATTGTGCAAAGTGATTACTGTGATTGTAATTAGCGATTAATTAGTTAAATAAAGTGTCGTTTGTGTAAAAATCGTATGTGTATAATTTATCCGAACCCGTAGCGCGCACTACAGTGAGGTTTAATCTGTGATTAAAATTGACAGATTCTAGTAGTTTGCCTGCTATTGTCTGCTTACCTTAACAATTATACCAATATGTAGCCTTTTCTAATGTGGCCTAAAACTTATCGCTTCTGCATCGATTGCAAGTTTGATACGACTATTTGATTTATATCTTTTACGTTTAGTGTCGCATATTGTTGTTGCTTTTTTTATTAATAGCTTCAATATCTCTTTGTTAACTTTATCTTAGGTACATAATTTAGATTAAAAGATAGGGATTTGTATTACATTGTAACCCGTATTTCAGTAAAAATATATCGTTTATTTCAGTTTTTCGGTTATGATTTCAAAGTTGTAATAATGTAAAAACTAAGTGAGATACGAGATTGCAGTAGAAAAATATTTGTTTATTCATTTATATTCTTATATAATTGCAAGATCTTGTTACCAAAGAATAATTTAATTCGTGTATAATATTAGTATGTGTGCCGCCAATAGAAATGATCTGGAATATTTTCTTATCAGTTATTTTTATAATGTAGAATATTTTAGTTGCTAAGCCACCTCGTATTGTTGAATTTCTGAGGTTTTGCCATTCAATATTCGTCTAATATCTGCTTAAGGTTCAATAGTTAAACGTAAGCGATGTAAACATGTTTAAATTAATGTTATACTTTAAAGAGTTGATTTCTCACTACATATTCTTGTTTAATTTAATCAAATTATTAGTATACTGTTAGTTCGTATTTCGTCATAGTTTATAAGACCTTATCTACAATCTTCTGTAGGTTAAAAACTTCTGCCATCTGTGAGATCGCATCAGTGAATTGTCACTTCGTTATAAGCTAATGGGCAAGTTATTGAGTCCGGGTGCAGACAAGCGTAGATATGAGGAAAAATGATTAAAAATTGTTAGCTTTAATCGCCTCTAACGCAATACATATCACGCATGCAATAGACAAATTAAGTTCATTATAGCTTAATAGTAAGATTTATATAAGCTAGATCATTTCACAACTCCTGTAGCGACCGAATATTAGAAAGTTGTCGTGTTAATGTCGAGTAACCGGTCGGTCCGGAATAAAGAGATTCTCAAACACATACGTTGTATTAAAACAAAGAAAGAAT
This sequence comes from Heliothis virescens, assembly GCA_002382865.2. Lineage (NCBI taxonomy): Eukaryota > Metazoa > Arthropoda > Insecta > Lepidoptera > Noctuidae > Heliothis > Heliothis virescens. The sequence goes on along the minus strand of NWSH02000519.1, from coordinate 13,221,104 downwards.
TACCACATTTATGAACACCAATCGCCGATAAGAAATAACTATAATACAAAATTCATAAGACTAAGAATCATAGTAAGGTAAGTACAATTAAAGTATATGAACCACGGTTTAACACATGAGACGATATTCCAAAGAATAAGGAAGATGTAAGAAAAGTAGTATACTGAATTGTATTAGAAATACAAAATACTTAGACATTATCTGTTATGGTTCGTTTTAACATCTAGTTAGAGATCGTAGCCAGCGGTCAGCTTTCAAATATTGGTGGACGATAATGATATCTTCGTTACAATTCGAGATTTAAGATAAAATCTTACTAGTAACATACTGTAGAAGTTTCTCGCGACAGCCGACTAGACAATCGAATACTCATTGATGTAATAAATGATATGTTATCTTATGTAGGACTGTTGATCCCTTAACTTTTTAAGGGCAGTTAGACGGTGCCTATATCGTATTTTATCGAAAAAATATTAAACCTGTTGTGAAGGACATACCTATGAAGATATAGAAGCTAAATGTAATTTTTACGTAGTATTTTGAGCTTCTGTTTTATTTACAAAGGTACGTTGATCGACTCTGATGAAGGTGTCTTATTCCTACGTTAGTTATGTAAGTGACAATTCATTTTCTAGTCACGTTCATTGTCACTGATAACGCTTAATTTAGATCTGGTTATATAAACTATAGATGCCTCTTATTCACTTTTATATATATTATACAATAGGTGAGACTGGTAGTTGTAGTTTCCTTATTCTCATGCACTGTATATTTGTTTTATATTCTTTCAGACAAGACGCGTAGGCCAAATGAGATTGAGGAAACTGAAAAGTATATAGGTTTGAATTTTCAACACAATATATTAAGTAATGTTAAGTGCTCATAAGATGTATTTTCAAATATCAAGTATGGAAATCATAAAATAATTGTTTGTTCAAAATTAATGCTTTTCAAATTGCATGGTTTTGAGGTTTATTTTGAAAATTAAATTTGTAATCTGTATTTGCAAGTACCTACCATGTTTACGTTGTGAAAAAACAGTCTTGCAAATATAAGACTTCAATCTTAAAGAAATTTTAGAAGAAATGCATAATTATTCACAATACAACCGTCAAATGCCCCAATACCTTTGAAACAGCTACACAATTATGCTTATACAATAATATGATATTTTTAACGCTAAACTTACTTTATTACTATTATAATTTTTGTAATATATTAGCAATTCTTTTCTAACTGATATTGATTGTTATCCAATTACGAGTTAATCTTACAAAATACATGGATTTCACGAAGAAAAAATAAGGAATTAATTATTTTTTCTTATTGCTATTTTATCTGACTGTATGGGTATTTTACGTTGAAAAATTATTTTAACTTCAATTAGAATACAAATTTTACGTTTAAAATTAGATATGTTAATGACCCAGTGTTACGTATATTTTTGGAAAATTGTCAATTTTAAAAATAAACTGTAAAATATTTTGCCGTTGTCCCACACTTGATACTTCGCTTGGCTATAATGTTAAATGTAATAAAAAAAGAATCAATGTATAAGAATGCCTAAACTGAAGGTACGACTATAAGCCTCGAGATAGTTCTGTACTGTTATTTTACATTCAGAAATTTATCTTTTTTCATTCTAAAGCCCGATTCCAGTAAGTTAATAAAGTTTAGTGCTATATTGCATAATTGAATGTTTTCAAAGTTTGTGTTTAATTATAAAAGTACTAAATTGCTTGTATTATAACGTATCTTTTTATGGTATATTCATCTATTTAACAACTATTTACAATAATTACAACTGTAACAAATATAATAGCTAGCGACGTGCGAAAAATTTTTCATATCAGTCTATAGTTTCGGATTACCGTGTCAAATAAAGAAATCGACAGGCTTTATAAGTAACATATAGGATAATTTGAAATAAAATACTGAAATGGTAAGCAGAGAGAAGATTAACGAAAACTTAAAAATAATAAAAAATAATATGTAATACATTTAATATCACTTTGATATACATGTATTACCTTATATTAACTTTAAATTTATATTAATTTTAATTTAAATCGTAATTATAATAAAAATTTATATCACAGTCTAGACAGATTTATTCTGTTAGGAAGTATTGTCCGTCATAGATTATTTTCCAGAATTCTTAATTCAGCTAAACAGAATAAATTGAAAGTGAACATTCACATGATTAGAAAAACTTGTATCTTGAAAAACATATTCAATTAACAGTCTCTTACAATAGTAATTTAGACGAGGTATATCTCGCTTTTCAACGCCGAAAAAGGTCACGCGGTTTTAGGTGCATTGTTTTATCATTACTTTTTGTCAATTGTTCCGCGCGGAAAGTGGATTATCGCTGTGCAAAATTGTGAAGCTGCTAGCACATCTTATGTGTTAAAAAATGTATGAACAATAGGATATTTAAACTTTATCGTATTTATCAACTTATTCAGCACAGAATGTTTTAAACTTACTTTAAAAGCCTGTGATGTGTTTGCTATCCCTGGATCCTTGAATCTGTTTCACTTTGCAATGAGTAATTTTTTGCTTGAATGTACTAATTTTACGTTTGACTGGAATAAAAAAAGCTTTTATTAACTCTAAAAAGAAGAAATAAAATTTTGTCATTAATAAAAGCTTGTCGCTCATTACCACAAATTATATGATATAGTTAAAGGAATATTATAGGTATGCTAAAACTCCGACAGCTTTTATTATTGACAAAAATTTTTATTTTCTTCTTTTTAGAGGTTTTAAGATAAAAGCTTTTCTTTAAAGTTTTTTTACTTTAATTTTTTTTTACTTTTAGTATATCGCCATTATTTCTAGTTACTATTAACGAAGCTCTTTCATAATACCCATATTGTAAAGTGACTTAAATGTGATCTATTCCCATCCGGCATGTCCGCCATATTGGAGTTCGAATGACGTCATATTACTGTTTCTAATTACTCTCAACGAGCCTTTCATTTGATACCAATATTGATAAGTGGAGTTAATATATAACTGTTCTGACTCCTGGTATGATCCGCCATATTGAATTTAAATGACGTCACATACTTATCATATATTCATCCAAACTAAACCGTCCCACAAAATTTCAAGCACAAACGTTGAAATATCTACTTCCAAAACTATTCAAAATTATCACCCGAAACATACAAATATATTTACTCATTCGGCAAGTTAAATAAAAGCTTTTAAAATTAATAAATATAAAAACATTAGAAAAACAGTCTTGCCATTTCATAGGTTATATAGACTGAATATAGGAAAATTAATTCAAAATCAAAACATTTAAAATCTTACATATTTATTAATACACTATTCTGCTAGTTTTTGACTTTATCTTGGAGATCTTTGAAAATAGTCTAATTGCTAGATAGAAGAATTTAATGTATATGATATTTACTGTCGTTTACATATTTTTTTTAAAGTCTAGTATAAGGGTTCCTGTTTAGGAGTTAAAAAAACTTTTATTACTATAGTTTTGAAGAAGACAATTTTTTTTTACTAATATGTTAAGTTTATAGCCTAATATTCAAAACTTACGTGGATGCCTGCCTAACTGAATTTAACTTAGCACACGCGTAATAGTGTATACTCAAGACAAAATTACCAAGCGAACGCTGACTTGTCCTGCGACCGACAATTTTATCTCAACCCTAGGCATTAAGAAAAATTATAATGGAGAATTTAAACTTTCAAAAATATTGATAACGAGTTAGTATTGTCATAGCTGCGTTCTTCATTGAAATCATTTCCCCATCTTATTAAAAGATACAGCATAAAGAACTGTATAAGTTCATAATTAAAAACCGAGTTTTGGAGCTTTTCTATGTATAGATATATTGATATGTTATTTGCTATTCGGTATAAATCTTTTTTTTTGTTTGGTTAGAGATTGTTGTTTATTTATTTTTGGATAGTATGAGTGGTTTGGATTTTTGGTGTTTTTTGGTTCTGATTATTATTTGTTGTTTTTGTGAATAAATTATTTGTTAAGTATTTTTTTATTAAATTAATAAATACAATAATTTCTTTTTTGAGAATTTCAATAGCCTTTTTGTTCAAGAAATATTAATCACCGCCTCAGTAAATCAGTCAACAAGATTAATATTCTCGCTCAATTCTAACGAGCTACTACATACACTTTATAGTGCAGACAATAAACATGACTCATTTTTGTACCTTAACTATATGATTAAGATAACTCACATATATTATATATGCGTTATTAACATACTTTCTCTGAATATTGTTGTATTTTATATTCTGGCATCTCGATACCTACGAGTGCTATTTAGAGTCAAAATTTTCTAGCTTTCCTTCTAAGCTGTGAGATTTAACCCGACATTCTCCATCTATTGGATCACGAGTATCTCAGTGTTTACTACATGAGTATACAGCGTAGAGACAACAGACTGAGTGCTTAGCTATACTCGGTCTCCGTTTTAATCCGACTTTGGTACGAACCCTAAAAGATCCTTACTGCCTTTTACATCGTGACTGTAATCAGCTATAGAGTTCTAGATTGTAATTTTCCTTGATGAGTAAGTCGAGCAGCGAGTAATTTACTGTCGCACATTTATACTATCAAGAGACTTCTGTATTTGTGGTATTGGTTATATTTAATATGTCATAGGTGTATAAAATGGAGTTCTAACAAGATAAATCTCTTTAGTTACATTATTATGTAAAGATATTAGCTATACATATTCCCTAAGCAATATTGACATCATAGTATATGTATACCTAAAGAGACGTGTTTTAATATATGTCCACTGAATGCATATGCATTTTTATTTCTATTTAACAATACTCACTTCTTATCTGGTAAAATACATGAAGAGTATAGTATTATCTCTCTAACTAATCATTATACATACAACTAAGAGTTTTTTGTTTGTTTACCGCGCTTATCTCAGGAACTACTCAAAAAACTATTTTAGTTTAGTAGTGTACCCTTTCATCAAGAAGCTACTTTTATCCAGGTGCACTGAGTATTCTCATGGGATGCGGGTAAAATCACTGGCGGAAGCTAATTATTATAACAGGGCAAAAAAATCCTTAGAAAGGTTTTTATTATTTGTTATTCTTACCAACAGAGGTCACAATGTAAGGTAATTCAATATCGAAGTAAAGCCGAGAAGTGAGGAGGCTGAAATTAATCTTGTGGACCGCGATGTTACTGAGGCCGGTGATTAATACTTCTTCGACAAAAGCTTCGCTTATTGAAGATTCTAAAAAATACGAAGAATTATTTGTATTTATTAATTTAATAAAAAAAAATACTTAACAAAACTAGCTTGCCCCCCTACTCATTTAGTCGTATCAATATTTTCATTATTCTATAAATATTATGAACCTTCTTTTAACTGCAACGAACACACAAAAAAGTCAAACCGTTCAGGCGTGATTCGATGAAAACAATAGGTGATTTATATTATAGACAGAAGCATTATTATTAAAAAACAAAAAATACAGAATACTCTAACTACATATACAGACTACGTCATATATTGATTACTATTGTACGTAGGTGGTAAGACAGTGTTGTTACAGTTATACTCGAATCAATTAGTACTTGGTAGAATGTTTCGACGTGTGATCTAGAAATTCTAGTAAACCTAGGTCACAGCTTAGATTGTTCTAGAATAGCCGAGAACTTACTCGAACATTCTATTAAGGTCATTACCTTCGGGTACTTACTGAAGGTTCTAGAAACCTTACCATCTACTCCTACTACCTAGTCCTTAGAAGGTTCTAGACATGTATGCTCGCGATATAAATAGAGGCGGCAGGCCGCAGTCAGTTCTAGTTTGAGAGCTAAACAGTGAACAAGTAGTGAAGTGAAATCGTGAGCTTTCTACCAGTGATTACGAAGATTAGTGATTGTAATTTGTGCAAAGTGATTACTGTGATTGTAATTAGCGATTAATTAGTTAAATAAAGTGTCGTTGTGTAAAAAATCGTATGTGTATAATTTATCCGAACCCGTAGCGCGTAACAATTGTGTCAGAAGTGGGATAAATTATGTCAGTGTTACCGAAGACGACACGCATGAAATTCATAGCAGGAGTCAACAGCAGCAAGAGATGAACCAGAAGCGGTTTGAGACTCTTTTAGATGTTGCACCTGAGAAGTATGAATTTAAAATGCCACAATTTGATGGGACATCTTCATGGTCGATTTTTAGAGGCAGTTTGAAGCCGCCAAGAAATTAAATGGTGGACACAAGGAGAAGCTTTGACTGCACTTATGTTGAGTCTCCGCGTGTCAGGCATTAGAATATTGAAATTTGACAATAGCGTCATACGAGCAACTCTTGAGGCTTGAGCGCAGTACGTGAGCCCATCTCTATATGTTCGTGCACATTCAGAGCATCGAGTGCAACGTTGGTGAAAATGCGATCCAGTGGGCCTTTTGAAAGTCTTAGTTTAGCTCGAATCGAAGTATACAATCTCGCCTGCGCTTTATATGATAATTGTGCTCGACGCATTATGACGCATACGGAACCTGATGTTAGAAGCTGCTGTTAGACTTTGCTCATAGATCGCTGAATGCCGCCTTGGCTCATGCATTGGATTGGAGTGTGTGGTAGCTTATTTTCTTGATTAT
>NWSH02000519.1:13202361-13214443 GCA_002382865.2 Heliothis virescens | reverse complement strand
TTATCGTGCCCACCGCATGGAGGAGGTTGCTGCGTCGGTTGTAGGGGACCGGTCCAGGTACAGACTTAGGTGCTACGTCTGTGGAGAAAAGGGTCACCTACGGTGGAGCTGCCCGAAGAGACTTGTTGCTGGAAAGGGATACACCCAGGAACGAAGGCCTGAAATGATGCGTGAATTGAGTTGGCGGATTCCAAACGCGCGAGACTATGACGGAAACAACTCGATCGTCAAAAATGAAGTGTACAGCAGACCTTGTGCAGACTGCAAGCGCACTGTCAGCCAAGAAGTTAAGGAAGTTGTACCTGTTAGGATGCTGGGATTGAGTTCTACTGATGAATGGCAGGAAAAGCTGCGAGATGCTCAGCGCAGTGACATGAACATCAAGCCAATCCTCGAGTGGATGAAAGTTAATGCCCCTAAACCGAAGTGGTGTGAGGTTGCAGCGATGAGTTCAATCACTAGAAGTTATTGGGCACAGTGGGAGAGCTTGGTACTGGAAGCTGGTGTACTGTGCCGTAAACGGGAAAATGCCCGAGGAAATCGCTACTACCTGCAGATGATCGTACCGGAAGCGAAAGTACCGGAAGTTATTGAGCACTACCACAGAGGTTGTTCAGGAGCACATATGGGTGTAAAACGGTCGTTAGCGAAGATTCGAGAACGGTTCTTTTGGATTCACTATCGAGAGGATGTTGAGGATTGGTGTCGCCAATGTACCAGTTGTGCTGCAGTGAAAAGAACTCGCACTCACTGCAGGAGCGCATTGAAGCTCAATGACGCTGTAAAGCATGCCAGACGGTCAAGTCAACAAACGACTGAGCAACCGAAATATCGTTAGTACTTGGTAGAATGTTCTCGACGTGTGATCTAGAAATTTCTAGTAAACCTAGGTCACAGCTTAGATTGTTCTAGAATAGCCGAGAACTTACTCGAACATTCTATTAAGGTCATTGACCTTCGGGTACTTACTGGAAGGTTCTAGAACCTTACCGATCTACTCCTACTACCTAGTCCTTAGAAGGTTCTAGACATGTATGCTCGCGATATAAATAGAGGGCGGGCAGCGCCGCGAGTCAGTTCTAGTTTGAGAGCTAAACAGTGAACAAGTAGTGAAGTGAAATCGTGAGCTTTTCTACCAGTGATTACGAAGTGATTAGTGATTGTAATTGTGCAAAGTGATTACTGTGATTGTAATTAGCGATTAATTAGTTAAATAAAGTGTCGTTTGTGTAAAAATCGTATGTGTATAATTTATCCGAACCCGTAGCGCGTAACACTATATTTTGACATCCAAAATTTCTGGCCATATTTTAATGCACGAACTCGTCGCGAAGATCAGGTATGTACAAGATATTATCATCATTAGCGTAAACTTACACAGGTACAGGTAAGGCTTTAGAGATTCGTCTCTCGTCGATATATAATGGATCAAGACCAGCCTCCCTGATGGTTAGACTCACTCCTTCAATGGCTTGTTCAATAGAATTGTTTATAGATCGCTCATCGGTTGTATCAACTGAAAATATATAGAAGAATTAAATAAAGTCGTGGTGGCCTAGTGGGTAAAGCACCAACCTTTCAAGTACGAGTGTGTGGGTTCGATTTCAGGTCAGGCAAGTACCAATGCAAGCTTTTTCTAAGTTTGTATTTACTTTCTAAGTTTATCTTGGACATCGATGGCTGATGAAAGGTGAAGGAAAACATCTCGAGGAACCTGGACTATAAAGTCTGAAATCACCAACCCGAGCGTGGTGATTACGCTCAATCCTTCTTTGTGGGAGAGGAGGCCTGTGTAAAAAGGCTAATGGAGATGCAAAATAAAGAAATGATGACTCAAATCGATCGACTCAAAAATAGATTAACGAAAAACTATTTACAACAAAAAATATAATAATTACAAGATGCAATTGAACATGAATTCAAGAATTTATTTTTTTGTAAAAAGTAACGAATATATTTTCTTTGTGGTTAATTTTAAAGATAATTTTTTACTTACTCGTGTTTGCGATGTTCCCAGGAATCCATATAGCACTAATATCAGCAACAAGAAAACCAAAAAATATTAAAGTACGCATTTTTGAAATATTTTTATAATTTTCAATTAATTTATTCAGACTTGTAACCTAATTAATTTATAGGGCTGTAATGATATAAAATAAATGCATTTGGAAGGTATTTATATCAAATAAAAGTTTGTTTTTCCTGTTTAAAACGCCGTTGGCATTAGATCTAAAAGATAAGCTAGTCCCTTTTGTGTGTTTTTCATTTATTGTTTACTTTAAAGTAAACAATATAAATTGATTGAAATTCTTGACAAATATTTGTTACAATGATAAAGATCTGAGCAGGTTATTTTTGTAGAATTACCTATTGTTATAATTTGCTACTAAGTTTTCTCCACAGGAACAAATTAATTATCAGAAAAGACATCTGAAATTATGGTAAGGCAAAGATCCGCGGCTGCGGGATTATTCGAAATAATTACCGGGGTACACAAAGGGTTCCAGAAGGAACATGGTGAGTTTTAGTCTGTCACTCCCTTATGCTGCAGTATGATGATTTCCCACAAAAAAAGGTAAAGCGGGAATTCTGTTCCACGCGCTTGTTGCGTGAGGTGTCTGACGAGGTTCTCTGTCGTGTCACCTAACTTTTTTATTCATAATTTAAAGTGATATAACGTTTTTTGTCCTAATCATCATTTGTCCGAATGATAACTTACCCGATTTAATATCACATAATATCATATGCCAGAAAATCGAAATCCCGAAATATAATATGTTCTAAAATAATTTGTCATAAATATTACATTTAATAAGAGTTTCACTTAAATTGACTGTTTTCATTAAAAGTTAAAAGTCCTAAATTCTAACGTAGGCAGTAAAATCATAATCAAGAATAATCCTAAATTCTATGTGGGCAAGCATGCAAAATGCTAGCAATCATGCAACATGCGAGCAAGTATGCAACATGCAAGCATGCATGCAACATGCAAGCAAGCATGCAACATGCAAGCAATCATGCAATATTCAAGCAAGCATGTAAGCAAGCATGCAACATGCAAGCAAGCATGCATCATGCAGCAGGTATGGTTTCTGTCACGGCTCCGGTGCTGCGGGGCTCCGGCGGTCCCACGCGGCCCGCCTCGCCCCTCCGCACCTACGCGATTTTGAATTACACTCTAGGGGTAGGACAGACAAGACTACGTGGAGTCGGATTTACAGCGATTCGTTTCTGCCATTAAAACCTAACTTTTAGCGAATGTTTTAGGACATTTATTTTATAGCAATAATAAACATTCGAAATAATGCACATTATTCAACATAATACTTAGAACTTTTTAATTCAAGTCATATAAAATTAGGAGATTAAATTATTATAGTATTTGATATTATGACAAAACGCCTTTAGAACTAGGCTTAATTATGTTAAAGAAAATTTCGGGATTTCGAACATTATGATTACTGAAGTTTATGGCAAACTTGTTATGGATAATGATTTTCGGAAATAAAAATTTAGGTGACGCAAGGGAGTCCCGTCTGACGACCGATGTATAACATGGAATATTTCAGCCTGAAAGTCGGATACAAACCTATATCACAGTCGGTTATGTGATACAGTAGAGGTAAGAAGAATCCATATAATGCTCTTCGAAAAGTTGCATTAACAGGGAAGAAGGCTGAACAAACGACCGCCTATCTGACTTCTTCAAGCCCCAACTAGACAATCTGGTATCCCTTGGTAAGACTGTTTGTCAGACTTTTTTGGCTTCTGACTACCCATAACGATAGCCTAAGGCAGTGGTTCCCAACGTTGCCTGGACTACGACCCATCTAATATAAGTTTAATAACTCAGGACCTATCTCTGGGAAATTAACCATTACCGATATGAATACAGCAGTTTTTAAATAACAAAGTTTTGGCAATTTTTTTTACATAATTTAATAAGTACACCAAGACAGGACCCACTCAATATTCGCTCATGACCCACCAGTGGGTCGCGACCCATAGTTTGGGAAACCCTGGCCTAAGGCCTAAGGTGTTCGAGAAAGAGGAGGGACTCGCCATGACAAGATGGTCTGGTCACACATCCACGGACCTCCGCGCGGCTGTTGCTTAACCACGGGCTCCTAGATGAGCTACAATTAATTAATAAGAGATCGAAATACGCATTTGTATCCAATTACTATAGGTAAGTGCAAATTGAGCGGTTCCTAATAGATGATTATCGCAAATGATCTAGTTTATATTTGGCATAATTAGGTCTTCAATGGCACCTCGGTGCGGTATGCAACAGTGATAAGATGCTATCAGGCCAACTTCCCGATGTAGGTTAATGAGGATGGTAGTTTCTTTGTCTGGTTTATTGTTTACTAGATGTTCCCGTGGTTTCACCTGAGTCCCGAGAGAACTACATATCGCATTTGGATAAAAATACTTGGTACACGTACTAAGTAAGAGTATAGATGTCAACAAAATGACAAAGACAACAATATTCGACTAGGCGCTCTGTCTGTCTCTCACTTATAAAAATCCTTTCAAATAATTAAAAACAAATGACACGTCAATGACGTCACGCACAAAATGACAAAGACAACAATATTCGAGTAGGCGCTCTGTCTCTCTCTCTCTCACTTAGAAAAATGCTTTCAAATAATTAAAAACAAATGACACGCCAATGACGTCACGCACAAAATGACAAAGACAACTATATTCGACTAGGCGCTCTGTCTCTCTCTCACTTATAAAAATGCTTTCAAATAATTAAAAACAAATGACATGTCAATGACGTCACGCGCGAAATGACACAGACAACAATATTGCAATAGGCGCTCTGTCTCTCTCACTCACTTATAAAAATGCTTTGTTGGGGTTGTGATTACATAATATTTTCGAAATGGTACTGTATATATGTTATTGAAGTTTAATGAGTACATAGTTTAGCATCTAAAGGTTAATATAATATTTTGGAAATATTATTGTTTACGAAATTTTGATAAAAATGTGTAGTAAATTTTGACACAATTATTGAACACAGTGAAGCGTCTTGCCTCTTGCAATTAAATGTTGGCTACATGAATTTGAATTTTAAGGGTGATAGGTACACTACTTTCGAAGAAAATAAGGATATCTAAAATGTTACTGAAATAAATGCCACGGTTCTTAAACATAAAAAGTTACAGCATTTCCTTCAGTAAAATAATCATTTGAAAGAGTATAAGTAATTAAACTGAATAATGAAGCAGTACTGATTGACTGCCTGCTTATTATATATTTACAAACACTAGTATAATTTACCCGTTTTCGTGGGATAAAACGTTTGTGCAGACGACAGCACATCAAGTTACCACAATCTGTCAAATTTCTGCAATAGATTTTCAACCTTATCACAATGGCGGTAGGTTAATATTTGATTGGTAAAATTTTACAGATTCGTATACGTTGACATGCTGTTGTCTGTACTAGGGTGTTTGAAACTTTGGGGGTATCATACTACATCACAACCTTCCACAACTTATATTCCTGTCATCTAGTACCAACTTGTAAATCTTATCACCTTATTATCACCCAAAAACATGTAGTACACATATATATCAGTCTGCGCACTTATTTTTGATTGATAAACTAACAAATTAATTAAAACATTATCTCAAAGATGAGACCGATTGATTAGCAATCAAATTAAAGGGTCAAATGCTTCCGTATCGTATAAATACGATAGTTTTTTTGTCAATAATGTTATTCTACTTCTGAAATCTTGTAAGGTAAGACTAAAAAATTTGAAAACAATTAGACAAAAATATACTTAGGATTTATTTTCGAATATCCATCTAAATATTTATTTTTTAATAGCCTTTTTTACTGCCCCACCGTTGGGCATAGACCTTCTCTCAAATTGAGAAGGATTGAGCATTATCGCCACGCTTGATCAATGTGATTTCAGACTTTATAGTCCAGGTTTCCTCAAGATGTTTTTACATAGGTACTTAGAAAGTACATACAAACTTGAAAAGTTGCATTGGTACTTGCCTAATATCTTCAGCAAAAATAGTTTTAGGAAAGTTTGTTTGCTTTTGACGCATTAACCATAGAAACCGTGTTTCGGTTGGAAATTCCTTTTATTGTCATATGCTCCATGTAAGGAATGTAGTCTGGTCTCCATTGGCTGATTAAAGCTGAAGGAAAACATCTCGAGGCAACCTGGACTATAAAGTCATCAACCCTCATTGAGCAAGCGTGGTGATTAACGCTCAATCCTTCTCTGTGTGAGAGGAGGCCTGTGCCTAACAGTGGGACGATAAAAAGGCTGATGATGATAATCTATACTTATTTTATAAAGCTGAAGAGTTTGTTTGTTTGGACGCGCTAATCTCAGGAACTACTGGTCCGATTTGAAAAATTATTTCAGTGCTAAATAGCCTATTTATCGAGGACGGCTATAGGCTACTTTTTACCCGGGTGCGCCGAGTAGTTCTCACCGCTGGCAGAGGCTGGTATGAACATATTACTGCTCATGCCTGTACAATACTGTACATGATTATCATTTGTTAAACCAAGTGCAATTGTGCATTATCTCGAGTGGTTTGCAAAAATAATATTTCTCTTTCGCTCGCGTTTTGAAACAATTGAGATAAGGGACGCTTTTATCAGTTATCCTGTCTATTAGTACATCAAAATGTAACGTAGTTTTTCTTTTATTCGCGAAGTGTTGGATTCATTCGTGTTCGTTTTGTTTGTGTGTAGTAAAAAGTGTATTGGACTTTGAGAAAATAAGTTGTTGAGGGATTGAATAAAGAATTTGTTAAAGGACTAACATATTATTATCATCCACCATTGTTTGTTTATATGACACATCATGTTCAATGAAATAAAGAGTATAATTAATTATGTATTCAATTTATACAGATCAGGTATAAAAAAACCAAAGAAGTATATTAGCTTGCTTCAATATGTAAAGTATTTTTTATAAAAAATATTCTTTTTACGTTGCAGTTTACCGAAAAATCAAAATGAAAATCATAATAGCTTGCATGTGCCTGATCTCAGGCATTAGTGCCGTACCCTACCTCGAGAAAATAATTCCAAGTAAGTGAAAATTTAACAATTTATTTAAACAATTGAACTTCAAGTTTAGTAGACTGGTACTGTAATATATTCGAAAGAATTTACAAATGAATTTCATTATAAGGAACAATTTTTTTGCTAGTAAGTTCATGACTCAGCGATTTTAGTTTTGTGCTAATCTATCAGTAAAAGAACGTTAGAAAGATGAAAAACTCGTTTGGACGTGGGCAATATTTGACTTAAAAGTTAACATAATGAATGGGAGTACATTAATTCATCAATCCATAATCATAACTAATATAATAATCATAACTGCCTCGTTGGTCTAGTGGTCGCATAGCGCGACTGCCGTGCCACGGTTCTCGGGTTCGATTCCCGGGTCAGGCCGAAATCGCTTTGTGGGTTTTAGAAACTTTCACAAAGCAGCCTGGAGTTTGGAAGTTGGCGGTGTTACACCCCCGTGCCTGGGAGGGCACGTAAAGCCGTCGTCCTCGATTGTTACTCAGTAGCAGTCGTAGTTATAAATCCACGTCAGAGGCCGTCAGGCGGATTTGAGAAAACTCTGACACTAGGGCTTGTCAGGTGATTAAACCTGCAGCTCACTCGATAAGAAGAAGAAGAATTCATCAATACATCAATCATGTACGAAACTGTCAGCAACCAAAGTGTATCCTAGCACAGGCCCTAGTACCCTAGACAATGCCTTAAACATATCCATATACAGAGAAATAACATGGATTTTTCCGACTAAAATCACCAATATTTATCAATTTCAGGTTACCTAAGAGACGAGCGATTCGTGAGTGGGTCCATAGAGAGTGCCATTGAAGACGTGAGTCAGGCTATCAAAGATGCTGGACTCGACCCATTTTATGTCAAGAGAGAAAGTTCCAGCTATGCCTTACCAGTACCCGTGTAAGTAGCTTGCATTATACGTACAGATGCCAGGGAATCTACCTCAATCTGTCAAATTTCTTCAATAGATTTTCAACCTTATCACAATAGTGGAAGTCAAATTTTCGATTGGTAAAATTCGACAGATTCCTTTACGTTGACCTGCTGTTGCTTTGTACGTTTAGACGTCAGCGGAACCTACCACAATCTGACAAATTTCTTCAATAGATTTTCAACCTTATCACAATAGTGGAAGGTTAATTTTCGATTGGTAAAATTCGACAGATTCTTTTACGTTGACCCGCTGTTGTTTGTACATTCAGACGCCAGCGGAACCTACCACAATTTGACAAATTTCTGTTAATCGATTTTTAACCTTATCACAATAGTGGAAGGTTAATTTTCTATTGGTTTGACAGATTCTGATAAGTTGAACTGCTTTCGGCTGTAGCTTAATTATACCGCCTACCAATATGTTTGACTGATCTTGACGTACAAAGTATTTTTATCAACTCTTTTTTTGATACGGGAAATCCCCTGAATGTCTGAATTTTACTTACCTTCGTACCTTCTGGAGCCATTTGCGTACCAGGGCCACGGTAACTATTTTGAACAATCCTGCAGTCCCAGTGTTTTTACTACCACCCTTCAAAAATAATTTAAACCAAATAATGCTCTTATTTTTACAATTGTTTTAAAAAAGGATTTAAGCTTTACACATGAATAACGTTTTGGTGATGTGTGTTCAACTAAAATTTACCTTCAAGACCTGCGTTTGATACTACGCCTAACTATATTTTTGTTTGAATTAATGATTATTTTAGACAACAAACGGGTCTTAATCGCGATGAAATTATAAAGGTTTACGATACCTCTTTTCTCCCGACATTTCGGCCGAATTGCACCGACCGTGGTCACGAGCGGTCCCGTTTGTTGTTTAAAATATATTGTGTACAAATCGCGAAACTTTAAAAACATGAATTAATCTTAATTCAACGAGAATATTTCGTCCTTCTCAGAATCTTCAACTACGAGGCTTTTGTCGAGGATATATTAAGCACCGGTCTCAGCGACATCAAGATCCACAGAGTCAACTACAACCTTATTACTTCCCGCCTTAACTTTGACATTGAGTTGCCTCTCATACACTTCTCTGCAGGTAATTATTATGTGTTTAGTACCTTTCTACACTAATTTATTATACGTATAGTGCCTTTCAATACGAATTATTATACGCAAATTTCTGCAATAGATTTTCAATCTTATCATAATAGTGGAGGGTACATGTTCGATTGGTAAAATTTGTCAGATTCGTATACGTACCTGCTGTCGTCTGCACCTTGCTATAATAATATAATAGTTTTTTTTTTGCGTTTATTGTATTTGGGATATGTATAATTATATGGGACTAGCCGTTTTCCCGCGGTTTCATTCGCGTCCCGTGGGAATTACTGCCCGTACCCGGATAAAATATAGCCTATGTCACTCGTGGATAATGTAGCTTTCGAATGGTGAAAGATTTTTTAAAATCGGTCCAGTAGTTTTTGAGCCTATTCATTACATCCAAACAAACAAAGTTTTCCTCTTTATAATATTAGTATAGATAAAGGAAAATGATGTATCTACCCTAAAAGCTTCAAACCCCATTAGAACAACTGATAGGAAGTTGAACTATTCCCGGGTGACACACTTAGGCTGTTTTATCCGAATGGGAACAAGTTCCCCAGAACTCAGAACAGTTGGTTCAACAAAATATTGTGATACTTTTCGATATTAGGTTATAGGTAGGTCAAAATGACCAGTTGCCTTGTTAAGTATATAAGTCCAGTAGTTTGAAATTGTGTTGAAATCATGGCAGTCAACTAAAAAAATAAGATCCTTCTATTCGAGAGTCGGTTAAAAATCAGAATACCACATAAAAACGGGAGTATGTTTTTGGGAAACACTTTTTAATGCTGTTTTTTTAATAGGGGCTGCTGCAGCTGAAGGAGTGCTCTTCAGCGAAAATCTTGATTTTAGCGCTTCTGGCAAGTAAGTATCATCATCTGCCTAGCCTTTTCCCAACTATGTTGGGGTCGGCTTCCAGTCTAACTGGATGCAGCTGAGAACTAGTGTTTTACACGGAGTGACTGCCTATCTGACCTTCACAACCCAGTTAACCGTGCACTCCGGTACCCATTGATAAGACTGGTTATCAAACTGGCAAGTAAGTATCATAGCGCAAATAAAGAACTTAATAAATCTTAAGGGCGCGTTGCACCATTTTGCTATTAAGATAACCAGCCCTGAAATTGCTGCCCTTTGCTCCAATCAGCGATTGGACGACTAGTTAAGCTTTATTTTACCCTTGTACCCTTATTTAGTTGTTTTATCTCCTTACACTACCAATACAAAAAACAGAGCAGATATTGTCAATTTCAAGTGCAGACGACAACAGGTCAACCTAACCGAATCTGCCAAATTTTACTAACCAAACATTAACCTTCCCCTATTGTGCTAAGGTTGAAAATCAATTGAAAAAAAATTACAGATTGCGGTAGGTTGATGTAGTGATGTTTTCACCTAATTAAGTGGACACGTAGCAGATATTTGTAAACTTGCGGCCATTACCAATATTCTATCTATCTCTGGATTTGCTTACTAAAGGTAGAATTTTTACATTAACCCCATACAAGTAATAACAAAAAATGTTTAGTCAGCAAATCCAGAGATAGATAGATTATTGAATTCCGCAGTAAGTCTTTACTGTATGTTTGTTGTTTGTAGAGTGGAAATCGTGAGCATCCGCGTGGTAGGTCAGGTCCGCGTGAGCGTCGGCATCATCTCCGGGATCAGCATCCGTAGCATCACCATCGACTTGAGACTCGGAGACATTGTTGTAAGTTCTTTTCTTTTGTTTATTTTTTTTTATTTATTTAAAAATCTGTAAGTAGGGGAAAGTGGTCACCCTTCGTACGGTTTTTAGATATTTTTTTTTTACGTCATGATTAATTGTCGAATTTATCTAGCAAATGTACCTAAGTATAGCAAATATATTGTAGTTTGTTATAAAAAAGTTCTAAAGTTATATGTCATAAGGTTAAAGGGTTATAGCCATTTATGTGTGATAAGGTAATTTGTACGAACGTACCCCACGTATGGGGTACGTACGTACAGTAGGTGGGGCACCTTCGTACGGCATGGGGTAGATTCATACAGGAAATTAAAAAGCCAATTAAAGGTGTTAATTTTTTATTATTTATTAAAAAAACTTTAATTCATCAAAGACTAACTTAATAACTTGTGACTTGACTCATAGTCGATAAATCTTTCTTTAGAAAAATAACAAAAAAAGCGTGTTAATAAAAACGTACATCCTTAGTTAATTTACTTATTAATAACTAGCTTCTGCCAGCGGTTACACCCGCGTCCCATGGGAACTACTCGGCGCACCCGGATAAAAAGTACCCTATAGCATTCCTCAATAAATGGGCTATCTAACACTGAAATAATTTTTCAAATCGGACCAGTAATTCCTGAGATTAGCGCATTCAAACAAACAAACTCTTCAGCATTATAATATTAGTATAGATTGTAAGCTTTACATTAAGTCAAAATGACTATGTTTACAACCATTGTACATAACACCGTTATACAGTCTTTGACAATTTAAACTTGAACTGCGTACTACCACATTATGATTATTTGAATTCACTGTAAAAGTCAGAATTCTAGACATTCTGGATGTACAGCCCGTTCGTGGTTGAGGATCAGGGAGAATCATGGCGACATCGCTGATATGACGAGTACACAGTGTGTGTATGTCTTCTAATTGATTAACTCTTCATCCACTTCTTGAGTACGCGTTCCCTTTTTTAGGGTTCCGTACCCACAGGGTAAAATGAGACCCTAATACTAAGCCTCCGCTGTCTGTCTCCAGGCTGTATCTCATAAACCATGATAGCTAGAAAGCTGAAATTTTCACAAATGATGTATTTCCGCTGCCGGTATAACAACAAATACTAAAAATTTAAAAATATATATATTAAGGGGGTCCCCATACAATAAATGTGTGAAACCGCATATTATAACTTTGTTTTTCATATATTTGTATGAAAAACAAAGTTATTTTTGTTTCCGAAAAATG
>NWSH02000519.1:13137548-13195647 GCA_002382865.2 Heliothis virescens | reverse complement strand
GCTACCGGGCTCTTAGAATACGACATCAGATGCTTCAGATCTTTGATTTTGACAACCCCGTTGACGCTGGCATAAGCGACATGGTCCGCGTACGAAGTCGCGGGCAGAAGCTAGTGTAGTTATAAATAAAATGGATCCAACGACAGGTCAATGCTGTACGTCTGTTGTCAGCAGCTATGGGAGGATGTTTTTTTTTTGTTTCAGTAATTAGTCGGTTTATTTTTTTAGTTTAATTGTAAATACTTATTTATGAATAAATAGTTTATAGTAAAGAGGTGACAGGTAAAGGGTATTTTCAAATAGGACTACGCGACGTTTAGCGTAAGTGCGTGCGGCAACCACATCGCGCGTTTTGGCCGATATTAAATTTGAACGAAATAATTCCGTTCATTATGAAAACAATCTACAAAAATCACGTATTTACACGTAACAAAGTAAGCTGCTTCCGAAATCAGGTGATCTTTATCTAAATTGTAATAAACAACATTCTTATTACGTTCGAATGGTCAATTTTCAATGATGGAGCAAAGAAGATAATATAGTATCAACAAATTACAGATATCGAAAATTTTAATCCATCCCAATCAGGTCCACGAGGACTGATAAAGGGTTTAACAATTAAACTATCGAAAGTATTTCATTATCTCATTACACGAATTATCCATAATTGATTGTATAAATATTTTCGGTGCCAGTAGTAATCCGGCAGCTGAAAGGTAAGTCGTTTTTTTTTCTGCTACTTCTACCTCTAATTTTTTGGTATATTCATGATCGTCCCCTAGCGCTTACAACTATCTATTATTTTCTTCTTCCATAATTTGATATCAGAGGTATATAACTTCATGTTCTATCAACAATCAAAGTCGACTGCATTTACGATTTTCTATATGCTTCCCTATATTAGTTTGTACGTACACCTCATGTTTCGTAACTCAAGGTCACATTGCTTTTAGATGAAATTAGTTGCTGTTTGTTGTTTAATTGTTCTATATAATTATTTCACTTTTTATAGATAAATCAAAATGAAAACCATCGTTGCCTTTGCTGTCCTCATCGTGGGCATCAGTGCCTCAGCTCTGTCTGGGTTAAACTCAGACTCAGGTAAAGTTTTTTTAAAAGTCATACAGATACTTCGTCTTTACAGAAAAAAAATGCTTTAAAATAAGTGGGTTTCCTTTATTTCTTAAAACTTATCTAATTGGAAAATATTGACAAAACAAATGACGTTCAACCATCGTGTCAGAAAAGACTTGCTTATATTTATGATAGTTTTGTTTGCTCATATATCTGTGATCATAAAATGCTGTAGTAGTTTAAAATTGGAAGATATCGACTTACAACATTGCCCATTTCTTTTTGTTTTGAATCATGGTTAGTTTCAGACTAATATTCATAAAAAAAACTTATATTTGCAGGCCTCGAAAGAAGCGCTAGATTCGTAACAGATACTATCGTCAGCGAAATTGAAAACGTCAGCCAACAGATTAAGGATGCTGGTCTGGACCCCCTACATATTAAGAAAGAGAACTTCGACTTTGCTCTGCCTGTGCCTGTGTAAGTATAATTGTTTTTTAGTTTTAGAAAAAAAAAATGGGATAAAGTTTGAATGTAGGTATTTGTGGCGTTGGTTGGGGGAGGTTTACGTTCAGTAGTGGATACGATGATAATGATGATGATTTGTGGCTGCCGTTTATCTATTATTCGGATATTTTTAATCGACTTCCCAAAAAGGAGGAGGTTCTCAATTCGACCGTATATTTTTTTTTATGTTTGTTAATCCATATCTCCGGCAGTTATAGACCGATTTGAGAAATTCTTTTTGTGTTTGAAAGAGTACGATGTCAGTGTGGTCCCATGGTAACGAGACCAGGATCTGATGATGGGATCCTGGAGAAATTGAGAGAACTCTTCAAATTGCGTACGCTTTTTTACGTCGATGATACTATTACGGGACCGACTGTCACTGTGGGTGGGTATGGGTGTTAAATATATTATAGTTTTAGACCCGAAAACTGAAAAGCATAAAATAAAAAAAACTTTTTACAAAAAAACAAAACCGACTTCTCAAAAAAACACTGAAAGGGATAAAATAAAACTTTTCACATGGCTCTAGAAGTCGGTGGCAAAATAAACACAGTCAACAGACCTGCAGACACCGACTTCTAGAGCCACGTGAAAAGTTTTATTTTATCCCTTTCAGTGTTTTTTTGTGAAGTTGTTTTTTTTTATTGTTACATCTATTTGCACTCGCATCCATGCCTGACCAGTATGCGTGCTGCGGTTCCACGCATAGCAGATATTTTCGCGTGTTTCGCTCATGATGTTATAATACTATAAACAGGATGCTGATGATGATAATTTTTACCTACACTGATAATACAATTTTTGATGATCCAATTTCTGACGTGGAATCCGTATTTAATTTTGTTATTGATAAGATAGGTCTTCTAATTGCCCAATCATCTCTTTGCTAAAAGTACAAGTTTGTGTTTATAGCGAGTATTTCTCTTTCCAAACTTGATCTTTCAAAACGAGCAGGTTTAAAGAATTATTAACATTTTTCAGAATCTTCAACGCAAACGCAGTTGTAGAAGATATCCTGAGCACTGGTCTGAGTGACATCGTGATCAACAACATCAACTTCAGCCTCTTAGCCTCTCGCCTGGACCTCGAAATTGAATTGCCTTACATTCACGCTTTTGCCAGTAAGTGCATGCATTTGAATGTTCATAGTTTTACTGGCTTCTGCCAGCGACGGCACATGCGTAAAATTTAAAGTCCCGTTTTTTTCCGTTGCTGTGGGAATTTCGGGAAATCTTTTCTTATCTCTTATGCGACTCTTTAGGTGAACCTCTTTGCATTTCGGCCCTGCGTTAATGAGTCAGTGAATGAGTCCAGATATTAATAATTTCAAACAAACAAAGTCGTCAGCCTTATAAAATTACAAAATTTATTATCAAGTACAGAATTTTGTCTCCTATTATACTGGAATAGATGGACTTGATTTTAAATTATTCTGTGAATGTTTCAGGAGTGGTGAACGCTGATGCTACACTTTTCGGCAACACTCTATCCGTTCGTGGTGATGGCAGGTAAGATATTAAAGAGACAACTATTTCTGTTAGGCAATGAACAGTCCAGAATTAGAACAGAGAGATACTTCAGGTTAGAGTTGGACTAGATTATCGCGTATTATCAATCGATAACTGTTCTTTGATCGCGGTGGTCGTGCATGGAATCACAGGTTCGATTTTTGGATCGTGCCGCAGTCAATCGGTTCGTCCATTTTAGAAACTTTCACAAAAAAGTCTGGAAGCTGTGGGTGTTACATTTCGTGTCTGGGAAGGACCGTAAAACAGGCATCTCTGAATGCTACTTAATAGCAGTCGTTACAATTCCACGTGAAGCGGAATTGAGAAACACTCTGACGCTAGGACTGAGTAGGTGGTTAAATTTACAGCTCACTCAGAGGAATAAGACGTTAACATCACGTCAACTGTCTGCTCCTCACGAAAAACAAAGAAGCAGTTCTTGATTAGCCATAATAATCTTTATTGATACTCTACGAAGCTATTTAATTTCTGCTTCTTCTCGTACAGACTTGACATCCGCAACTTGGTCGTGAAGGTGGAAGTGAGAGTCAGCATCGGCATCATCTCGGGTATCTCCATCAGCAGCGTCATTGTCGACTTGGGTATTCCCACAGTCTCTGTAAGTATAGTCTTAATAACCTTAATTTCAGATACTCTCAGAGACTCTGTAGATTTTAACCCTAAGTTCTATAGTACCTATCAGGGGTGGTCTGCCAGAGCTGCGGGATTGCCCGAAAGAGTTATCTTGATCCAAGAATACAAAAGGCTCCAGTGGAAAGAAGTCGTTAAAAGTCTGACACTCCCTCCCATTGATGGCGTTAGAGGTCATTTGATGATTCCCCAATGTCTAAAATCTGCCACTCACTAGCAAAAAACAAAAACTTGTTTGACCACAAAAAGAAGAATAACGTCATGAAACTTATAAATAAACAAATTTACTGCAGTTTATATTCTTATTAAACTGCTGCTAACTCTTATTGAATGATCTTTGAAATTTTTAGGATATTTTAAAGCATTTAATTTTTTATGGCGCTGTCAGGAATAGATTTTACGTATGCGATTCGGTTTTTCTTCACACTCCGCGTTGCAAAAAACTTATCGCGCGTATTCTAGTTTGTACCAGTAATTATCAAATGTTTGTTATCGTGCATATATATGAGAAACCCGAGCGGAAAATCCACTACTACAAAAGTGTTTTTATTAATGAACTAGAGCTAAAGTAAGATAATTATTATTTTTCTTTCTATGTAATGAGTAATGTCATTTTTATGAGAAACTAGCTTCTGCCAGCGACTTCGTTCGCAGATCATGTCGCTTATGTCAGCGACAACGGGTCGTCATAAGCTAAGATCTTTCCCATCACTGCTTTGCTCCTATTGATTGTAACGTTATATTTCGTTAAAATATGTAGAGTAGTTTTTGTTTCCATACCGGTTAGACAAACAGACAGTTAGATAGACAGACAAAAATTCTACTGATTGCATTTTTGGCATCAGTGTCGATCTCTAATCACCAACTGATAGTTATTTTGGAAATATGTATATCTCATGTACAGAATTGACCTTTCTACAGATTTATTATAAGTATAGATAGATTAAGTTCTTTAAACTTTTCTTTTTCAATTTCAGACCAACATCAGGCTGGCCATCCAGGGTAACAACTACTCCGAACAGATCAACGAACTGATCAGCAAAACAATCCCTGACACACTCCACGAATTCAACGTAAGTCATGACGAATACTTATTACAGTTCCAAGTATTTGGGGGCACGGGAGTGCTAGCCAAGACGAGTTATGCATAGCGTACATTACACGTTATAAAGTTATAGATTGTCATGGACTTAAACATGCAGTAAATTGTTTTGAGTTTTTTTTTTATACATGAGAGTTTAAAGCAACGGTCTTTAATATATAACTTTATCAGCTTCCTATCGTTATGTAACCGAGTCCTTGTAAACATATTATTTTCTTAAAAATGTGTCCCTGAAGTTTCTTACCAGCTCTTCCATCTTTAGGGAACCGTGCAATTAGTATGACGTTTCATATAAGCTTGTAAAGGCCAATCGGAAATAAACACATTTGGCTTTGACATATCATGATAGTTTTTTTTTAAATAACAGACCGAAAAATCGGAGGTTTTTTTATACAACAACATTGTATTCATTGTGTTCAGATATTGACCATATTTTCAAAACCATATTTGTTTATTTTCAGGACGAACTCAACGAGCTCATCGGAATCATTCTGAAGGATGTCATCAACGATATGCTGTGAATACTCTACGTGGATATGGCCTGAATAATTACTATGAAAACAAAAAGACTTATTAAATTCATTAAAAATACAAGTATTTTCATTTCGTTTTGCTGAGAGAGTATCTTATACCTGAAGATATTAATTAATTATGTCAATAAAAACGTATATATTTTTTTGAATCAAATATGGTGAAATGCTTATACAGCGATTCACAAATATCATACATATGTTGTGGTCCAAATGATAAATTGTGCATTATACATAATGCCCGGTCATTATGAAAAATGCCCAATCTGAGAGAGCAATTTAATAATAATCATTCAAATAATCAAATTGATCGGGCATTCTACATATTGTACATCGCCCTTTGGGCAGAGTAATACAAACAAATTTAATCAGTAATTTTTCATTTTTATTGTTACTTAAAATAAACTAAATGTTTAACAATTTAAGTAATCAGTCAGATTTTGTAAAGCTTGGAACGTCATTGAGGTAAATTCAGGTTGATTGTGAAGTTTCACTTTTTTGCAGCAGGCATGATTTCTGTCACGGCTCCGGCGCTGCGGGGCTCCGGCGGTCCCACGCGAGTTTATCGTCGCAGATAGGTTTAACGCTCACCACCGCAGCTTCGGCTTGCTGGCCGGCGGCGTTGCCGGCCAGCCTCAGCCGCGGTGGCGAGTGTTACAACCACCTGCTCCTCAACTCGCGGCCCGCCTCGCCTCTCCGCGCCTACGCGATTTTGAATTACACTCTAGGGGTAGGGCAGACAAGACTGCGTGCAGTCGGATTTACAGCAATTCGTTTCTGTCCTAATTAAGACCTAACTTTCAGCTAATGTTCTAGGATATATATTTTTTGGACAATGAGTTACGAAATTAAAACCTTAAATCCGCGTTCGTGCGTATTCGCTTACAATGCAAAACTAAACACAAACAATAGCGTCCGCCGCACGCATGCTGAATAGCGGTCTCTGATTGGTCAAACCGTGTCACGCGTTTTTCCCTCTCTGCACCGTGTCAAATTTAGCTTTATTATCAAATTGCCCAAATGTCATGTAGCAATATAATAATGACCGTGCAANTAATTAAGACCTAACTTTCAGCTAATGTTCTAGGATATATATTTTTTGGACAATGAGTTACGAAATTAAAACCTATCCGCGTTCGTCCGTATTCGCTTACAATGCAAAACTAAACACAAACAATAGCGCCCGCCGCACGAGCCGCATGCTGAATAGCGGTCTCTGATTGGTCAAATCGTGTCACGCGTTCTTCCCTCCCTGCACCGCGTCAAATTTGGCTTTATTATCAAACTGCCCAAATGTCATGTAGCAATATAATAATGACCGTGCAATGTGATAAATAATGAAGTTTAGATAGTAATTAATCACTTAGCCCAATAGAGCTAGACATTATTCATAATGCTCGCACATTATGAGTAATGCCCACATTAATCACCTAGTCCATAACACATACATACATACATTGGAATTTGAAGAATGACCAAAAAGGCATTTCGATATTCCTTTTTTTGTCAGTACACTCTTAGCTCAGTTTTCGGCAGAAAAAGCTGGTTTTGCATCGAAGTTCATTTGTATTTTTATAGAAATCAATTATTTGTTATAGAGGTTGAGTGGTCTTTCGTATCAGCCGCTTCGTGTCGTACCGACAGACCAACGCACCGTCGATGTACTAACACGAAACGTTCAATTTGTAAAAACCTTAAAAAACCCTGTTGGTACGTTCTATGTGAGCGATTTGAGAGAACGCGAAACAGTGCGGCGCGAGCGAACGAACAGTCGATAAATGTAGAAGTGACTTATATGACATACTCGTATGCTGACAGCGCGGCGCTTCGCTTCGGATCGCGTAGCATTCGCGTTAGCCTTGATTCGTCCACGCAGGATGCACCCTAAGAGTTGTATGATATGGCTGCGGGTTGTTCGAAAGTGTTACCTCGGCTCTGGCACGCAAAAGGCTCCCGAAGGAACACGGTGGGTTTTAGTTTGTAAAAGTTTGAAGATTTCCCATCGATATAAAAGAGGGAGTTGTATGATACCTATTGATGATAACTGATATTTAATTGAAGATGATTCCGGATATCTTGCAAATAATCTAGGAAATCACGTTGCTCCAAATACGTCACATAGCATGATGTTCCAAAAAGTCTAGTGATTCTTATCTCCTAATAAAAAACTGTTTCATTACGTTCTAATGATCAATTTTTAATAAAAAATGATGGCCTCCTAGCCGATTATCGGCCACGGCGGCTGTTCTCATATAAGGAGATCAGCCAGCTGCGCAGGACATATTATAGTGCACAAGCATTTGCGCAGATACAGGTGCACTCCCTATTCCCTCACTCTCATAACCCGATGGGACGGCAATCCGACACGACCGGTGAGAGATCAGGCGCAGGACCGACATTAACGTGCTCTCCGATGCACGGGTGTATCAATCACCAACTTCCAACTCCGGGCTGCTTTGTGAAAGTTTCTAAAACCCACAAAGCGATTTCGGCCCGTCCCGGGAATCGAACCCGAGACCTCGTGATCAGCAGTCGGCTATGCGACAACTAGACCAACGAGGCAGTTAACATAATAACAACATAAGGCAGACATTTTAATCTATCCGAGTGAGTGGTTTAAGCTGATTGATTAGAGATTAATAATTTGATTGTAACAAGTGTTTCAATATCGCACTACATAAATTATACATATTGATTGCAAACATATTTTCGGTCTTAGTGTTACTCCGGCAGCTGAAAGGTACGCCAGTTTTGATTTTTTTCTGTTTAGGGTTAGGTTAAGTTAACACTCTTTGCAGCCATAGATTTAACTTCAAACGTAAACGTTTCAAACGTAATTCGTAAACAGAAGAGTTTAACCTTTATATGTTGATTACATAAGAAACTACCAATATATTCTTCTCGTGATCAAAGGGCTGGCCTATACTTCGGTCAAAGAATTTGCATTGCCATTCAGCACAGCGTGGCAATGCGGCCAGCCTTTTGGGTACGATTGCCGCTGACAGCGATGCGGATGAGTTTTTGATACATAATTTTAATTTAATTTATTTATTTTTTGATGCGCTTTTTTAATAGTTCTTAGGTTAAGTTTTTTTTGTAATAGAATAAGGTGATTGTAAATATATGTAAATAAAATTATTTTACTTATAAGAAAAAAAAAAGTAAAAAATTTATTTGTATGTTTATATTTTATTAATTTTAATTTAGTAATTTAAGTTTGTATATGTTACAGTTATAACCCGTTTTCCGATAGAACGCGTTTTCCCTAGTTAGAACTAGTTTTTACTAAACGCCTTTGTTAAAACTAGAAAATAACTAATACTCAAAAATTTAATATCAGTTAAAACTAGTTCTTAAATAAGACAACACGCGGTTTTCCCTAACGCGAGTCAGTTAAAACTGTTTCTCAGTGTTCATCGTACCTTATTCTTAATTAATGTTTCCATCATGCAGCAGGCGTGACTTCTGTCACGGCTCTGGCGCTGCGGGGCTCCGGCGGTCCCACGCGAGTTTATCGTCGCAGATAGCTTTAACGCTCACCACCGCAGCTTCGGCTTGCCTCAGCCGCGGTGGCGAGTGTTACAACCACCTGCTCCTCAAATCGCGGGCCGCCTCGCCCCTCCGCGCCTACGCGATTTTGAATTACACTCTAGGGGTAGGGCAGACAAGACTACGTGGAGTCGGATTTACAGCGATTCGTTTCTGCCATTAAAACCTAACTTTTCGCGAATGTAAGTTCATCTAAAGCTAGTTTTAACTAAAGCTGGAGGTGACAACTAGTTTTATCTGAAAATGAAATTTATCATTGGTAAATTCTAGTTTTAACAAAGGCATTTAGTAAAAACTAGTTTTAACTAGGGAAAACGCGTTCTATCTAAAAACGGGTTATAACTGTAACATATATATATTTAAGGTGTACCTAGTGTATGTAAATTATTTATATGGAGTTGTGCTTATATTTTGATTATATTTAATCGTGTTGGGGTACAAAAAAAACAATATAGACTTTTCATATAAATTCTTATAATTTGCAGACGCAGAAAGAAATGCTAGGTTCGTAACAGATAACATTGTCAGCGAGATTGAAAACGTCAGCCAACAGATTAAGGATGCTGGTCTAGACCCCCTACATATCAAGAAAGAGAACTTCGAGTATGCTCTGCCTGTGCCTGTGTAAGTTTTTATATTAGTAGTTGTCTATTGGTCTATTTGTCTCATAGCCGACTGCTGTGCACGAGGTCTCGGGTTCGATTTGTCGGGCCGCTTTGTGGGTTTTAGAAACTTACACCAAACAGCCTGCAGTCGGAAAGTTGGTGATTGATACACCCGTGCATCGGAGAGCACGTTGATGTCAGTCAGGCCATGCGCTTGATCTCTCGGTTAGGAGAGTGAGGGAATAGGGAGTGCACCTGTGTCTGCGCAAATGCACTATAAAATGTACGATCTCCTTATTCTGTAATCAAGATTTAATGGACTTGGTTACTAATGCCGTTAACCAGAATTAACTGTTCCTCACGGTTCCACTCGCGTCCAGAAGGAAGAACTTCTCATACTTGAATAAAAAACCGGCCAAGTGCGAGTCGGACTCGCGCACGAAGGGTTCCGTACAATTTTGTATGAAAACTGACCGCATCTATTACCTATTACTAGCCAAAATACAAACATTTTTCGGCAACAAAAAATATATGAATAACAAAGTTATAATTTGCGGTTTCCAAAAAATTGCTATATCTCAAAGACTGCTGTCTGTACCACGTTCAAAATAATTTTCCTCGAAAGTTTATGTAGAGTTCTACTTTTGAGATTTTTTTCATATTTTCTAAACTTGCGGTTCAAAAGTTAGAGGGGACGCCTATTTTTCGGCTTTTGGAGCAATTATTTCCGAAAGTATTAACATAATCAAAAAATGATTTCAGTAAACCCCTATTCATTTTAAAATACCTATCCAACGATATATCACACGTTAGGGTTGAAATGAAGAGAGAGCTCGTGGCTAAGTCAAAGCCCCGCGGATCGATCGATCGTAAGGTCAAGCAACGCTTGGCGCGGTCGGTCCGTGGATGGGTGACCATCTTTTCATAACGAGTTCCGTGTTTCGGAAGGCACGATAAACAGTGGGTCCCGGCTGTCATTTGGACATCATTGGCAGTCTGTTAACGGGTAGTCAGAAGCCAGAAAGTCTGACAACCAGTCTTACCAAGGGGTGCCAGGTTGGCCCAGGTAACTGGTTGTGGAGGTCAGACAGGCACATGTAAAACACTGGTTCTCAGCTGCATCCGGTTAGACTGGAAGCCGACCCCAAAAATAGTTGGGAAAAGGCTAGGCAGATGATGAGGGTTGAAATGAAAAAAAAAATCTCGCCCACTTTACGTGTAGGGGAGGCACCCTAATAAAACAATTATTTTCACTTTTTATTTTTGCACTTTGTCGGCGTGGTTGATTTACATATTGGTACCAAATTTCAGCTTTCTAGCGCTAACAGTCTCTGAGATTATCCGCGGACGGACAGACGGACGGACGGACAGACATGGCGAAACTNGGGTTGAAATGAAAAAAAAAATCTCGCCCACTTTACGTGTAGGGGAGGCACCCTAATAAAACAATTATTTTCACTTTTTATTTTTGCACTTTGTCGGCGTGGTTGATTTACATATTGGTACCAAATTTCAGCTTTCTAGCACTAACAGTGTCTGAGATTAACCGCGGACGGACAGACGGACGGACAGACAGACATGGCGAAACTATAAGGGTTCCTAGTTTACTACGGAACCCTAAAAAGTAGCTCTTGTTCCTTCTCAGGCTTTAGACTATCAATCGTTAAAAAAACATTTAAGCGTTCCCGTACACCGCAGACTAAGCAGTCGGCCGACAGCCGGTCCGTTGGTGGCAAAAATTTTTTTTTGAGAAAATCGCCAATCTAATCAAAATTTTTAGTCCGTCTTATACCGGCAAAGTACTTCATCACTGTAATGTGCATACTGCCATTATCTTCATACTGATCTATGAGCCCGAACAAGCTATCGGCCAACTAAAAGTCTGCACACTGCAAATAAATCGATTTACTCGTATGTAATAGAAGCTTTGGCTTGAAAGCTCCACAGATAGGAAGAGAGATATTTTTTTTATAGATGACAGACAGCCTAGATGATAATTTTTATCTACATCAACGAATATTATCTTTAGTTGACTATTAAAAATATTAACTAGTTTGCTAATTTGCCCTAATTAATAGCTCTCTACAGCGCGTGTTTCAATCTATACTAATATTATAAACTGAAGAGTTTGTTTGTTTGTTTGTTTGAACGCGCTAATCTCAGGAACTACTGGTCCGATTTGAAAAATTCTTTCAGTGTTAGATAGCCCATTTATTGAGGAAGGCTATAGGTTACTTTTTATCCGGGTGCGCCGAGTCGTTCCCACGGGACGCGGGTGAAACCGCTGGCAGAAGCTAGTCTTTTATAAAACGAGCAGGAAATTTAAAGAATTTAATATTTTCTACAGAATCTTCAACGCGAACGCGGTTGTAGAAGATCTCATGAGCACCGGCCTGAGTGACATCGTGGTCAAACACATCAACTACGTCTTCATACTAGGTCGTCTTGACCTGGTACTAGAATTGCCTTTCATCCACCTTTTCGCCAGTAAGTGCATCATTTGAAGGCTTGGCTATTTTATTGCTAGTAGTTTAATTCGATTTCTTCTCCACTCTGAAAAAGGAACCACTTGTGTTACCAGTTGAAAAAGATATCAATGTCTCACGGGTTTTCCTTAGACTAAACACAGTCAACAGTTTTACAATGTCAACTTTACAAAGAAACATGGCCTGTTTCACGGGTTCCAGATTGAGTTCTAGATAACTATCTGATATACCTATAGTGCCTTAAAAATCATTTTGATTGCCTTTCTATGGCTTGATAAGATAGCTATCTAGATCTCTCGGAACCTCTGTAACTGGCCGACAAACTCCCAATCGCATTCTAAACATTAATAATAATAATAATGGCGTCCTAGCCGATTATCGGCCACGGCGGCTGTTCTCATATAAGGAGATCAGCCAGCTGCGCAGGACATATTATAGTGCACAAGCATTTGCGCTGACACAGGTGCACTCCCTATTCCCTCACTCTCATAACCCGATGGGACGGCAATCCGACACGACCGGAGAGAGATCAGGCGCAGGACCGACATTAACGTGCTCTCCGATGCACGGGTGTATCAATCACCAACTTCCAACTCCGGGCTGCTTTATGAAAGTTTCTAAAACCCACAAAGCGATTTCGGCCCGTCCCGGGAATCGAACCCGAGACCTCGTGATCAGCAGCCGCCTATGCGACAACTAGACCAACGAGGCAGTCAAACATTAATAAGGGTTTGATTAATTGCGAATTTCTACAACTTATCTATCCATTGTTTGGCGATTAGGGATTGCAATTCGACATAACTACATGTATATCACCGTAAGATTATAAATAAATACCGTTAGATTACAATAAATCTCGCGAGATTCTGTCTCGAGAAATCTGTTAGTTAATAATAAAACTGACAGATTACAAGCTCACGATTGTTAAATTGTAAACAGTTTGATGTAGTTCACAATATTTTGACAGCTGGCAAGTTCGCGAGATATTAATATTGTAATCTAAGGGTAATTAAAATCTTACGGTGACATATAGAGCTGACGTGAAATTTTAATATCTGAATGATGATGGAACGTTAATGTTTCAGGGGCGTTGAACCTTGATGCTACCCTATTCGGCGAAACCCTCTCTGTCCGCTCCGATGGAAGGTAAGATATTAAAGACATGTTATTGTTTGGTCATGAACTGAGGCCAGTTTTGGTTGAGGAACAGTGGTGGCTCGTGGCTAAATAAAAGCCGCATGGAATAGATCATAAGGATAACAATGATAGGCTCGGTGGACGGGTGGATGAGTCAAAGGGACGTTAATTTGGTAGGTTCTAGTCTGATTTGCACATCTTTGGCTGTCGATTCGGTTTGACAGAGGGTAGAAAGTTTGACAACTAGTCTTACAAAGGGTTCTCAGCTTTAACCATCTAGACTGGAAACCAACCCCAACATAGTTTACTGTACTACACATACAACATAGTTTATTGTGAATAGGAAAGTCCCATGTCATGAGTGGCCAGTATTAGTGGAATTGAATATATCAAGGCAGATTGGATGTTAGGTTAGACTGGATACTCTGCTATAGAATACAATGAGAAAATGCGGTATGAAGGAAAATAATTTACATTGAATAGTCTGCTAGCCAGTCTAAATCAACTTTTACGTCGGCCTTCATAAGTTTAATTTGAAAGAAAGGAAAACTCAAGCTGCTGTTGTTATCTTATTATTGCAAAATTTTGTTTACTGAAAGGTATTAAAAAATTTGAGTAGAGATTATTTAACTGATTAATTCTTATCCGAGCCATTATTGTAATGACGTAGAAAAAATTGGTGTCTCACAGAACACGTGCAAAAACTAACTAGATCCTGCTTTGCGGTAGATCTTTTTTGTCGTCATAACTATTACTTGATTGCTATTGTTGATTGTTTGTTCATAACATAGTTATATTGATAGCTAATCTTACACGTTATTGCCATGATGTCAATGAGCTATATACCCATTACCCACTTGACCAATCCAGCAGATTAGATTACGTGAGAATTAGTTGTTATCGCACCAAAGATTATTGAGAGATTTTAATTGTTTCATAATAGGTACAGAATTTAATAATAAAATCATTATTTGGGGTTTTACGGTAATTTTTTCGGCGGTTGCTATAGGTAGGTACTTAGATTATATAAGTGAGTTACTTTAGAGCAGGCTTTTAAGAACATTAAAATTTTGTTAATTGTTTATAGTTGTGTCCAATGTGTACTAATAGGCTATTAAATTGGAGGTTCCAACTAGAGATAGCGGAAAGTTAAAAACCATTTATGGCTTGGTCCTTTGATTTTTATTTTGTTTGCTGTACTCTCTTTTTTTCTTTGCCAACGAGAGCGTACAACGAAAATGATCATCAACCATTTTTTTAATCTTGTTGATATTATTATGTATTAGCCCCCGCCAGCAGTTTCACCTGCGTCTCAAGGGCACTACTTTCTGCATCCGAATAAAACCGGCCAAGTGCGAGTTGGACTCGCGCACAAAGGGTTCCGTACCAATATCTAGACCCCCCCTTAATATATAAATATTTTTAATTTTAAAATACATACTTTGTGAAAAGTTCAGCTTTCTAGCTATCTCGGTTTATGAAATACAGCTTAGAGACAGACAGACAGACAACGAAGTCTTAGTAATAGGGTCCCGTTTTACCCTTTTGGGTACGGAACTCTAAAAATTAACCCACGTCCTTCGTTAGGCTTTACACTATTTATAAACTTCATATAAATAAGTTTATATCAGGTCTATTTTCGCATTTACAGGATTAGAAGTAACGATTTAACTTGTTATTTTCCTACAGAATTGACATCCGCAACTTGGTGTTGACCTTGGACGTGAGGGTCAGCTACTGGTTGGGTATCTCCATCAGCAGCGTCACCGCTGACCTGGAAATTCCCACAGTCTCTGTAAGTATTGTTTCAGTTTAAATATATGTAGAACTGTTGGGAAGCCACCTACTAAAGTTCGTAACGTCACACCCATGCGCATTGCCGAGCATTTATGAACCTTTACCAGTGTTATCAGTACTGACTGTCGCGTCAGGAGTCATCGCGCCCCACCCAGCTAGCATTTGGTCAAAATAGTAACAAAAGTTTGACAGACTTAAATGTCTGTCAGAACTACCAAGCGACAATCTTACGGCTTCGATGGTGCTTACGTCATCATTTTGACAACAAGGCTTAGCTTCATTACTGGTATCTTATGCGAACGCAAAGTGGCGCGGTGCGGTTTCTACGTGTGACAAAAAAGCGCTCTTATTGATGAACTCTACTGTACAAAAAATATGTAATTTGAATGGAATATTATTTTCAATTTCAGACCAACATCAGGCTGGCCATCCAGGGTAACAACTACTCCGAACAGATCAACGAACTGATCGGCAAAACAATCCCTGACACACTAAACGAATTTAACGTAAGTTATACATTAATAAGACTTATTCATTTTGATGATTTTCCACAAAAAGGATTTAAAAACGCAAAAAATGCAAGTTGTCTCTTACCGTCAGTACTTTACTGAAAAATAGAACTTTGTTATCTAGATTTACATATAAAAAAATCATTCTTTTTATAAATGATTGCTCCATAAAATCCTTTTTGTTTTTCAGGACGAGATCAACGAACTTCTTGGAATCGTTCTCAAGGATATGATCAATGACCAGCTGTGAATGTGAAAATCAAAAGCCTTATTAAATAAATCAAAATTACTAGTATTTCTATTTCATCCACCATCATTTCTAAGAGTTTATTTTGAAGACTAACTAGATGATCGTGGGCTTAAATTCCAAAAAAATACGCGCACATTTGTTAGCGAACATTTGTGCGCGCACTGCATGGAGTTCACTTTTATTTTGCGGACACAAAGGGGTTTTGTGCTCAATGAGAAAAAAAAATCTAATTAGTCCATCTTTTAGATTATAAAAATCTACAAAAAAAATTCATATGAACTAGCAATTATGTATATACTATAGACCGTTGAAATTGCTTATGACGTCACGCTTTTGTCCGTTTATTTGTTTGCTTGGACGCTACTTTTAATCCTGGATTGCTGAGTAGTTACCACGGGACGTGGGTGAAATCCCTGGCGGAAGCTAGGAAAGTATATTTTGTATTAAATCAGCATGCTGTGTAAAATATAAACTTATTTTAATTAATTAACTACTTATTGGTGCATCGAAAAAATAATAGTCGATTATCTGTACAAATTAATTGAGTTTTCAAGACTAAATGAAAAGCCATTTTCAACGATTCCTCTTCTAGATTTGAGGTATTTCTCGAAGCGCCACCGTTTTGAAGCGCACCTAATGAAACGCACCTTTGTTACTCCTCGGAGCGCATCTTTTAGTAGCACACCCGATAACAATTTATCAAAAATCTAGCTAAAAGGTGCGCTCCGAGGAATAATAAAGGTGCGTTTCATTACCTGCGTCTCAAAACGGTGGCGCTTCGAGGAATGCCTCCTAGATTCAGTTACAGGTTACAGCATGTTTACTAAGGAAATAAACAAATAATTATGGCCTTATTTCATCCACTTATGTCTTGTTTATGGACCACTTAGGACATTGTTCTATTGTTAGCCATGTTCGTGATGCATTGACCACCTGTTGAGATTACTTTAGATAACCGATACGATCTAATAATGAAGGATTAAGGACCTGTTTCACAGATCATGCCGTAGAAAAGTTGTCAAAATGTATGCATCTCAATCTTAAGCCCGTGTATATAAAACCTACAATGTTTTCATAGTGTACTGATATTGTAAATGTATGAAATACTAGCTGCTGGCCACGGTTCCACCTGCTTCCTTTCTTCCGATATTTCCCATACCCGAATAAAAAGAAGCTTAAATTTCTTGACGTTAAAGCTTCAGAGTAGGTATCATCAAAATCCTTATCAAAGCATGAATATGAAATAAAGTCCGCGAAATAACTTTGCCGCCTTTCTATGTTATGCTACGGATTCCTTTATACATATTATACTAGCTGTTACTCGCAGTTCAGTAGTTCAGAAGCCTTTAGGGTACAAACGAACAAATAGAAAAACAAAACACATTATAATAACAATTTAAATTAAATTAAAATACAAAACGAAAGACGATCGTATCTATGTGGCGTGAAAATATATTTCCTATTGGACAATTTACTCATTTAAATCATTGTTCATGACATAAACAAATACTGCAATCTGTTAATATTCACTTATCCTTACTTTTTCAGATTATATTATTATCATTATCGTTATATCGTGTGTGTAAATAGATTTTAGTATTTATCTATAGACAAGGCGATCTCATTAGCAGTTTCGTGGACAATACGTGAAAGAAAGGTATGTGGTTTTGATTTTAATTTATTGATATGATAAATACATAATTGTGTATATTGGAAATTTAAGCCTGATATGTGATTTTTTTATAATGTGCTCTTGTCTTTATGGGTGGGTTACACTATGCAACTGTCACGATAACCAAACTATGAACAGCCGTAAATTGGCATATATTATTAGTTGGCAGCAGTTTGATGGTTGGTTTTGGTTTGATTTATCGTTACATTAGATGCAATACACATTTATATTGGCATGGTTGCCCTTAGTAGTGCTGACATCAAGTCCCTAAAAGTCTCTATGTGACCTTAATAGACTTGCATTGCTTTATAGTCATAGAAGTCTAGAAGTCTCTACTTGATAGCACAGTTTAAATATATAACAGTTGTGAAGCTACTTACTAACGTTCGTAACATCACACTCATACACGCACGCGCATAGACGCGACAGCACCGCGATATTCAGTACTGACAGCACTGGTAAAGGTACATAAATGCTCGTCAATGCGCGTGCGTGTGTGAGTGTGACGGTTACGAACGTTAGTAGGTAGCTTCCCAACTGTTCTCTATTTAAACTGTGTTGATAGTCTCTTAAATAGGATGAGATTGGTGAATAAGACCTTATTCTGTAATAGCCTAATTTACCACCGGTACAAAAATATTTCAGGAACAGCGTACTAACTGTTTTCATCTGTCCCTATTGCGACAAAATCCACCAGTGTAAAAGCGCTCTTACTTTATATCCTATCATCACCATCTACCTAGCGTTTTCCCAACTATATTGTCTGACCTCCACAACCGAGTTATCAGGGCAACCCGATATCCATTGGTAAGACTGATTGTCAGACTTTCAGACTTCTAGCCGTAACGACTGTCAAAGACAGAGGCTTTGACATAGCTACGAGCTCTTCTTACTTTGCATCTCCATATAGGTATTTAAAATGAAACTACAAGAATGTTACAAACTTTAATTTAAAATATTTGGGTGTCATTTTTAAGGTATTTGAGAGCATAAAACATTATACATTTTCTTTCAGGCCATAAAATGCAGAAACTAGTAATAATCCTGTCAGTTCTCGGCTTAGCGGTGGCTAATCCAGTGGACATCGCGAAAGTCAATGAAAACCTGCTGAGTCAAGGTAAGACTATCTTCAAATAAAATTATATTTATCTGACTATTAGTAATAAATTATATCTAAAAAAAACTACTATCTAAACTTAACTGATGAAAGGCTCCGAATCTACTGAATCGATTAAAAAAAATTTCACTGTTCGGAATAAATATAGCTTACGTTAATATTTTGTCCACGTACCTACGGGAAAAAGTTCCCACGGGAAACATTATCTAGGTATAACCATTGTCAACAGATATCTAGAAAACAGATTTTCTAATAATTTCGTTTCTCTGAAGTTGGCCGTTTGACGCTTCACTCATACGCAGTTGTGTATGATTTTCAGTAGCACTTAGTATTAGATTTAATAAATACTATAATTATCGAGACGCCTAAAAGTCGCCTATATGTTATTGTTATATTCCTGTCAAGTTTCATCAAAGCCTGTTTAGTAGTGTTTGGATAAAAGAGTAAATAACACCATTAGAGCAAAATTTTAATATTAGTGAAATATAACGGTATTTTTTTTTCCAAAAACTACAGATGTGGTATCAAGAAACAGTGTGATGGAGAATTTGGTGAACAACTTACTGGAGGACCTTCGGAAGACCATGGTGACCGGCTCTGATGATATACCTGTGCTAGATCCTCTTGAGGTGGATCATTTCCATTTAGATGAGCAAACCTTGCCAGTACCCAGGTGAGATATTTTTGTTAGAATTTATTTAATGACTATCGTCTTTTGTTTTTGCAATTTGATCCTACTGAGCCACGCAAAGGAATTGACGTCGCTGTAAAGTTTGACTCACTTTTTTCAAGAATATTGTATCACTTATAAGATCTTATCTGATATTGATTCTAAACAAATATGTAACATAGAATAGGTACCTAGAAATTACGTTTTTACATAGAAATTCTTCATAGCAAAAAGTTGTTTCGCACAAAGGTTGCAACTTTACAGACATTTTAGAAATTTTCATATGTAACTTGAGAGCGAGTGGACTAGAAGAAATATTTGACGTGACATAGTACATACTGCACAAAGCCGGTGCAATCTCACCACAAACAAAAATATATAAAGGAAAATATCCCTCTTTTCTATTTCTTATTTCAGTGGCCACGTGATTCTCAAAGATCTGGTGGTGTCCAAACTGAGTACCTTCGTGGTGGACACGCTGTCAATCAACACTGCATCCTTCATACCGCTGCGGTACCGTCTCACCTTCGACATCCATATTCCTGTGCTGGAGGTCATTGCTGGTTAGTATTGAGGAGTGGAAGGTGGAAAGAAGAATAAAGTATGTTTGTTGCTGAAAAAGAACTAAGAATTAAAAGCCAGAGACAGTTAAGGCCCGTTTACACATTGCAATTTCATTGCCCGTTGCTTGCCATTTTATTGCAGGAATATTTGACATACGACCATTTACTTATTGCACGATTACGTACAAGTAGCATCTTGCTGCAATAAAATGGCAAGCAACGGGCAATAAAATAGCAATGTGTAAACGGGCCTTCACAGATGTTAAATTTCACGAAAGCGGGTGAGACTTGTAAATCAACATGGCTTTATATGAATAGGTGACTCAACCACAACCGGGCGCTCCCGAGCTTAGTCATACAAAGACAATATGCATGTACAGCACATCAAGTTACCACAATCTGTCAAATTTCTGCAATAGATTTTCAACTTTATCACCATAGTGGAAAGTTAATATTCGATTATTAAAATTTGTCAGATTTGGATAGGTTGAGTTGCTGTCGTCTGTACATTTTACAGCTTGTAAATGTCCGTGCACAAATATGGCTCGCCTGCTGTTATGATGATGGCCTCCTAGCCGATTATCGGCCACGGCGGCTGTTCTCATATAAGGAGATCAGCCAGCTGCGCAGGACATATTATAGTGCACAAGCATTTGCGCAGACACAGGTGCATTCCCTATTCCCTCCTCTCTTAAACCGATTGGGACGCAATCCGACACACCGTGAGAGATTCAGGCGCAGGACCGACATTAACGTGCTCTCCGATGCACGGGTGTATCAATCACCAACTTCCAACTCCGGGCTGCTTTGTGAAAGTTTCTAAAACCCACAAAGCGATTTCGGCCCGTCCCGGGAATCGAACCCGAGACCTCGTGATCAGCAGTCGGCTATGCGACAACTAGACCAACGAGGCTGTTATGATGAAACATTTACTGATACATAAAAATTATCATCAATAGTATTAATGAAGTAACTTATTGGTTTGCCATTCAAAGAAGCCAGATTATTATTGAACTGTTTCTGATATTTTTTCTTTTTTTCAGACAACTACGACTTACAAGTTTCAGCAGCAGGTGCAAACATTTTCGGAAATGGAGATGCCACGTAAGGAATAACTTATTATGAAGCCAACTCTGATAGAGATAGTCACTCTGCTATGGTCAACAAATAGGACCAAACGCTACTAAACGGAGAGCTACACCGTCATCTTAAGCGGCCATTAAACCTGCAATAACATTGTGCCATATTACAATTTTCGTCGATTTTTAGGGTTCCGTACCCAAAGGGTAAAACGGGACCCTATTACTAAGACTTCGTTGTCTGTCTGTTTGTCGGTCGGTCTGTCTGTCTGTCTGTCTCCACGCTGTATCTCATTAACCGTGATAGCTAGNTACCCAAAGGGTAAAACGGGACCCTATTACTAAGACTTCGTTGTCTGTCTGTTTGTCGGTCGGTCTGTCTGTCTGTCTGTCTCCACGCTGTATCTCACTAACCGTGATAGCTAGAAAGCTGAAATTTTCACAAATGATGTATGTCCGTTGCCGCTATAACAGCAAATACTAAAAATGAAAAAAAAAAATATTAAGGAGGATGGGGTACGGAACCCTTCATGTGCGAGTCCAACTCGCACTTGGCCGGTTTTTTAACGATTGCGCGAACTTAAATACTAACCCCACACATTACGCAATACTGCGCAATTTAATTGTTCGTCTTACATTCAATTTTATTTTTACAGGATCAATTTAATTGAGCCAAGAGTGAAAGGCGAGCTGGTGGTGGGCCCCAGGATATCCATCGGAGCTGGTTTGTACTACAGCATCACCAGCAGCGATGTTCACTTGTCTTTGAAAGGTTTTCAGGTAAGTTAGGTACACTCATTTGGGTTTCACCCGCGACTTCGTCAACGAAGAATATTAATTTTTATTTGTGGCAAACAAAGTCGAAGCCAGTCGACAATTCAGTTTGGGCACTATTGTGCTAATTTTCCACACATATAATACTTTATTGTTTTCCTCTTTTTTGCAAGGAAAATTGCTTCCGATACCCGAATAAAAACTAATCCTTGTTTGTTAACCATCTCACTGAACCATTTGGAATCAAACTTAGCAAGGAAATAGGTAATAGTCTAGAGACGGAGACAGGCTCCTTTACTTCCCGAGGGATCCGGACACGGTCACGGGCGAAATCTAATTTTTTTTTCTGAATATTATACCTTTTATAATTAAATACGAATAAAGTAACTACTTCTGTATACTTTTAATACAACATTTCTTTTGGTTTTTCAGTCTCAAATCAACGGGCTAATGAATGACGAAGCAATGTCAGCTTTCATTAACACGTTTTTGGGTCATTTAGTTCCTGAAGCAATTGTGTTATATGAGGTAAGTTTAACCGCTTTACTGCACAGTTAGCAATAAAATAACGTGAACATAATTTAAATTAGAAAGTACTTGAACACTAAAGTCTGTTGTAATTTTCATAGCTGCAAGTTTTCAAGTAATTTGTAATTTTGAATTTGTTAATGGAGTTTTTTGTTGCTGACAGTACCTTGGATGAAAAATACGTTCTATTAAAAGTTTCACTAATTCTCTTATTTTTATTCCCAATTTTAGAAGGACATCAATAAGTTTTTGAGTGAAACAGTTCAAGAAATTGGCAACGAGTTACTATCCGATTTCAACCTGGCTGGCATTCTTGGATAACCAACAACACTATTCCAGAACAAAACTAGTATATATTTTTGAAATCATTTTTTTAAACTACAATACTTTCAATAAATACTTCATCTTTTATTTTGTGTATTTTATTTTCGTACAAATGATATAAGGTGCTACTAAAATTCCTTCAATAAGAGACATCTGTCGGACGCACGCTGTAACTTGGGGGCAGGATAGTCTTTTGTTTTCAGCTATGTGCTTAAGCGGTGTGGTAGATGGCAAGACTGTAAACATTTTAAAGATATTGGCATTTTAAATATTGCATCCATTACAGCACATTACATGAAAGTAGGAAATAAAAAGTTATTTATTCAAAATAAAAAAAACAATTTGATACTTAACAAAAGGTCTGCCAAATTAGGATTTCTAGTACAGACAACAGCAGGTCAACGTATACGAATCTGTAAAATTTTACCAATCAAATATTATCCTACCGCTATTGCGATAAGGTTGAAAATCTATTGCAGAAATTTGACAGATTGTGGTAACTTGGTGTGCTGTCGTCTGTACATCTACCAAATTAGAATTTGTAGTATATATTTAACATGCATTAAATTGATTTTCATCCATTTTCTTGAAATTAAAAGTTAGATCCACCGACATCTTTATAAAGCTACACCTATTTGTATTTACCGATTGGCTACATCCATTTAAATTATGACAAAAGTTTGAACCAAACACCAATCATGTAATACCAAGTTCATGATTAATAAAGTTCCCAATACAGTAAATTCAAAATCGGCAATTTCTTTAACTACACGTCTTTTTTCCACGATTTACACGAAGTCTAAGGAACCTTAATATCGGTAGGCAATTCCAAATAATGCGTACGATTCGACGCTCAGTACTATAAAATTTAGCTGTTAAACAAACATAAAACGCAACACAATATTAGGATTTTGATACATTAGATCGTAAAGTGTAAAATTAACGGATGTCGGGGAATGGCTTTAGTAAAATTTTCATTATAGGCGCAGTGATGGGGTGACTGTCAAGGGCAGTGAATGGTTTCTGTTTAAGGTTTTTAGCTATACGTTGGTGTATGTCTGCTTTAAAATTTTCTCAAAAAATATTCCATGTGATTCATAGAGTACTTTAACGGTGGCAGTTTTAGTCTCGAATAGTAACACCGAGCGTATAATATGCAAGATTTTCCGAGCGGCAAAAGTGTGTCACACCACAAAAACCGCCACTGTTCAAAGTACTCTATGAATCACATGAAATATTTTTTTGAGAACTAAGGTAAAATTTTATATAAGCAAACATTTTTTGCGCGTATACGGGGAGCACTGCTCGAAAAAACAATTGCAAAACGCTGGTGCGGTAATGCAGTTACTTTCATGAAAAAGTTTCATTGAGACCCAGTTAACTTTTGGTGAAAAAAATAATATTAGAATATTAGGGATCTAGACCAACATTGAAACTTATAAGAACTTTATATTATAAGAGCCTTATCAGAACTTCAAAAAAATATTATGATATAAATATTATTTAAACTGTTTTGTAACTATATAAACTGTAGAAAAAATAAATCATTCACAACATGTCGAGTAAAATACGAAAAGTACCTACTCACGCTGCAGTTACCAAGCCCATGTTCTGCATTCTAAGTAACCATTCGTGGAACGTACTTTCTGCAAGTTAAACTAACTTAGACTTACTTCACTAGAAACTGGTGTTCACTTAATGAAATCTGCGCTAATTCGAGCACACATTAGGCGCTGTGTGAATAAAGTTCTCAAAGTCGAGTGTGGTGAGGACCATTTTACGTAAGTTCACTTCTTTAGCCATGTCTCTGTCAAGACCCTTTTCGCTGGAAAGTTTACAGGTATCAAGTTGAAATTAAGACCAAATACTGGAGGTTTGCGATCCCTTAGAGGTGTGAAAATACAAATCTTTAAAATCCCTAAAGAATGCAACTCTACAAGCTTCAGTATGATGCTAAAAATCATCAAATCCTAACTAAGGGTTTGTTTTTCGACTTGTGTGTGGTGTATTTAATTGTCACCTCATTTTTATCATTTTTGTTTAGATTTACTTACATTTTCTATTGAAATACACATGCTAAATTCAAATCTTCAAGTTAGTTTATAACATTCAAATGATAAAACATCAAAAGCATATTCAGGTAGATTTCCTTTACTCTCTGAGCTCCGTATCTCCCTAGGCACAAAACTTACCAACGCTTTGTCAACTATGAAATGGAAAAATTCAATTTTCAATGTTCAATCTTTTGAATTCATTTCTTTGAAAAAAATTCAAAAGTGGTTCCCGGAGTTTGAAACTCGGTCCCGGCTGTCCCGGATACTACCTTCATTGTGTTACAGGGCTGACTAATTGTGAAAACTGTGGAAAATTAACGAAAGGATCCTTGTAATTGTGCATTTTCTGTAAATATAAAGAGTGGAGCCAATTTTTTTGCTGTGAAGAACATTGCCAAATAGAT
Organism: Heliothis virescens; assembly: GCA_002382865.2. Lineage (NCBI taxonomy): Eukaryota > Metazoa > Arthropoda > Insecta > Lepidoptera > Noctuidae > Heliothis > Heliothis virescens. The sequence goes on along the minus strand of NWSH02000519.1, from coordinate 13,170,754 downwards.
TTGTTAATAAATTAATTACTGAGAGAATAATGTGTTTCAAATAATTAGTAATTTAATGATGACAGAATCGTAATTACTTAAGAGTTAAAAATCTTTTAGGTATGTTAATTTAAGCATTAAAAAAATATTGTATGCTCAATCTGTCTTCTGTTATTTGTTGCTTAATTAAATTGCATTTAAGTCTGTCTTAAAGTAAAACCTTTTTCTTCTAGAAATATATTTTTTTTAAGTGCAGTCTGGACAACCCTGTGACATGATATCGGATAAAACTGCAAGTAGGACTTTAGGGACAGATAACTTGTGACTACTGAGATGACTTGCACTAACTTCAGAACAATCATTTTACATGCAATGTATACAGATTTGAAATGAACATTATGAACTGGAAACTTTTTTAACGGTAGGTTACGTTAAAAAAGTTTAAGTACAAAAATGCCTAGTAATTTTTGTGATAAAGAAAAAAAATATTCGATGAAAATTTTAATGGAATGAAAAATGAAACCCAAAAGTCCGAATGACATTTGTACAGACGACAGCACATCAAGTTACCACAATGTGTCAAATTTCTGCAGTAGCTTTCAACCTTATTAGAATAGCGGAAGGTTAATGTTCGATTGGTAAAATTTGACAGAAGGTAGATTGACCTGCTGTCGTCTGTACTATAAAGGAGTTTTTACTTCAAAAAAGAAAACTAAACTGCTACAATATCATGATCAGATGCATGCCCATTAAAGGCGCACACAGCTTATATAACTTCATACAGTACCTAGAACACTCCAAAAAGGGCTCAAAAAGGGGTCAGGTATAATTCACAAAACAATTATAACGTTAAATGGTAGGAAAATGAGATTTTAATACCAAAATGCAGCTCTAAAATCCACCAGATTACATCTGCAAAATAATTATTTGGTGAATAAAGCAACAATTAACAGGCTCGTAGTATTCGAAAATGCATAGTTAGAGCAATTTGCGTATGAGTATTATTTTAATATACGTATGCATTAGCTGTATAATTGTACAATTTGTGAGAGTCCTGCAAGGGTAAGGACTGGGGTACACGGTGTGCATTTGTACATCTGTAAGGCATCATTGGTAAAATTAAGTAGGAAGTTGAAGAATTATCATCCTTTTACCCCTTTTTAACCTTCGATGCAAACAGAGAGGTAGAGGTTTTAGAGACCCCTATGTGTGTTTGTCTGTTTGTGGCACCATTGCTCTTTAATGGATCGGCTGATTTAGAAGTGTTTTTTCTTCTTCTTATCGTGCCATCTCCTACCGGAGGTCGGCTATCATTAAGGCAATTTTGACTCTGGACACAGCAGCGCGGAATAGGGATCTGGTGCTCAGGTTGAATCAAGTTCTAAGATTTTTGAGCCACGAGGTTCTTCTTCTCCCAGGTGTTCTTCTTCCTTGGATCTTCCCCTGCATTATCAGTTGTAGCAATATGTACTTAAGTGTTTTTTAGATGAATGCTGATTTTCATCTCAATTTATCCCATCCCATCATTTTACATGTGACAAATACGCTCGGAATTAAGTAACAGACTGCCATTTATTTACAAGAAAACGAGTGAGGTTCTTACCTTACTCGTTTTTGTCACCAAGTAAAACAAATGGGATTAAAATAATCATTGTATTATTTTTGTATTAAACAATCTCTTAGATTGTGGTGAAAACCTGATACACGGCTAAGCGATTTTTGTTCAATCTCTGCAGTAGTTTGCAGTCTGCAGCTTGCGTACCGTGTAGACTCACCTTAACTATTTAGCCGCGGGCTTGTTCTGATACTGTGGACAATTGAATTGCTAATGCTTAGCTTTGCGTTTGTACAGGGGAATTATTTTAATGTTCAGTGCTTATATCGCGGTCTTAATTATGTAGTTATTATTTGTTGGATAGTATATTACTTACGTACCAATTCACAAGATACTCAGCTTATCTTTTGTCTGTTTTTTCACGGCTGAAAACAGCTGAACAGGTTTTGATGTGATTTACTAAGCACGTGGTGAAATTAATGAAGGATATTACGACACGTAAAAATCCTTTTTTTTTTTTTTTTTTTTGTCGCTGGGAAAAAATGACAATTACGCATCCCCTTCCCGTCGGGGGACGGGAGAGGGGTATGTGGGACTCCCCGGTAAAGTCGTTCCCGGTATACCCACTAAAAATACCCAGCGGCACTCCGACCTCGCCTGAGTGGGGAGGGCCTGGGAGTCCATAGCGTCCAGGCCCCCACCGGCGACTGCCCGCCTTACGGCAGATCCTGTTTTTCCCGTTCCTGTGGGAATTTCGGGAAATCCTTTCTTAGCGGATGCCTAACATCTACCTGCATGCCAAATTTCAGCTCTATTCCTCCAGTGGTTTGGGCTGGGCGTTGATAGATCACTATGTCAGCCAGTCAGTTACCTTTGAGTTTTACGTATTAAGATTATAACTCATACAAACTATGTGCACAATACAACCCGCTAAGCTTACATATGCCTCTTTCCATCTAATACTACTCTACTATGTAAAACCTCATTATTGCAGAAGTCAGTGCTTTGCCTTCGAATTGGCACAAGCACGTATGACCGTGCATAAAGAGAGCGATGCCATCATAAAGTCTGCTTTGTTGCACTGCAGTGGTGCAGAACTGTGTATGCAGGTAGGTTTATGGTCTGTTTTTGAATTTACTTTTTTTATAGACTCATTACTTAAAATTAAAGGTTTTGGACTGAATATGTGGGTAAGAAATATGTTAGCACAAATTGAAGTATTTTATGGATGTCACTGTGAAATGGAGATGCAAAGTCGGGTCGTAAGAATTTTTTTTAGGCAACAATCCACCCGAGTTGATCCGATATACACAGTTAGCGTCATGGCACATTGTACCGGCACCGCTCCAACCCGGCAAATAACGTGTTATTTAAATTTGAACATTAAATCGTATGACGTATGATGTATTTCATAACGTCAAAACAAAAAGCCAACGGCGGGCTGTCAGCGCGCGGTTTCCTATCTAACAATATGAAATATATCATACGTCATACAATTTAATGTTCTTTAAATGACACGTTATTTGCCGGGTTTGAGCGGTGCCGGTACAATCTGCCATGACCCTTAGGGTCTGTTTTTAATTGAGGAGGTGTGAGCATAATTTATTTTAAAAAACGTGAAAACTCGAGACTTATTTTGGAACTATTTTCTTTCGCATTGACTTTGGGGAACTATTAGATGATTCCCTCACGCTGTGGGTGCAGCAAGAGGAAGTGTCAGACTTTTACTGACTAAAATCTAACTCTGTTCCTTCAGGAGCCCTATTCTAAACCCTTAAGCTAGAACTTAAATCTGCTAGTAAGGCAACACCAGCAAGAAGATAGAACCAACAGATAGGTGGTTGAGATATTGGTACCATTTTCAGGGATAAAAAGGACACCCCTTCCATAATTGTCCTTTACAATCAGTAAGCAATCCCCACATAAAAAATATTCCTAACTCTAATGTAATGCAAGTAGTTAGCGTTCAAACTCGCATATTACTTTTTAAAAGCAATAAAATTAAAATGGAAACCAAATGGAACGGCTAAAGTTTTGAAACGTAGATTTTTTATTTAGATTTTTGTACCTCGTAGCTCGTGAAAGTTTTGCTTTGTGTAGTACAAGAAAAAAGCGTTTTAGAAGTAATGAAATATTATAATGTCTCCAGTATTTAGTTTCTATGTTCGAATAGATACAAGTGAGTAGTAAATGTACCATGCTTTATTCTTTTGGTTTATTCCTAAGCAAATCATCACTCAATGACAATAAAATATTTACGTAATATTATAAATGTGAAGTTTATCTATCTGCCGCGCTTTCACATCAAAACTAGATGCTAAACCAATTAAAGTATCCATAAATAGTCTAGTCTAGGCCCTGAAAAAGGGTAGGCACCTTTTAACTCGGTTGTGGAAAGTCTTGAAGATCTTCCTGGATGTGCATAAAATCGTATAGAACAGCTAGCAAAATATAAAGGTTTAATTTCTGCATGTCCATTTATCTATACACATGTAATAGATACACGGATACAAGTTTAACTAAGCTTAAATCTGTAAACAGCAAGAGTTTCTTCATATCACGATGAGGTTTTCAAAACTACAGTATTATTGAAACAAGCCTTATACACTATAGTCGCTACACCTACATTTAGTTACATATCGAATATGTTAATACAACGTCCCGTCGATAATTCCGTCAATCAGACCTTCATTAGCAAATAGCAGGTCGCAACACAAACGCATAGATACCTGCCACTAAATAATGTACTGTTTCAACGGTAATTACATTAGCATCCCCCATTTATTATTCACAATACGCTAAACTGGGATAAAAGCGGATTTCAATAGTATTGAACTATTCTAGTTTAATAGTACTTTAGTTTTGAGTGAATGTTTGATTAAGTAGGTAATTAGCTGGTAGGTCGCGTGGGTATAAAGCTCGCCTTTTTCCAACTATGTTGGGGTTGGCTAGGAATATTAGTTCTGATTGGACAAATACATGAAAACATTAAGGACCAGTTACAGAGGTTCCGGATAAAGTTCTAGAAAGTTATCTGATAGGTAATGTCATAGACAAGGGTTACATGATCAGTCTGGAGTCATTCCATTCCATCAGTCTGGTCAGAATAACGGGTGAATTATCGTGTAACCGGTTGATTGATGGACTGATGGTCCAGAATAAACCGTGTTTATCGTCCGTCATTCTGGCATTAGTCTGACCCGGGCCAGACTGATGGAATGGAATGGCGCCAGAATGAACGTGTAGCCCTTGTCTTAGAAATGTTTTTAATATTGACAAAATTTCTTGGGTATGATAGCTGTCAGATTCTAGAACTTTATCGGGAACCTCTGAAACTATAGTTAAATGCTATAAAAAAACAATCTGGTTATATTTATTTTTCCGTCATAAATTTAATCACAATAACAAAACTTTAACAGCAAATCATTCATAAGTTCCAACCATGGGGCTTGATAAATATTTTTATTTATATACCTACCTATTTTATTACTTTTATTTATAAAAATAACAATACTCCGTGAATCCTGCCTATAGGCCGCGGATAAAGGTCGAAATCCCCTGTATCCTGTCCTAAATAAATACTCGACTTTGTGAAAGAAAGTTTTTCAGGAAAATATCAGAAATAAAACGATGATTTTATGATAGAGAGGATATTTTATATGAGTATTTCTTATCAATAGAATCATGCTCAATTTAAGGTTTTTCTTTGGTAAGAACGGTGTTGTGGTAATTTAGCTAAAAGTTTTAATTACAAGTTGTTATACTAATGTAAATGTAATTAACTTCAAATCCACCTGCTTTGTTAACAAAAAAAAATACATTTAATACAATTTTTTCACATAATGCTTACACAAATCTATACAAACATTATAAAGCTGAAAAGTTTGTTTGTTTGAACGCCCTTATCTCAGTAACTACTATATCTTATTTATTGAGGAAGGCTATATGCTACTTTTTGTCTGGGTATAGTTCCCACGGGACGCGGGTGAAACCGCTGGCAGAAGCTAATACTTAATAGCCTTATTTCCTTCTAATTAATTACAACAACGAAAATGGGCAAATAAAAAGACATACAAACATCCCATTTTTCGAACCTTCTCTTGTTTGGGAAGTTGCTTCAAAGTAATGTCTGTATCAAAAGCCATGGATCTAAAGTCTATATAAACTCTATATAAACGAACGTTTATATACTGAATTTCGTTTTCAAACAAAAGATGCGCTTTCAGCTGAGAGCACCGCAGCTAGTCGATCATTTAGTTGTAACAATAAAACAGTAAAACTGAAATAACAGAGATCTGGCCGCTTTTGTTTCAGATTCTTTGTGACCCATATTCCATTCTTTATACAACCTTTTTAGCGAAAACTTCATAGACATAAACAATGAGTTCGCTTTCAGAATTAACACTGTAAAAAACTGTTTATTTGTCAAAAGTGAAGAGAGAATTGTTTTGTTTTGTGTTTATTTATATTGGTTACTTCTTATAAATGAATAAAAAGTAAAAAAATCTAATCAAATTAAACCACATTTATTCAAAGTAGGAACGTCAAAATTACATGAGACAGCCCCAAAAACGCCCGCCCTTCACCACTTCCTATGTGTTTTTGCTGGGAAAAAGAATTGGTGTAACAAACTCTCCAGCAACACATGTCTGTAGGTATGTTAGTTAAACTATATCTTATGGTGATATACCTATGAACTATAGGTATGATTCTTAAGTCTCATCAAAATCCATCTAGTAATTTTATCAAGAAAAGGTTACAAACATCCGATTATCGGCCACGGCGGCTGTTCTCATATAAAGAGATCAGCCAGCTGCGCAGGACATATTGTAGTGTACAAGCATTTGCGCTGACACAGGTGTACTCCCTATTCCCTCACTCTCATAGCCCGATGGGACGACAATCCGACACGACCGGCGAGAGATCAGGCGCAGGACCGATATTAATGTATCAATCACCAACCTACTGCTGGAAGTAGTTCACACAAAGCCCATGCAAGATCGTGGACACCAGCCAGTTTAGGAATATATCGCACAGTTGTAGTATTAAAATATATGGCACAGTTGTAGGTATTACTGAGAGCACTAATTAGAAATGCTATTAGTCTGACACCAGACTTTCAAACAAAAGCAGTCTGTTTGAAATACTTACCGTCAACGTCTCTGAAACAGAACTTTAGTTTCAGAAGTCACATTTATGTACTCGTACGAGTATATTACAGGCAGTGGAACTGAGTCCTGTGGTGTGACATGGTGGAACTTATAGTGATCCTGAGAGAACTTTTGTCCATTTTCTAACTGAATAAAAAGTACCCTATCTAGTTTTTCAGGATTTGGTCTTTGTGTGCACCAAATATTAATAATAATTTCTCAGGAACTATGGCTCCGATTTGAGAAATTATTTCAGTGTAAAGTTCGACGGCCAATATATTTTTTCACGATGCCAGACATGCAAATCTTTTTAATTCAATAAAGGTTTTGTGAATTTTATGGAAATACTTGTGTATTGTCTACCTTCGACAAACCAGAATTCTACTGAATTCGATTATTTTAAAAGCGTGCTGTATTTTTCGTTTTCCTCGCCGGTGGCATGCGGTAGGATAAATTCAGTAGTACAAGTTACCGGCTTTTTGGTACACATTTAGTATATGGATTTAGAAGGTAAATGTATGGGTGTTAGTGCTTAATAAGAGATGGGCACTACTACTGAAGGATCACTACTAGCGGTAAAAAAAAATCCTCCTTATTAAAAGGGCTAGTTATCCAACTATGTAATATGATCTGCAATGTTATTGGATCTTAAATAATATTTTTTCAATTTGCCTTGAATATATGTGGACTAGTAGCTTTGTTGTGAATAAAATTACATAAAAATAGATTTTTAACGCATTTGAACCTTTTCCATATTTAAAGAAAAATTAAGGCAATGTAAAAAGAACCGTCCTCTAAAAATCTTATAATAAATCTTCTTTCTTATATATAAAAATGAATTGCTGTTCGTTAGTCCTGTTAAAACTCGAGAACTGCTGGACCGATTGGGTTTATTTTGGTATCAAAATGTTTGTAGAGATTAAGGGAAGGTTCAAACGATGAGAAAATATGATTAGGTACAAAAAAAAAATACTAAAAGGTAAGTGATAAGAAGATCACCGGATCAGCTAGTTTATCATAAAAAATTGGTTAACAATACAATCTTGTACTTCTGAAATTTACTTCACAGTACAAAATACGGTGGTTTTTCAATACAATTTTATCGCCAGTCCTACAGGACCGCAACGTTTGATAACGCACGTAACGATAATTGGATTCCGCGATTTGTAATTTAAATTGTAATTTTATTACAAAATCGTTTATTCCTCTTAGGTGGGAATAACAGGTGTAAATTTTAGCAATTTGTACGTGTTTTTTTAAATATATTTTAGCCATTTTTAAGGAATAAGAAATATATTTTTTAGATTTTTTTTTCTTATTTCATAACTTGATGCTACATTTTTACATTATATTTTTTCCTTATTTCATAACTTTATGCTATTTTTGGTTACTATTTCAAAATTTTTTTTCTGGCTGGCTCACTGGCTGGCTCATTGGCATTGATTTACGCCTTTCGTTTGCCGGTTTCCCAAAAGGGAAGGTTCTCAATTCGGACGTTTACAAATACCAAGTGCTATTTATTTATGAACCAATTCCAAAGCAGTAATTCCTTTCAAAACCTAACTCCAATTGTCCTGAAAGTTGCTTCACTAAACAAAAAAGTAAACAAAAGAGAAACACAGATAAAAGTACCGGATTTAAATTGATAATCCGCCACGCCAGTCCGACGAAGCCGTCGCGTGGCGGATGCTCAGCAATTATAAAATGTTCACAACACAGGATTCTACAGGCTGAACACTACAGAGTACAGCCGTGAACAAAAAGGATAATATAAACTTGACTGACGATTTGCTTTTTAGGGTTCCGGAGGTATTCCTCGAAACGCCACTGGTTTGAAACGCACCTAATGAAACGCTCCTTTATTATTCCTCAGAGCGCACCTGTTAGTTGGATTTTGTTAAATTGTTATCGAGAGTTATACTAAAAGGTGCGTTTCAAAACAGTGGCGCTTCGAAGAATACCTCGGGATTCGTACCCGTAGTGTAAAACGGCATCCTATTACTAAAAGTACAGTTGCTGAGGAGTTTGTTGCGCCACTTCTTCTTTCCAGCAAAAACACATTATAGGAAGTGGTGAAGGGCGGGCGTTTTTGGGGCTGTCTCGTGTAATTTTGACGTTCGAAAAGTGCTGTTTACAGCCTACTTTGAATAAATGCTTTTTGTTTTTGAAAAAAAACACTTCGATATCCAATACGGGGTCATTAATGCACTAGCAACTTGCCATCATTCCTACTTTACCCGTATAATAGGTATCAGTGTAACCGGTGGATTCTTTGTGTTCAAGCAATGTATTACACTACAAAATTGCGAAGGTTTGAAAGTTGCTAGTGCATTGATGTTCGCGACTGTCCATCCATCCGTTCGTGAGTCACCAGATTGTATCTCTAGAACCGTATAAGCTAGACATTTTAAATTTTCACAGTTGTTGTATTATTGTTGCCGCTATAACAATAGCTACTGAAAACTAAAATAGAATAGGTACATATTTTTTGGAGCTCCCATACAACAATTTAGTTTTTTTATAAATAATGGTACGGAATCCTTTGTGCGCGGATCCGACTCGTACTTGGCCGGTATTTTTTTGTTTTTTATTCAACGCTTTGCTCATGTTTTTCTTTTTTGTAAAGTTTAAAACGCTTCTGAAGTGCTTTTTTTGATTAGAGTTAGTTTCTGTTTTAGTGGATTTTGAATTGGTCTATCGATGTTTGCAAGTTGTTGGTCGAATAAAAGTAAAGTAAAAGTAGTCCACTTTTCGTTGTGTCGAAAAAAAGGAAGAAGTACTTGATATCTAGCTAGGTGTATAAATTTAATACTATAGGCTCTTTGTAACTTTATTCTTGTAATTTAAAACTGTCAAAAGAATGCTCTCATTGTACATATAAATTTTTTCTTTTGTAGTAAATGTCATTTATTCTATTTAATTTACCTCATTACCAAATTGCTTGTAGGTATAATATTCCATTAAAAATTGATGTAGTTGATTTATACTTATACTGTTAATTAATACGTATTTTGCCTGTGTCCCGTGAAAACTACTGCCCGTACGCGCATAAAATATAGTCACACGAACTGGTCACATAGGCATAGAGTAGCTTCCCAGCAGTGAAATTAAATTTTAAATCGGCTTAGTAGCTTCGTAGCCAAACAAACAAACTAAAAATCTTTTAATATCATTAGCATACAACTGTAGATTCAGTGTTGAAGAATATTAATTCGTCAAATGAAAACCTTTCGTTGAATTTTCCCAAGCATTATAAATGCAGAATTCTAACAGCTCTTCAACTGTAAACTAAAGTGGCGATCATGTTTTTGTTTATTTAACTGCGAAGCCGTTTATACTGAGAAGCTGGGCTTGTAAATTGAGCAGCAGGTCTTGTTACAAACGGCTGGCACCGTTCTGTTGCGATAAGGCTCCGAGAACACTGCACCTTAACACGACTAGTTGAGCTGTGGAGATGCCTTTGATACCCAGAAATTTGATAATAAAGCTAGTATTTTTATACTTTAAGTGATTTTTTCATACATTAAATATTTCAAAATTTAAACCTATGTGTTATTTAGGTTTTTCAAAAGTTATAGTATTCAATTGCTTTCGTTAAGATTGATTGTTAGGCCGGGTTGTTCGATTTAACTTTAACTATAACCTAACCTTAACCGGCCGTCAAATGGCCGCCCATTGGTCAATTTTTTGACGTGACAGCTGTGTAACCAATGGGCGGCCATTTGACGGCCGGTTNAGCAGCATAACTCGGAACGTGTGAAGGAATTTGACCTACTGCTAGATTTGGATTTAATTTTGAAGGAGTTTTTATTAGGCTGTATTTGTAGTCAAATGTTGCGTTTTAGTGTTAATCTCTGATGCAAAAATAGGGGGGGGGGGGTTATAAGTTTAATTAATGTGTATATCTGCTTATGTCACTGTAACTCTAAAATATGATTTTAATAAAAAAAAACAATAGAAATCAAAAATTCTGAACTGGTATGTACCTCGACAGTTAAAATTTACTCTGAAAGCCTCGTAAATGTAATTTTTTCCATTATGTTTATTGCAATTTTAGGAAGATAACTTCGCCAAAAACATACTATAACTTTGTCCTGAACAGCTATATTTCTCATACTTACGAGGTTTTTACTCTTTATTTTTACTGCGCTATGCAGTACGGAAACGATTCATGTAAAATAAGAGCTTAATTTTAGATCGATTTTTAAACATGAATAAATTAATAGTTTAAAAAACATGCTTATACTAGTGCACGTAAAAGCCAAAAATTAATTATGGATCGTTCAAGTTGTCTCCATTTGTGGACTGAAGTGAACAGGAAGAACTGCTTGTATGATGCTATCGTAGCATCAGCCTTAGAAGGTGGTTAAATTAGTTGGGTACCTTAGATTTGATTAGGTACATTTTAGTTACATACATGCAGATCGACCTAATAAAAGTGTGTTGAAATTAATTTGAACCTAACACAACTGCCAATGTCATAGAATTAGCAAATTGCTAGAAGTGGCCCTATTTTCCGAGTGTCACATGACACCTCTAGTATTCCAATTCTGTGTGCGATAGAATATTTGTTCACTTAATTAGTTCAACCCGCAATTGTGTGGTGGTCGCCAACAGTGCCTGTGACATGTGCACCGAATGCATAGCCTGTGTGTTTTCGTGTACATAGCTAGATACTGCATTTCTAATGCCACTATGAAGCTTTTGGTTTGAAACATAGAGATAAAATTTCGGATGCGTCATCATCGTTCTCCTGCCCTTACCCCAATTTTATCTCGGGTCGGCCCAGCATGTTTTTTTCTTCGATTCTATGGCTTTTCAATGACATAAAACCGCAATAACTGCAACTTATAACAGATTGTTAAACTGAAGTGGAAAGTATTTAGAAGAAAATAGAAACCACCTCTTGTTTTACAATTATCCAAAATAAACGTAACTTAAATGAACAGTTCAAACATCAATATATTGACAATAAAAAGCAAGCCACCATTAATCCATTAAACAATTAAAGGTAATCCAAAAAAGTACGCTTTTTACAATTCCAACAGCAAAAAAGGCAGTCCAAAGAGAAAGCTCTTTAATTAACCCTGTCTAAAGACTATAAGAATGCAAATCGAAATAACGAAGCTACAAAGACGGCGTGTTCCACTGTGTCCGACTGCGACTCAGCATTGTGCAACAGACGGGAGGATCGAATTAAATGGGCGCCGAACACTCATTACGGCAACGGGTGTACTTGTACTCTTGTTTTGTCATCGTGTCGAGTGGAGTGGACAAGCGCATTCTATTTTCAAATACAGATTTCTTTTTATTTTATCTTACGTGGTTATGTAAAAGTACGGTAAAAGTCGCACGGGTCGACCATAAGGTAAACGGTGAATTTACCTATTGTTGAAGCCATTTATATGCGTTCTATTTATCTATGCGATCTTACTTTAACATGGGAGATATTATTCGCTGATTTTCGAGTAGAGTCTAGAACTGGATAAACTGGATAATAACTGATAAATTAGTAATAGAAATCGGTCATAAGTGAACTTGGCGCAATCGATCCGAGGATGGGTCACCATCTTATCATGACGCATTCCAAAAGCAAGTTACAATAGAGCGTCCAGGCTGTCTTTTAAACAGCTTTGGCAGTCGTCACGGGTAGTCAGTAGCCAGCAAGTCTAAGGCCGGGTTGTTCGATTTAACTTTAACTATAACCTAACCTTAACCGGCCGTCAAATGGCCGCCCATTGGTCAATTTTTTGACGTGACAGCTGTGTAACCAATGGGCGGCCATTTGACGGCCGGTTAAGGTAAGGTTATAGTTAAAGTTAAATCGAACAACCCGGCCTTAGACTTGCTGGCTACTGACTACCCGTGACGACTGCCAAAGCTGTTTAAAAGACAGCCTGGACGCTCTATTGTAACTTGCTTTTGGAATGCGTCATGATAAGATGGTGACCCATCCTCGGATCGATTGCGCCAAGTTCACTTATGACCGATTTCTATTACTAATTTATCAGTTATTATCCAGTTTATCCAGTTCTAGACTCTACTCGAAAATCAGCGAATAATATCTCCCATGTTAAAGTAAGATCGCATAGATAAATAGAACGCATATAAATGGCTTCAACAATAGGTAAATTCACCGTTTACCTTATGGTCGACCCGTGCGACTTTTACCGTACTTTTACATAACCACGTAAGATAAAATAAAAAGAAATCTGTATTTGAAAATAGAATGCGCTTGTCCACTCCACTCGACACGATGACAAAACAAGAGTACAAGTACACCCGTTGCCGTAATGAGTGTTCGGCGCCCATTTAATTCGATCCTCCCGTCTGTTGCACAATGCTGAGTCGCAGTCGGACACAGTGGAACACGCCGTCTTTGTAGCTTCGTTATTTCGATTTGCATTCTTATAGTCTTTAGACAGGGTTAATTAAAGAGCTTTCTCTTTGGACTGCCTTTTTTGCTGTTGGAATTGTAAAAAGCGTACTTTTTTGGATTACCTTTAATTGTTTAATGGATTAATGGTGGCTTGCTTTTTATTGTCAATATATTGATGTTTGAACTGTTCATTTAAGTTACGTTTATTTTGGATAATTGTAAAACAAGAGGTGGTTTCTATTTTCTTCTAAATACTTTCCACTTCAGTTTAACAATCTGTTATAAGTTGCAGTTATTGCGGTTTTATGTCATTGAAAAGCCATAGAATCGAAGAAAAAAACATGCTGGGCCGACCCGAGATAAAATTGGGGTAAGGGCAGGAGAACGATGATGACGCATCCGAAATTTTATCTCTATGTTTCAAACCAAAAGCTTCATAGTGGCATTAGAAATGCAGTATCTAGCTATGTACACGAAAACACACAGGCTATGCATTCGGTGCACATGTCACAGGCACTGTTGGCGACCACCACACAATTGCGGGTTGAACTAATTAAGTGAACAAATATTCTATCGCACACAGAATTGGAATACTAGAGGTGTCATGTGACACTCGGAAAATAGGGCCACTTCTAGCAATTTGCTAATTCTATGACATTGGCAGTTGTGTTAGGTTCAAATTAATTTCAACACACTTTTATTAGGTCGATCTGCATGTATGTAACTAAAATGTACCTAATCAAATCTAAGGTACCCAACTAATTTAACCACCTTCTAAGGCTGATGCTACGATAGCATCATACAAGCAGTTCTTCCTGTTCACTTCAGTCCACAAATGGAGACAACTTGAACGATCCATAATTAATTTTTGGCTTTTACGTGCACTAGTATAAGCATGTTTTTTAAACTATTAATTTATTCATGTTTAAAAATCGATCTAAAATTAAGCTCTTATTTTACATGAATCGTTTCCGTACTGCATAGCGCAGTAAAAATAAAGAGTAAAAACCTCGTAAGTATGAGAAATATAGCTGTTCAGGACAAAGTTATAGTATGTTTTTGGCGAAGTTATCTTCCTAAAATTGCAATAAACATAATGGAAAAAATTACATTTACGAGGCTTTCAGAGTAAATTTTAACTGTCGAGGTACATACCAGTTCAGAATTTTTGATTTCTATTGTTTTTTTTTATTAAAATCATATTTTAGAGTTACAGTGACATAAGCAGATATACACATTAATTAAACTTATAACCCCCCCCCCCCTATTTTTGCATCAGAGATTAACACTAAAACGCAACATTTGACTACAAATACAGCCTAATAAAAACTCCTTCAAAATTAAATCCAAATCTAGCAGTAGGTCAAATTCCTTCACACGTTCCGAGTTATGCTGCTACCATACCACAGCCTCATGTATAAATTCCGGGCATTAGGCCATGACCACACATTAGCAACTAAAACTAATTAAGTGGTGAATAGCTGCTGTATCTGTGGTCGCGATTGGATTGTCACACAATTACAATGATGTTATCTGTTGATGTGCGCTTATGGTGCATGGAATGGAACGTTGTGCGCTAGAGTCTGGTAAATGTCTCATTGTATAATTATGTTAATTTCAGAATACTTCAGTATATATTATAAACTAGCTTCCGCCAGCGGTTTCACCCGCTTTCCCGTGGGGACTAATGAGCACCAGGATAAAAAGTAGCCTTTCTCAATAAATGGGCTATCTAAAACTGAAAGAATTTTTCAAATCGGACCTGAGATTAGCGCGTTCAAACAAACAAACTCTTCAGCTTTATAATATTAGTACAGATTTAAATAGGCCTTAGAGCCGAAGCCTTTCGGGGCAGCGGAATTGTTAAAAAGAGTTTGGGGGCCCTGGTAAGTATACAAAATGCTCTTGAAGGAACAAAGATGGGTTATATTTTAGGCAGTAAATAAAGGCCTGATACTTCCTCCCGCTGCACCCATAGAGGGAAGAGTCATTTGGTTAATTCCGGCGTAAAAAATAAACATATATTAAAAACCGGCCAAGTGCGAGTTGGACTCGCGCGCGAAGGGTTCCGTACCAAGCTGTAGTTCCACGCTTGAGTAACAGATGGCGTTGTATTCAAATTGCACTGTCTTTATGATTTATTGTATGGGGACCCCCCTTAATATATAACTTTTTTTAATTTTTAGTATTTGTTGTTATAGCGGCAACGAAAATACATCATTTGTGAAAATTTCAGCTTTCTAGCTATCACGGTTAATGAGATANTTATAATTTATTGTATGGGGACCCCCCTTAATATATAACTTTTTTTAATTTTTAGTATTTGTTGTTATAGCGGCAACGAAAATACATCATTTGTGAAAATTTCAGCTTTCTAGCTATCATGGTTAATGAGATACAGCGTGGAGACAGACAGACAGACAGACAGACAGACAGACAGACAGACAGACAGACAACGAAGTCTTAGTAATAGGGTTCCGTTTTTACCCTTTGGGTACGGAACCCTAAAAAGTGACTGTGAAACAGTGATTTCTTCTTGGTAATTCCCTACAATAAAATTTTGTACTGAATGATTTTGTCGACCATACATTCCAGTCGTAACGTACCATACATATTGATTTATCTTTCTTCTGTACTACCTGATATATATCTGGTACGGTTTGTTTGTCATTTCAAACAATTAATTACGATAATGCGTCGGTACACTACGGGCGACGGATTTCAAACACTCATGTGTCTTGTACGATCTATAGAATACACTGCGGGGCTGTAAAAATGGGTCAGTCGGGAAAATAATTATATTTAGATATGTTAGTTCTTTTGGATTTAAAAACTTTGTTTGTCTTCATTTGTCTGACATGACGTGGAAACTTTTTTTTGTACTAGGAAGAAAGCGTTGTGTGTTATTCACATCTAAAACTACAATTATTACTGACTAGCTTCCGCCAGCGGTTTACCCGCTCTCCCGTGGGAACTACTGCGCGCACCCGGATAAAAATGGGCTATCTAATACTGAAAGAATTTTTCGAATCGGACCAGTAGTTCCTGAGATTAGCGCATTCAAACAAACAAACTCTTCAGCTTTATAATATTAGTATAGATAAGTTCCATCAAAATTATTTTTGCTGCTTGCGTATGAAGAAGTAAGAAGCATAATTTTCTATTTCTATATAATATAAAATAGCGTCTTGCATACAATGAAAAAATGTTCCCAAAATAGATTAAAATAAAATATAATCTTATTTTCTTTCAAATAAAAAGTAAAGAAAACACGAAAACTTTTTAAATTATTACAATGACGAGGCGACTTTAAGGGCCGTGAATACTTGTGTATCTCGACTTACGTCGTTAAAATTATATTATAATAATTATAACTTTTATAATTATGTACTTTAACATTTCTAATTTGTTTAGAAATAAAACATGTCGCCTACTTAATTTGCATGTTAATAGACTGAGACTGGTATATTAATTTGATTTTATTGAATTACAAAATTAGAAATTAGTAATGAATTTGTCTATAACAATGAAGTTATATTTATTTTTGAATGCTATGATTATTATTCAAACAATGAATGGAACAAATAATTAATCACTTTGTTATTACACTGAACTTAGTACAAGTTTTAAATATATTATGTATTTGTAACTAGATCTTTCCACTAATCATTTTCATCATAGAAAACTGCTTATCCGGATAAATATTTATAGGTATACATTAAATCCGTGCTTAAAATCAGAACCCAAGTTAGTGCCATCAAAATTGCCTTTATAATGTTAAGCAATATTGTTGGACTATTTTTACTATTTCAAAGAAAACTATACCCATTAACAAAATTATTCAAGTCATATTAGAAACAGATCGTAATGAAATTTTGTTTGAAAGAATATTTTTATGAAATGTTTTTATTTATTTTAAAGCCCACTTAAAGAATATTTGTTAAAAATTTTCGGGTGTATTAAATGTCAAAGACTTTGATTTAATATTAGCTTATTTTAAATAGATTTTTCGTATTTTTAGAGAATTAAACACAGATTGAAATGCGTTAAGGATTGCTTTCTATATTTTTTTACCGCATAAACTTTTAATCTGTTCGGTAGCAGAAAACGGAGTAACATTTTTTAATACTCATTGTTCCAAAGCAGTAATGAATGCATATACCATGAAGAATATGCATAAGAAATATAAATAATATTTAAAAAAAATAGATTTAATGTCATTTTTGCAATTATTTTTCCGTTCACGACATTATATAGGTACGCATTCACTTATACACGGACGTAAAAAAACCTTACTACTTTTTTTTCATGTCCCTTCTTGTATATGTACTAATAACGTCATCAAACTATGAAATTTAATTACACCGTTAATTGAACTAAACAGAAAATGTTAGTGCAAGTTATCAAGACGTTCAAGCCACTAACTTTGCCGTACTAAACTCCAGTTAACAAGTTCTGAACTTAACGTATACGCGTTGATGTTACAGTTTGCTTATCTACAATGTTGAGATAAACGGATCATACACTTGAAACCAATAAATTTGGGGCAGTTAAGAAAATATTTTATCTGATATAGTAAAATATAATTAAAGTAGATATATTACTTTGTAAATTAATAAAACAATTAAATAATTTTCCATAGTTTGTTTTATTAGTAACATATAAATCGTTTTTTTTTTGTAATATTCAAACCAGTCTATGTAAAAAAGTTGGCTGAAGTTAAAGCGGGCAATATTTTATTGAAATTGTTTATTTTTTCTGCGGCTTAATCTGGAATATCTCAAAGAAAGATTGAAGACTCAATATTTATCATTGGCTAAGGCATATAAAGTGATATATTTATACAGTTCTTAAGCATTTAAATAAATTGTTTTCTCTGAAAATGGTATGTCAAAATAGTAATTATTTATAAAAATATATTTCTTTTAATATTTTGGCAATTTATTTTCCTGTGGTTTTTTCCTCAAAACATATTCCCCTCAACTTAGTTAAGGAAAATAAAGACAAAATATTTTTTTAATTTAATTTTTATTATCCTGTATTAACACGTTCGCGGACGGTACCGCTTGAGTCTGTGTTCTAGAATGACACAGTAAATCTTCATACAAATTTATATGACGTATAAATACGTAGAGTCCCATGATATCACACGTTTTAAAGATAACATGACAGAAACGTTTTATCACGTCATCGTATGCATACGTTCTGTCATTATAAGCGAAACTAATAAGACGTGTATCGACACAACGTATAATAACGTCCGTAGTGGTTTTTGACAATTTTTGTCGGTAATTAAAAGAACGAGAACTTTCACTCAAAAAGCATTTATTCAAAGCAGGCTGAAAACTGCACTTTTCAAACGTCAAAATTACATAAGACAGCCCCAAAAACACCCGCCCTTCACTACTTCCTATGTGTTTATGCTGGGAAGAAGAAGTGGCGCAACAAACTCCCCAGCAACTACCTGATGTATTCACTTGTGGGTCAAAATATTTATCCAAGTGTCCATCATCATCCTGGTAAGGATTCGCTTCGGTAGAGTTGTCGAAATCGTCGAAAATTCTCATTAGTCTTGTCTTGCGCTTATCGATCTAAAAACAAACAAAACAACCCATTATATAGCATTTTCATACAGTAAACTTATTAATTCATTATATTCTAATATAGTTGAGAGCCAAGTAACAATAAAACAATAACATAAACTAAATACTTACGATGTTTTGTCTCTGCAAAAATTACGATTCGCCACAAAGTCGCCACTGGAACTCGAGCGCACCCCCAGGTGACACTGTCGCACTGAGTGTAGGAGCGCGGGGAGCGCGGGGGACGTATAAACACGTTGTGCGGGTGTGCGAAGCATTGCCGCACACTATCAACGGCATATGTTTGAAATGGTTAAAAACTTACTCTACGTGACAGTAAGGTTTTTAGTATTTCACATGTTGTGACACAAGGTATATCCAATAAGATTTTAACTTGAAAGTTCATCGGAAATGGACGGCCTGTCGTAAATAATATTTTATAATTGAACGTCATCGTACGTTGTGTCATATCAAAATCTCAAATTATGACTTACAAACACGTTCTGTCCTCGAAAGTGTTAACACGTAATTGAGTGCGATGAGGAAGTAATTTGACGCCATATTTATTACATTTCTATATTTTTCGAAAATCTTGTGAATGTTATTTTTTGTCAAAATGTTATTAATATTTTATTTTGATTGTTATAATTTTGAATCTCATTTCAAATAATTACTTAGGTACAATCCCCCCCCCCCCTCGTTGGTCTCGTTGTCGCATAGCCGACTGCTGATCACGAGGTCTCGGGTTCGATTCCCGGGACGGGCCGAAATCGCTTTGTGGGTTTTAGAAACTTTCACAAAGCAGCCCGGAGTTGGAAGTTGGTGATTGATACACCCGTGCATCGGAGAGCACGTTAATGTCGGTCCTGCGCCTGATCTCTCTCCGGTCGTGTCAGATTGCCGTCCCATCGGGTTATGAGAGTGAGGGAATAGGGAGTGCACCTGTGTCTGCGCAAATGCTTGTGCACTATAATATGTATGTCCTGCGCAGCTGGCTGATCTCTTTATATGAGAACAGCCGCCGTGACCGATAATCGGCTAGGAGGCCATCATCATCAGGTACAATCTTTGTATGTATGTCACCACTGATACTAATATGCTAAAAAGTTTGATTGTTGAGTTAAATACGTTAATCAGAAATCGTTGGAATCTGAAATAAAAAGTTTTTATTTAATATTTTTTTTTATTCTCAGAAACTCCTAGTCCGGTTTCAAAAATTCTATCAATGTTAGATAACTAATTTATGGAGGAAGGCTTTGTGCTACTTTTACTTTGTACTATCAAACGTGTGCCAAACCGGCGGCGGCGGTGGAAATAAATATGACCTTTTGGTATCAATGTGTTCGTACTTCCAGTTCGTGTAACAATGCTGTAGGCACGTTCTGTGGTCAGGCGCAGTGTCCAGAACATTCGATATCCACTAGCTTTTGTTTACAAAAGATGTACCCAGTTTCACGGCAATACAGTGTACGTTCGGATCGTATAATAAAACATTGTTTTGTTTGTCAGTAAGGTTTTCATACGAAATGTTAAATTCTACATTAAAACTGCTCCGCTTACCCGGATGAAAAGTAACTTATAGCCTTCCTCGATAAATGGGCTATCTAACACTGAAAGAATTTCTCAAATCTCAAATTCCTGAGATAAGTGCGTTCAAACAAACAAACAGAAAAACAAGGTTATATAAGATATACTTTACTATGTAAGATATATTGATTTATCTTTGTTTTAATGATAAATACGTAGTCAAAAGTAGTAATATACTAAAACCCATTCTAGTACCACACTTGTTCCTTGTAAACTGGCTTTAATATTGTCTATATTTAACATTTGAGTATAAACGCATAAACCACACATAAATCCAAATTTACTAAAAAAAACCGGCCAAGTGCGAGTTGGACTCGCGCATGAAGGGTTCCGTACGTTTATTGTATGGGGACCCCCATTAATATATATATTTTTAAATTTTTAGTATTTGTTGTTATAGCGGCAATGGAAATACATCATTTGTGAAAATTTCAGCTTTCTAGCTATCACGGTTAATGAGATACAGCGTGGAGACAGACAGACAGACAGACAGACAAACGGACAGACAGACAGACAGACAACGAAGTCTTAGTAATAGGGTTCCGTTTTACCCTTTGGGTACGGAACCCTAAAACCACATTCACATAACTTCAATTTCCCATCTTCCAGCTACAAAAATATTAACTATTTTTAGATATAAATCCTGCCTGAACTAAAATCAACATCGTTTCCTACATAGTGTATGTAATATTGAAAGTTCAATGAAAGCTTCAACAAAGAACTTATGAAAGAAAGAATAATGGAGTGAGTATTATAGCTCCTATTCTTGCTCCTTAAAGATCAAAAGCAAAGACAGTTTTTGTAGTTTTTTTTTTGTGTGAAATCTTGATGTTTTATATAGTAGTCTCGTTGGTCTAGTGGTCGCATAGCCGACTGCTGATCACGAGGTCTCGGGTTCGATTCCCGGGACGGGCCGAAATCACTTTGTGGGTTTTCGAAACTTTCACAAAGTTGCCCGGAGCTGGAAGTTGGTGATTGATACACTCGTGCATCGGAGAGCACGTTAATGTCGGTCCTGCGCCTGATCTCTCTCCGGTCGTGTCGGATTGCCGTCCCATCGGGTTATGAGAGTGAGGGAATAGGGAGTGCACCTGTGTCTGCGCAAATGCTTGTGCACTATAATATGTCCTGCGCAGCTGGCTGATCTCCTTATATGAGAACAGCCGCAGTGGCCGGCAATCGGCTAGGTGATTGAATGTTATGGTGAAGACTCTGTATAAAAGACTAGCTTTTGCCAGCGGTTTCACCCGCGTCCCGAGGGTCACCCTTCCTCGATAAATGATCAATGGGCAATATCTAACACTGAAAGAATTTTTCAAATTGGACCAGCAGTTCCTGAGATAAGCGCGGTCAAACAAACAAACAAACTCATCAGTTTTATAATATTAGTCTAGATTTTATTGGTAGGATGTTATGCATGTACAGACGACAGCAGGTCAACATATACGAATCTGTCAAATTTTACCAATCGAAACTTAACCTACCTCCATTGTAATTAGGTTGAAAATCGATTGCAGAAATATGGCAGATTGTGGTAACTTGATGTGCTGTCGTCTGTACATACAGACGCCCGAATCTGTGAAAATGGAACCTTCCACCATTGTGATACGGTTGAAAATTTATTGATGAAATTTTCACACATTGAGGTAGGTTGATACAAGCATTCGCTATGTTAGATTAGAAAGAAAGAAAGAAAAACCATTTATTCCACACAAAGAAAAGCAAAAGGCAACAAACATATATTATATACTAAGGACAAAACAAACAATCAAAAACTGCAGTTGCCTCCCTAATGTATGAAAAGGGTCAGCGCTCAGCTTAAATGCTGTGAATCGTGCTAGCAGGCTCGAGTCAACAGCGCTGGTTTTCAGCGCTGACCCTTATTACGATGGATGTTAGAACAGGTATGTCGCAGTCGAATTGTATAAGCCGCCATATTATATTACGGCTAGCCGTTACCAAAAAAGTTGTTTCGAAATGAGGCGATTCAGCAATTAGCCAGATTGCCAATAAGGCGGCCGTGATGAATGACGTATGGTGGCGAATAAGTTTCAGCAGTTTTTTATTCATTTGAAAACGGTTCCGTTTTTGATAATAATGTTATATGGAAGATCATATATACAACTACGACATATGCAACGGTTGAATATTTCGAAAATCTAACATATGTCTCAGTTTTACGTTAAATCATTAATACCAACGATAGAACTATGTTTTGCTTATCTTAAAAGTTTTTTACGACAATAACTAAGCACTCCAAGCTTTCAAGTTTATTCCCCCTAAACATTATTGAAACAATCTACATTGCACCATCTGCTTTAAAACTTGCAATTCACCAGCTAGACTATAAAAATATATTGAAGGTAACAAGTGCATTAAACCCTAGACTTCATCTAAAATGTATGGAACATAAGCGCTCATGTAATTGGATGCAGCACCAGTTTAACAACTAATTACTCTAAGTATCCTATCTAATACTCTAATGGTATTATGACTACAATATTTTTATGGACTTAATGCATTTTGTCTAAATTGAAGCACTTACTTTAATAAACAATGTTATTTTTTTAGGGTTCAGTAACAAAGTGGAAAACGCTGAGATTTCGCTGACTGTCTGTCACCAGGCTTTCTTACGAACTGTGACAGTAACAGTTGAAATTTTCACAAATCGAACCATCGTTCTGTCCAGTTGCCAACCTGACCTGCCCGTAGTGCACCCTATTAATAAACGAACAAGGATTTGGAGAACGATTGGTGGCGGGTGGCGGTATAACCAACACACATCAGCAAGTGGGACATTAAATGCCTTGCTCGAAGATGGACAGCAGTATCTCCGCAGCTAAAAATATCATACACTGCGCTTACCAACACACATGCTCTGCGCGGTGAGTACGAGAAGATCCCCTCAACTTGGACCTATGTCTAGTAGTGGAGGTTTTACTGCTGTACTGTCACCATCATCTGCCTAGCCTTTTCCTAACTATATTGAGTTCGGCTTCCAGTCTAACTGGATGCAGCTGAGAACCCGTGTTTTACATGGAGCGAGTGCCTTTCTTACCTACACAACTCAGTTACCCGGGCAACCCGATACTTCTCGCTTGGTAAGACTGGTTGTCAGACTTTCTGGCTTCGGACTACCCGTAACGACTGCCAAAGATGTTCAAATGACAGCCGGGACCCACCAATTTATCGTGCCTTCCGAAACACGGAAGAACTCGTTATGACAAGATGGTCTCCCATCTACGGACCGATCGCGTCCAGCGTTGATAGATCGATCCGTGGAGCTATGCCTTAATCACGAGCTCTTCAACTGCTACTGTCACCGTTTTATAGAAAATGATAGGTACGGAACCCCTCATGCACGAGTGCTTCTCGTAAACTTACTATTTTAAACTTTTGAGTGTCACTGCTTTTTGATTATTTATTTAGAACTCTGAGCACGAGAAGGTCCAAGATATTTTATGGTTCAGAAAATTGGATGTGAAATGTTGCACGTAGCGAGATAATGCTTTGCTAAATAGTTTTGAGAAGCATGTACTCGTGTGTTATAATATTGAATCTGGCTAATGGAGTGTGAATAACCCCACTTATACGATACAATCAACTTATCGTCAAATACCAATATGTCACTTAAGTTTGAGTTGTATTTATAAAAATGTTTTGCAGTTACAGAGACTATACTAATATTATAAAGTTGAAGAGTTTGTTTGCACTGGTTAACGTCAGGTCTAGTAGGAACTGATTTGAAAAAATCTTTCAGTTTTAGATTTATAGGATAGTCTACTTTATTTGTTTATTAAATAGTGGTAGGTGCATGGTTTTTTTCCGATATTAAAAGATGTAAAATATTTTATCCAGGTGTGTCGAGTTGTTACCACGGCATGCAGTTAACCATTCGATAGGCAACTTATACCTATTCAGGTATGACAAAAGAAGTAGTAGTGTAATTTCAAATTTTACATAAAGATGGCGATTTAACGAAGACTGTACCAGGACATCCCCCAATGCTTCACAAAAGTACTTATTGATTAAAACGTCTCCAAAGGAATTATATAATTTTTCTTTGTTCACCACCTGCTGTCTTATTCAACTTTGTCAAAAAAATCCAAAGCATTCATCCCGGTCCCTCAATTCCCTTTGAAAATAAACCTTTTGAGATATCTTTTCAAATATTTGCAGACGCTAATTAATCTTGGACGTCTTAATAAAGTGTCTTGAGTGTAAAAATAAGGGTGCGTCCCTTTTGTAGCGGGCGGTGGAGGGTTAGGTGTGAACACTCTGAAGGGTTTGGGACACTCGATACCCCTTCAAAAGTGGCGAAGTGTTAAGACCTGCCTCATTATTTCAAGTTGGTGTCTCGCCAGATGATTATATGATGTCTTGAGTTTTACAAGGTCAGGCATAGGTGGGAGACCTTATCATTATTTTGTATTTCCATAAAATATATTTTTAATGTTAAAATTCGGAAGGTCGAATTATAGTTTGTTACTCTGTCACAAAAAAAAACAAATGGATTTGTGTTTGGTAAACATGTAGTGAGTGTTCCGTATTCAAAAAGGCAAGTTTTTTTTGTTATACTGAAAATATAAAATACTATCTTCTGCCAGCGGCTTCGCCCGCTTCCCGAGATGACTATTTCCCGTACCCGGATAAAAAGTAGCCTATGTTGTTCCTCAGGGTCTATTCTATATTTTTACAAAATTTCACCAAAATCGGCTCACTGGTTTAGGCGTGAAAGCGTAACAGACAGTCAGAGTTACTTTCGCATTTATAATAAACTAGCTTCTGCCCGCAACTTCGTACGCGGATCCTGATTTTTTTATAATCATATTTTCTCATCGTTAAAACCTTCTTTCGATCTGTACAAACATTTTAAGACCAAAATAAGCCCGATCGGTCCAGCCGTTCTTGAGTTATGCGCTTACCAACACATTTAGCGATTCATTTTTATATTATAGATAATAATAATTTATTATTTATTATATTGAGACTATTTTTGTATTTTTAAATGTTTTGTTTTTTTTATATGTATTTATAAAATATTTAAAAATATAAAAATATGTGAATAAATGAATGAGAAATAATAATATTAGCAGGGAAGTAGGGATTTGGTACCTACATGAAATCAGTCTACGGCAATGAAACCGTTTGAAAAGTGTCCAAATTCACGACTTCTAAGTCCCATGAGAAGATCGAGGCTTTTGAGCAGTGACAGCCAGTTACACAGGTTCCAGATAAAGTACTAGATAGCTATCTTACAGATAGTGGCATAGAAAAGTTGACAGAATTAGAAACATTTCTATTGCATTATCAGTGAACCTGTCATATCCTGTGTTATCGGTAAAACTGGTGCTGAATCTTTTCACTTTTTTCAAACTGCTACAGTTTTCACAATTAAATTAGACCAACTGGCCTATGAAGAAGCAGTTATCCTAATAAAACCATTAAAATCAAAAACCTCGTTTAAAGTTAAAAATAGCTTAGAATCCGCTCATTATTTTTGGGATTTAAAAATAAACGATCGGCTTTGTAATGCCTTTTAATAAATAAAGAAAATACCTATTTTCAAGAACAAAGACGATAAATGTTTAAGCCTATTATTTTCAGTTGAGTAATTTTTCCATATCACTGATTCTAGTTTTATTTAACCTAAACCGCTTTTATTGAAGTCTCGCCCCAAAATTAAAAATGTCTTCTAATTAGTTAGATATATAAATCTACTTTTTTGTGTATTTCTTTCAGTAATGGTATGCCTATAATAATAATGTATAGAAGTGCCTGTATATAAGATACTAGCTTCTGCCTGCGGTTTCACCCGCGTCCCGCGTTCCGCGCGTGGAAACTAGTCGGTGCACCCGGATAAAAAGTGGTCTGTTCCTCGATAGGCTATCTAACACTGAAAGAATTTGTCAAATCGGACCAGTAGTTCCTGAGATTGGCGCGTTCAAACAAACAAACTCTTTAGCTTTATAATATTAGTATAGATTTATGTCAGAGATGAGCGAAAAAGTTGCAGGCGAAATTAATACATCGCAGTTTTTGACTAGACTTTTAGGCAAACACTCTATTTGCATAGCTTTTATTCAATTACTTAGGTTTGAGAGAAAAATACAATTAAATTGTCTGTATAGCTATACCAAGAAAAATGCATTACTATTTTGAACAAGTACTATCTCACTTGAGGTGAAAGACCGTGTTAAGTGTTAACGACCCTATATGTAGTTTACTTTGAATGTGTATGCGTGTACTAAGCAATAGAGATTCTATTATTTGGATACTTAGGGCTTACTTTAAGTTCTACAGAGAATGCTCTAACCATTCTTAGCGGATTTACCTCACATCAATATTAAACGAAAATATTGTAAGATTTTATATAATTTTGCACGAGAGACAGTTGTTGAGGGCGTTAATGTGATATGTTGGTGATCAAGATGAATATGTACAAATGACAGCCAAGACCCACCAACTACACCAAAAAGAAGTAGAAACCTATATAGCATATTTTTTGAAAAAGCATTCAGTGGCGTGGATCGCGCTATCTAAATCTATAATTTCCCCCTTTTAAGAGAATACCTGCTCAATAGATTTGCTTTTCTTCTATAGGTTTATAAACTTGTATAATGATTTGAAAACAAACTTATTCAATTGTGTATCCGTTGTTCAGTATAATTCAGTTCTTCAAACAACTAGTGAAGCGATAAGGCATTTAATTAAACGGTACAATTAGTCCGGGTTTTTCTTCATTGTTATACAATTTTTATTAAATTCGTTCCACCTTGTATAATTTTTTTATTTATGTTTTAATTGATTTTGTTTTTTTTCTCTGTCCACAAGCTTGTTCTATTTTCACTTGTTTTTGTTTTAATTTGGATATACATATATAACTTCTGACTTTTATAACACGCTGGCAACAATGTTTCTTCTTGTACTAAGAAGTATGGTATATGATGATAAGTAGCTTCTAATTTCAAAGTGTTTTGGCTATTCCTAACTTTCATCTATACTAATATTATAAAGAGGAAAACTTTGTTTGTTTGTTTGGTTGTAATGAATAGGCTCAAAAACTACTGGACCGATTTTAAAAATTCTTTCACCATTCGAAAGCTACGTTATCCACGAGTGACATATGCTATATTTTATCCGGGTACGGGCAGTAATTCCCACGGGATGCGAGTGAAACCGCGGGAAAACGGCTAGTGTTTTATAAATTACTTCAAGTAACTTTTGTGAAAGTATCTTTTGATTGTTGTAAGTAGGTACCTATATATTCAAATATTCACTCGGTCAGTTTAGGAGTTTATTTTAGCCCAAACAAAACCCTTACCCACTTATAGTTAAATGATTTATCGATACGGTTGGACCCTTGAAATAAGATTGTGGCCTACCCATAACACCCGGAGTCCACAAATCAATTAGATTTAAACCACATCTAAAATCTCTCAAATAAACCACACTTATGGTATAAACTAGATATTTCCCGCCGTTTCACACGTCCTTAGGAATATAATGATTTCGTTGAAAAATAAAAAAATATGTGAAAATTGGTTTATCGAATAGAGACATCATATTTTTTTTTCTAGTATTTTGTTTTAATTCAAGGGGGTTTCTATGTGAATGTAATGAATCCTTAGATAAACAGATAGTCAGAAACATTGATAAAAATAGTTAATAGTCCAGTCATTTAAGTATAAATTAGGCAAGAATCTCGGAATCCGAGATACCTACCCAGCTGTAATTCTGTAAATAGTTGTTTATTGACACCCTAAACGTTGTCTCAAAACCTACATATGGTAGGGTGTACGCAATTAATTAATTTTAAGGTCAATAGTTACAAAAATCGTTGTTTTGCACTTTTTTTGTAAATAGCTCATTTCTTATGGGTCTGTTGGTATCAGTATATTCATCGATATTGTAGAATATAAAGTTTTTAATACATCATCCTCTTGCTCTTACCCGAATTTTATACGTATTTTTTTTTATTGGGGCCGGCGCGGCAAATCTTCTTCCTTACTTCTCTGCCCGACTTCATCTCACAAGTAACTAAGAGTATAATGGCTATAGTTAGGTGTTCACACGAAGCTGGTCGTTAGCAACTGATCCCTTACGTAAACAAAGGAATGTCAACAAGTTAGCAGGACGGCTAACACAATTAACAAGTCTAATACGGATAACGTGTGGTTTGCCCTAACTCACATGTTTGAACCTCGCCTACTAAGCTTCGGAGACAGGCACTAAATACATTTATAACTACGTAGGTCGGGTTTGAGTCTATAAATAGGTGTATTGTACGAGCTAAAAATAGAAAAATATTCCCTATCTTTGCTTAGGTAATCATATCGAAGATAACAACATTTACGTTGTCATTTTTTTCTGAACTGCACGTTTATTTACAGAACCATCGTCTTATCAGACTTTTTCAATTCCACCTACTGTCCTTATTGAGCTTTCACACTAGTGGAATTTGTGCTCGGTTGTTCCGCTCGACAGCGCTCAGATAGCAAGGGCGTTGAATGTGTCTCGCTTACAGAACGCGATCTTTTACGCGCGACGAAATCCGCAAGTCTGAAAGTGCTGTTAGAGTAGAAATGTAACATTAACTGCTACTGGGAAATGACCACTAAACTAATATGACAGTCATTTCTGTTCAGTTATTTGCTACTTTTTTCTGTAAAAACTTGAGTGTTCCCTTTAGATATTTTATAGAAAACGAGTGACTTTTGTGTGTAAATGTACTGATTAAATTACCGAGCTTATATGCTTACATGACTAACAACCACCTACAATGTACGTAGGCGTTTCAAATTAGCAATAACGGTAGCCGCACATTCTGACGAAACTATGTTAATATTATGAGAGCATTAGTTGCGGCCCGCCACAGCTATGCACGCCCAATAGAATTACTAGTTCCCCAGTTCCCAGTGCGATGGGAATTGGACGAATATCGAATGGGAATTGATATGTAATAAGTTGGTTGGTTCCGTTATCGGGTACATGTTGCTGGTGGGAATTGTATTGTTTATGGGACTCAATCTTTTCTAATATTGTAGGGAAACTAGCTTCTGTCAGCGACTTCGTTCGCGGATCATGTCATAATCAAAGATCTTTTCCTTCACTGCTCTGCTCCTATTGATTGTAGCGTGATGAAAAGTATACTATAACTATCTCAAGTTTCGTTAAAATCCGGCGAGTAGTTTATGTTTCTATAACGGTTATACAAACAGGCAGACAAAAATTCTACTGATTGCATTTTTGGCATCAGTATCGATCCCTAATCACCCCCTGAATTCTGCGAATATATTTCATGTACAGAATTGACCTCTCTGCAGATTTATTATAAGTATAGAAGAAGATATAGATAGAAGATAGATAGATAAAAGTAGCTGTGTCTGTTTGTTGCGCTTTCACACCAATATTACTAAACCGATTTAAATGTTTGGTACTCAGATAGTCTAGACTCCTAGAGCCTAAGAAAGGATAGGCTACCTACTTATTAGGAGAAAGAAGTAGTTCATGCACAGTATTATTTTTTCATAAGTAATATAAGTATTTATTTTAATTGCATGGTTAGATACTATAGCAAAACTGAAATTGGCAAAGTTGTTTGACGACAGCTGTAATTCAAAGATAAAGTAAAAGGACAGTATCAAAATTCATGGTTCTCATCAAAAGTGTATGCAGTCAAAAGCAATTTTTACCTACATATTTAGGTACCGACTTCTGTAGTAAAATTAATTTGTTTAAACTATCAATAAAATTAAACACTCCAATCCCATTACTTCACCCAAACCAATCAAATACAACTAAAATGGAATCAAGTCACAAGTATCTCGAGTAAATAGTCCCAAACTCCCGAAACCGAGTAAAGTCGAGGTCGCCGAGTGATAAATGATATCTGAATCGATTCCCGATTATATTGAAATCCGCTTAATTTTGACCCAGATCCTTCGGGAATATAAAGTGGGATTGGCACATTATCACTTAGTGACGCGTACGTGCCTAATTTTGAACATGTCTCGTTTTAAAACGGGTGGAGATTAATTGATTTGTAATCCTTTTAAAAGTTAGGGGTATTTTAGAGAACCTTAGAGATTTATACGAATGTGTTAGGCTCCATATCCATGTAATATCGTTGAGAGGTATGATCACTCATAAAAATTTTTCAACAAAAGAGTTTTAAATATGTTTTACTAGTTACGCTCACAAAATAGTTTCCACATATTTAAAAAAAGGTAATGTTAATACACCAGTAAACTATAAAGATAACCCAATCATTTTCAGTTGTCAAATCGCCGATTTGACCAATGGGCAGGATTATATATATATAGTCATGTAGGTATAGTGAAGTGGTGTGACTCACTCTAAGAATTCTATAAAAAAGTAAAACTTCCCTTCAATAATTCTGAACAAACAAAACAAAAGAAGGGTTGTCCTTGAGGCATTATTTATTTAGCGAACGTTTAGGCTTCTCGCACAGCTGTCGTTTAAGCATTAGATATCCTTTCGATCCCTTACGTGACCTAAGTTTGAAAGCAGCCTAAGAAGGACCAAGGACCAATGAAAAAGGGGACGAGGGTCTAAATTGTACTTAATATACTTTTACCTAAGTGTAGCCTTAATTGAAGTGGAATTTATTGACTTACTTGATTAGATAATTGTCTAATTTATTTTATTTAACACTTGAATGAAGTCATTTTTACTACAGATAGTCACTATTATAGTAAATAACAGTGTCCTTCTGAACAGACGAATATTTATTTTAGAATCTAAAATTACTGAGTGTTTCCCGCGGTTTCACCCGCGCTCCGAGGAAACTACTTTCAGCACCTTGATAAAAAAATGTTCTTTCCCAAGCTCTGGATTGTATACCAAGTATCATTTAATTTGGTTCAGTAGTCCCTACCTGAAACTACGACAGATAGACAGATTTACTATCGATTTTTTTTATATAAACTTCAACCAAACTTACATAATTACTTTTTTACACTCACAATAAAAGCTCCAGTAGGTATATTTATTCCAAAGTACAGAACCAAGTCTATAAAATAGTTTTTTTCTATATTCGTAACACACACAATTCCTGTGTCAAAGGGATATTACATTTTTTCGGCTGATTTCATCCCCGTAAGTAAGGGTTGCGACAAAAACAGCT
Source organism: Heliothis virescens (assembly GCA_002382865.2). Classification (NCBI taxonomy): domain Eukaryota; kingdom Metazoa; phylum Arthropoda; class Insecta; order Lepidoptera; family Noctuidae; genus Heliothis; species Heliothis virescens. Next base: position 13,139,373 of record NWSH02000519.1, on the reverse strand, counting down.
CAGCACTCGCTTAAAGTTCTATTAAGCAAAGAGCATGCAAATACCAGAAAGGTCTTTGGTAAAAAGTGTGACAAGTGACTTACCTACTTTGAAGATTGTGCCTAAAATTCTGCCGTCCTACTACTAATCATATAAATGTGGAAGTTTATGGTGATGTATGTATGTTTGTTACTCTTTGGCGGGTAAACTACTGAACGGATTTTGATGAAAATTAGCAATAATATAGCTTATATTTTAGAATGACATCAGGGCAGGTGCTGGAAGCAGTTCCCTTGGAAAGCGGATGAAATCGCTAAAAGAAGCTAGTATCATAAATGCCAAAGTTTGTGAGGGTGTATGTATATTTTTTACTCCTTAACTAAAGAGTAAAAAAAAACATTGCGGCTGAACATGAAATATAGTTTATATAGGCAATTTTTATCGGACTGCAAGGTGTAGTTGTTTCAAGAAGCGGGTAAAACCGCTGGCAGAAGCTAGCAATAATAATTATATTTTAGCCATATTTACGTTTACCATTTTGCTTATGGCTCATATTGTGCCGTACGTGATATGGTTGGACAAATGAAAGAGTACTATCCTTTAGGCATTTTTCTTTGCTAGTTGATTTTGTCTGCGTACTGTAGAGAATATGAAGTGATATCATCCGACGCATATTGATATGATATGTTGAAGATATATAGAAGACGTAAAGAGTCACGTTTTCACCCGCGTCCTGTGGGAACTACTCCGGGCACTCGGATAAAAAGTAGCCTATAGCCTTCCTTGATAAATGGGCTATCTAACACTGAAATAATTTTTCAATTCAAACCAGTAGTTCCAGAAATTAGCACGTTCAACAAAACAAACAAACAAATTCTTCAGCTTTATAATATTAGTATTGATATTTCATTCTAGCTTCTGCTAGCGGTTTCACCTGCGTTCCGTAGGACTTCACGCACCNTTCAAACCAGTAGTTCCAGAAATTAGCACGTTCAACAAAACAAACAAACAAATTCTTCAGCTTTATAATATTAGTATTGATATTTCATTCTAGCTTCTGCTAGCGGTTTCACCTGCGTTCCGTAGGACTTCACGCACCTATGATAGAAAGAAAGTAGTCTATAGCCTTCCTCGATATATTGGTTATCTAACATTGAGATTTTTTGAAACCGAACTAATATTTTCTGAGAATAGCGCGTTTTTTTGAAGACTAATGGCCCGTCTCACTGGTTCTGGATAATGTTTTAGATATCCGTCAGATAATGCCATAGAAAAGTAGTCGAAATTTAAAACATTTCTATGCCACTATCTGGCATATAGCTATATTGAACTTTTTTTATTTCTTAATAAATTAATGTAATGGAGTCTAGACTAGCTTCGTTAGTTAAAGTCCGAGGAGATTTAAAACAAATGACTTCTAAACTTTGTGCTGCAAAATATATAATTCATCTATTTTAAAACCTTTATTATTTGAATGCCATTATGCCAAGAATTTTGTAAAGGTAGTTCATTATACTAATGTATAAAAAAACTTCCAAAAGTATATGTCAATCAAAGTCAAAAAAATGTTAACTCATCGATAAGTTGACTTTTAAGTAATGACTTTACCTTTAGTTTTGAATTCCCTGAAATTGCCAGATTGACAGCAGACAGGCCAAAAATAAATATAAAGAAAAACACTTAAAAAAGTAAATTGAACTTTACTCCATATTTTCTCTGAAACATCAAACAATGCCCCTGTAGAAAAATTCCGTAAAAAATCAGTAGTCAACCATAAACCATGGTGTAAGGCGCATGCCAGGAGATAAGTAAAACGAACGAATGATGATACAAGACTGACTTTAAT
>NWSH02000519.1:13110058-13125717 GCA_002382865.2 Heliothis virescens | reverse complement strand
CCATGTTCTTAAACGTTGCAAGAGACTGTGCGCGTCTGATAGACACAGGCAGTGCATTCCACAGACGAGTTGCTTGGACAACAAATGATTTGTCATAAAATGACGTGGAGTGCACCGGCATCTTCAGTTTCAAGTTCTCCGATGACCTGAGAGACCGTGAGTGCGTATCACATACAAACTCAAATCGTTCCTTAAGATAAGTAGGGGTGGTAGGGTGGAAGAGAATAGAGTAAAGCAAAGAAAGAATATGAGCATTCCGACGAAGTCGTATTGGAAGCCACTTGAGTTTAGTGCGAAATTCTGATACATGATCATACTTGCGCAAACCAAATATGAATCTTATACAAACATTTTGAAGTCGCTCAAGTTTATTCAGTTGGTCCTCTCTAAGATCGAGATAGCTGGCATCTGCATAGTCAAGGATAGGAAGTAAAAGAGCTTGTGCAAGCGCAATTTTCGTGGCAGTGGGTAGAAAGTTCCGCAACCGTCTCAGTGATCCTGCAGATGCAAAAAGCCGTCTGCTGGTTTCCTGCATCTGTGGTTCCCAAGACATTGTGCAGTCCATCAATATCCCCAAGTTCTTAACCTTCTTACTGAAGGGTATATGGACACCATCAAAAATGACTTGCGGGAGACGAAACCAGTCAATTCTTGATACCATCCGTGAACCGCCGATAACAATGAGCTGGGTTTTCAAGGGATTTACACTTAGCCCATAGTCCCTACTCCACTTAGCTATTTCGCTGAGATCTTTATTAATAGTTTCAACGGCTTCTGTTAATAGGTCTAGAGGAGCTTGCGTATAGATCTGAAGATCATCTGCATAAAGGTGATAGGAAGAAAGTAGTTTATTAGAAATTGAATTAATAAATATAGCGAAGAGTAATGGAGATAAAACGCCACCCTGCGGCACACCAGCAGTCGTATCGCACTATGAAGAATATTTATCTTCAATACGAATACGTTGACGGCGCCCGTACAGGTAACTATGAAACCAATAATGTTATGCATGAAGTTTGTGGACTCGTTGCTGAGTTGCAGAATGTCTGGCTACGGTGTCAGCGGGTTAGAATTAGCAAACCTCTTGGGAATGATATAATTTTATGGTCAGAAATGAGAGTCACAAAATATGTAACCGATTTTTTTTATCGGTTCATTTGTTTATTAGTCGGATGTATAATGATTTACTAGCCCTGTAGTTCCATCCGCATCTCTCGAAAACTACTTTCCACACCCGGATGAAAACTAAGCTACATCCGTCAAACTATGTCCTTTCTTAGGCTTTGGATCATTTACTTAACCGGTTGTTAAATAATTTTGTTATGAAAACCGGGCAGGGGTACACATACAGGTTCCTTTCACAGCTCTTTAAAATATAGTGAGGTTCTCTTTTCGTGAGTTCCAAATAATACAAAAAATAATGTATTTATACTAGTACTTAGAAAGAGCAGAAATTATAAGTAGTCCGGACGATCATCGCTTACACTGGGACCTCGCCTACTAGTATCGGCTTGCGAATGCCTGACGTATGTTCCGAAGTGGACCGCTTCATGTCGTACGTATACCTCTCACCTGTAATACATTCCATCGGATTGCAAGCAACTAACATAAGTGTACTCTTATACTGCGACGATATTATAAGGAGTCCACGTTTGGTTTTCAACAAGTGTTAATTTTAGCAGATGCTAATCAGATGACATTGTATATCGCAAGTTACAAATATTACTCGTATGTAGAAGCGTGTAATGACTTGGAATAAATGTTCAACAGTTTGAAATTACAAGCGAATCACACACTACCGCACGCTACGCTAAGCTCAGTGTACAGCGCGGTGGACTAGAATAGAAGAGACTTTTTGTAGCGTGTATACAAATTAGATACAATCCAAATAAAAGTCGCGTGACTTTGGCGAAGTCCTCACGCATTCTCAGGAATTGCCCCTTAGTGGCGTTACTTAGTGGCGCTGCGTGTGCCGTGTGTGGTCTGTGGAATTCGCAGGAAGTGGTACAATTGAGGAGTCAGTCGACTCAGCAGTTGTAATGTCGCCTAAATTCAGTAAAATATGTGAGAATCCCAGCAAATCTACGTGTTTCTATGCGTCATGATGCGAAATTGACGCGTCGATTCTATTCCATTCAGTGGCGGTGTAAATTGAGTTGAGTTTTAGTCGAACGGTTTACCAAACCGTGTACGCCCATACACAGCTCATCGCGTGGTAGTAGTCCGGTCAAAATAGACATTGAAGGTTACATTAATTCGCACCTTGCTAAAAATTGACATGAATGTTGGGAACCCTATTATACACAAATTGTCAATTATCCACATGAATCCGAAGTGTGGAAAAAAAGTTATTCAAGGTCAAATGTTGCAAAAATCGGTTTTTTGAGTTTTCCAGCTAAACGGTAAGTTTTATAATAAAAGTATGTGAACAAAAAATATTTATTATGCAATTATCTATAAAAATTGTTTTCACACCTTTTTCCTAAGAATCATTATTTCGGAGATACAGCGATGCAAAATGTTAAAAATAAACGCGCCATGTACACTACCTCGCGGGTGACGCGGAAACGTGTGCGTCCTGTGCGTATTATGAAGAATACAACTTTTTAACATTTTGCATCGCTGTATCTCCGAAATAATGATTCGTAGGAAAAAAGTGTAAAAACAATTTTTATAGATAATTGCATGATAAATAATTTTTGTTCACATACTTTTATTATAAAACTTACCGTTTAGCTGGAAAACTCAAAAAACCGATTTTTGCAACATTTGACCTTGAATAACTTTTTTTCCACACTTCGGATTCATGTGGATAATTGACAAATTGTGTATAATAAGGTTCCCAACATTCATGCCAATTTTTAGCAAGGTGCGAATTAATGTAACCTTACCCCTATTTTTGATGCTAACTTGACCGGACTATAGTGTGTGATCCGTTTAAGCTATTCTCACAACAGACACGAATATGGCGGAGCGCATACGAATTTACAAATTGATTCCCTATGAATATTGGTAGCTGCGAATATCGCTGAATCGAATAACTTTGCCAATAGACGGTGAAAATTCTAACAGATGTTGTGCTTATCGCTTTTGCTGTATTGTGGGAACACTTTGTAGGGCTACAAAGTATTTATATTATAACTTAATGTTCCGCAGTTCCATCCGAGTCTTGAAGGCTTCCCGTACATAGATATAAAGTATATTTTCTCAGGCTATCTATTTGCGTTTGATTAGACTATTTGTACACCAAAGATTTAATTTAAAGCGTCAAATACTCAGTACCTACTCAAACAAAAATCCGATGTACGAGTACAGATGTCATGATCTCTGGGTGCCCCAATTTTTTTTTAAACCTGTCCTGAATGTCCCCAAAATAAAATGCTTTGTCATCATCATCTACAAAGAATATTTTTTTTAAATAGCTTTATATCTCTATAAAAAAATTACGTCTCCCTGTCTACTTTATGACTGGTTTTGACAAGGCCGAAATTGTCCACATTTTGTCCATACTAATCTCGCTGACGATGTTATTTGTAGGCGAGAGAGCAAGCCTTGTATGACGATAATGAGATAATTAAAATTCAAGGTACCTCATTTGCCCTTAGCTTACATTGTTAGGCACAAAGATAATGTTCTAACTGTTTTCATTGTAGTTTTAGACGATTTTCAGCCCACGATAGTCGGGTTTCATTTAATGTGAGCTGAGATTAAATAATTTGAGCTTTTTATTAGTTTCAAAGGACTCGGGAGCATGAGGGTTTTTTATCTACGTCTATAAAGATAATAAGTACATAGGTATGTATAGAAGTCAGCACATTAACCTACCACAATCTGTCAAATTTCTTCAATAGATTTTCAACCTTTTCACTACAATGGAAGGTTAATGTTCGATTGGTAAAAAATTAATGTATGGTAGTTTTACGAATTTAATTTGTTCTAGTTACTAGGAATATTATATCTCCTACACAGATCATTCCAACATTTAATTTTATTTCCTACAGAAATACTGAACCTTTTCTGTTTTAACGTGGGCTATAAGAATCGAAGTAAAAAAAAAACATAATTTTGCCAATAAATGTAAGCCATTACTAATAGGTCGTTGACTTAGCCCATAAACAATGCCTTAACTAACGGTAGATGGTGTAACCTTTTATCGACTCTCAACCTTTTATTGGTCCAATGTTTTGCCCCAAAATGGCGGATATTAGGGCAAAAGATTATTTTGGACGATAACGAACCATTCGTTGAAGCATGATAAAATTTTATGGGATAATGTCGGCCCATTTGGACATTTGATGGTCATAAATTCTTGTGTTGTTGTATTGTTTTATGTTGTTGCTTTTTAGTTTTGATGTATGGGATGGTGTTTACAGCAGGCCTAATGGCTAAAGAATCAGACTTTAATGTACGAATGTGCGGGTTCGATTCAAAGTACCAGTGAAACTTTTATGTATGTAATTCTAATTGTATCTTAAACACGAATCACTAATCCACCTTGAGGAAGCGTGGTACACTCATTCCTTCTCCGTTTGTGAAGAGGCCTGTGCCCTGCAGTGGGACAGTAAAAAGACTGACGATATGATAATGTAGATGTTAAAAGGTTTTTTTAATAAAATGTCAGAACCTGACAAGGCACCATTACTAAATAATTATAGAACAAAGTCATCTATCGCATATATGTATGTACGTGTCTGTTTAAAATTACTGCATAGATTTTCATGCATTTACCCCAGGCCAATCGTTAGTTTTTATTTTACATAATTTTATATTGATTCAAAAATAATTAGTAAAAAATTATATTCATGACGTACTTCTAAAACATTAATTACGGGTAATGAATACACACTATATCTTCATTAGGTGTTAATTCATTCAAACCTGTAACATAATTGTGTGGGTGATTATCATAATTACAGCTGTGGTACAAATCGACCTAATGCGTTAATATTGTACTATTTGATTGATCACTGCAGGGCGATGGAACCGCCTTCTTAATTTACTATGCAAAGGGTTCAATTTTGATTAAAAATTGCTGGGTTCGTATTTTTAACAGTATGTTATTAAATTAATAAAAATAAAAACAGATTATAAGTACTTAGCATTAATATTTTCGGGAACGGACCATCTCAACATCCAACTCGAAATTGATGAAAAAAAAAATGTTGAAAGCAGATTGAGATTGTAATTATAGTGGCTCTGCGTCTTTTCTGCATTAATTTGACAACTATCAGTTTTCAAATATTGACTGACTTATTTGTACCGATTGACAACTTTTAACTACACCAAAAACGGATAGAATATATTTTGCAAAACGCGATGTCCAAAAGTAATTTAAAAAAGCATTCATATTGAGAACCCCCTCCGATTTGAGTGTGAGAGATTTGAAAAGTCTCGCGTGCAACGAAGGGAAAAAAATATCTACTAAGAAAAATCTCAGAGAAATACTTTATTCTAAATTATATTTTGCGGTTGATTGTAGGTGGCTGGCAAACAAAATTACTTGAAATAAAAACTTTGCTAAATAAATCCTCTTTGCGTAGAAAAATAATTCAGACGAAAAAGAAACTAGCTCCACAAAGGAGTAATATGTCTGAGAAAGTTAATCTATGCAATTTATTTTTTTGCTCTTTACACAAATTGCAATTTGTACCCTCATTTTGTTGGGACCATGATTATTTGAACTGTAGGACAATTTTGAAAACTGTATTTAATCTTTAAAATACAGCTCTTTCTCATTAGCTTCACTAACTTCAGCTTAGAAAACGCAGTTAGATATAGGACAATCTGAATTTTCAAAAAATATTTTTGACCCCATAAAGTTTCACCTGCGTTAATTTAAGACCTAATCGACTGTAGCGTCAAATACTAGTAATTAGAGTATCATTAAAAAATATATATTTTAAAATCTGTGTCTACTGATATGAGTAGCTACCTCTAACCCTACTTTACGCCCCAGTAAAACTGATAAGGTAATCTATTCGTGGCGGGCAGAACGTCGGATTTGAACGTGGAAGGTATAAAATATGGCCGCGTACATTAAAGTTTCCACCGTCAGCCCGCATTGCGTCCTATCAATCAGGAGGAAACTACACTGCAATTCGCAGGAGGATTAGGTTAATTTGACCGACTAGTTGAACAAACGTATGTAGCTATACTTACAATAGCAGTCTTACCTCGGTTTTCGTGTTACTTAACTCATATTCAAGACAGAGATAAAATTATGCTTGAGCAGTGCTTAAATTAAATTGAGTAAGAGTTACAGTCGTAGTTACTTTGTCACACTTCGAAGCTGTAAAAATATCCTGCATACATTTATTAATACACGAACAGAAAGCCTGTAAATTAAATATAGAAGAATGATGACAGTATTAAGGTCATAAAATATTATGAAGATAGAGTAGGTATAAAATATACGATGCGTTATTGTTTCACCAGGCTGCATTGCGTCCTATCAATCACCATGAAACTGCAACGGCACTGCAGCTCCCAAGAGTAATCGCTTGCAGATATGGAGTCTGATAGCAGGGTCATTTTAAACTCAAGCTATACGGGTAATAAAATATTTAGGTGAATCTAAATTTAAATAAATGTAAGGGCGGCTTTTCTCACCTAGTCAACATGATTGAACAGTAAAAAAAATAAGATTGCTAGATAAGCCACCGTAAAATTTAATCTCAAGCGTAAGCATGATAGGTAAACATACCATAGATTTTTTCCCCTTTCTCGCTGAAGAATATATCAAAATCCTTCCGGGTGAAAAAAAGCGAACGCCTAATAGCTAAGCTTGTAATCGATCATGTGACGTCATAAAAATGTTAACCATTTTTTTTATCCTAATTTTCGAAAAAGCGTCGTCACCCTACATTAGCTTCTAGGTAATTTGTACCAAGATTGCTGTGGGGTACTACTACATTAAAATTATCCATTCGTTTCGAAAAATATTCAACACCTCAAATGGTAAATCGTATTTAGGGGGATCAGGGTAATTTTCACTGCGCAATATACTTAAGAGCTTAGTTTGATTAATGGTATTCGTCTGTTAATGTCTTGATTTATATTAGGTTATTTTCTTAAGTCTCTTTACGAATATATTTACTTTTTAAAGAAATGTGATTTCATTAGGTAACACTGACAGCTCTTTTTGGTTAATTTGAACACCTTCTCGTTCTTTTTCTGCTGTATATGCCACATAGTGGTGAAGTCAGGTTTCTTAATATTTTTTTCCACTTCTCTCCCTATGACAGTTTTTTCAGATACCCAGGTATTTTAGTGAAAACATCTGTCGTATCTCATTTTGGGCCACCCCTTCAAGATCTTCGACTGCGAATGGAAAAGGCAGCGCCAAATGACTTACGTAATCTAATCTGTCCGGCCTTCTCTTTGCGTGTTTCACCAATAACATTTATAGCTGAATATAAATTTGTAGGTAATAAAACAGAAAATACTACAAATACTACAAAACAAGTTCGAAATTAATCAACAGAAGTATCTATTACTTTAACCGCGTCTAAACGAAATCCTATCCAAACTTCCTTAATCAATGATACAGCATGAGTCCGACCCTTCGTTATTGCAAAAAAGTTTTATTAATTTCCTACGGATAGTTAGAAAGTTTTAATTGAACGGTCAGATGAGAGATGCCCCAAGGCGTACACCTCGTGCTCATAGGGTGACAGTTACTGATGTATGGGTGCTCTGTGACCTGAATAATGATAGGAAACTTTCATAACTAAATTATTGTTTACCAGCCTAATCGAAAACGGCACCGGATTATAAAGTAGTTCTAAAATTAGAAACTAATATTACAATACAAAACTTTGTCGAAAGCTTAACTCAATTCTACGGTTCTGGATTCATTAAGCCCTTTGCTGTTTATAGTGAATAAAATTGCGATTTCGCACGAAATGCTTTCAAAGGTATCAGAATGAAAACTAAGGTAACCCAAATAGTTTCGATTTCCGTCCACTTTGTAGCGTAAATTCTCACGGATTCAACTAACTTTGAGCCTTTGAGGTCCGAGCGGGCAGACGCTTCTACTTCGGATATCGGTCGAGACGTGCTTCTGACAAACGGTGCATCTATCCTAAACATAGATTTAGGATCCCACTACCGTTTGATAGATTGGCAATGCGTGACAGAAAACTATATTAAGCGGTACAAGTCCAAAAAACGAAGCCTGTAGAAACCCAATATGTATCAAATACAAATTTAAACAACAAAACTCGCAATATTTTGAAAAATGTTTTTTATGTTCTGTGATAAAAAAATTAAGAAACACCACATATTTACTCAAACATGACAATAATTTACCAAGCAAAATAAGTAAAAATTAAATTACTCGTTAATATTAGTATTAATCTAGCTTACATTTTTATAGTGTTATCTTATTGGAAAATATCATACGAACAAAACAAAATTCTTGAAAGAGTCACGCAACTGATATATTTAATTTTTGGCTTCACTAAAATCACTCGACTGCCAATCTATCTACTATTCTATATCTATGATCGTAAATTACTAGGTACGTACTCCAGCGGTATTCGTTTGAACTCTAAGTGCATCGAGGCGAATCCTAGTGGTCAGGAAATTGGAGCTTTATTCAAAACGTGGTCTGGTTAGTTAGGTGTTTCATTGTGATTAGTTTCGTGTGGTTTAATTAATTTTCTGTCGTGTGCCATGAGGGTTTTTGAGGTCAATTACAATGTCATACTATTATTTTTTGAATAATAATGCTCCTGTAGAGACCTTTGTAACAAAACCTACAGAATAGGTAAGAACGATTGAGAGCTTGTGTCTAGTTTGTAAGCAGAGTGCGACATACAATACACGTTTATTTTTTAGGGCTCCATACCTCCTACCTCCAAAGGGATTACTAAGACTTCGCTGTCTATCTGTCCGTCCCCTTGTCAGCAGGCTGTATCTTATGAATCATGATAGCTAGACAGTTGAAATTTTCACAGATGATGTATTTCTTTTGCCACTATAACGAAATATTCTGAAAACTAGAATTAAATATGTTTTCTAGTCCTTATATTAGCATTATTTTTTTATAGATAATGGTACAGAACCCTTCGTGCACGAGCCCGACTCGCTCTTGACCGGTTTTTTATTTAATAGTGTTGTCAAATGTATTGAGGTTTACATAAACATTCCAGTAAATACCGGTTTCACTTTGTGCTCTCAGGGCAGCCCGGCTGAATAGAAGCCTGAATATTTTAGCGAACATTTGGGCCTGGGGTACACCGCTGAAGTGTTTATGGCTCTGATCGGCACGTTTAAGGAAATATACGTGAACTTCGACCGAACGCAGTATGTGACCCAATTCACTACCTTTTGAGCTCGTAATGTTGACTTTTTATGACTGGTTGATAGGTACCTTGAAAATGAGAATACTTCAAAGACCAATAGAAGAGTTTGTTTTACAGGTATATTTAAAACTAGCTTCTACCAGCGGCTTCGTACGCTTCCCGAGGGAACTATTTCCCGTACCCGGATAAAAAGTAGCCTATATTGTTCCTCAGGGTCTATTCTATCTATCTCTGTACCAAATTTCATCAAAATCGGATCGCATTTACAATATAAGTAGGGATGATAAAATCAAACTCAAACTCATTACTTTTTCATTCAAATAGGCTTTTAAAAGCTCTTGCGAAACGTCAAGCTAGTTGCACTATCGAAATATGTTATCAAACATTAGCTAGCAGTTTCAACCGCGATCGGTGGGAACTACTTCGCGCATCCGGATAAAAAGTAGAAGATTTTTTCATTATTGAACTACTCGTTCTGAAGACTAGCTCGTTCAAACAAACAAACACTTTAGCTTTATAATATCAGTACAGACGATGTTACCAATACAAGAAATACAAATTCGTTATCCTTAAAGGGAGGATGAATTTAATAATAATATCGCCGAGATTTATTTAGAGGGATGTTTTGCTTACTCTGGGGATACGATGCCGGAATTGAGGATATAAAGTTATACTGTATATTCAAGATTAGTGGCGCCGAAGCGACTTGAGCAATCGGAGACGGCACCCGATGGCTTGAGGCAACTTACAGTTTAAATAGAAAGCTGGAGAAATATTGTTTTAAATAAGCCAGGTTTTGATTATAATACTTTAGGTAAGTCGGTAATGTATTATAGTACTTTATGTAACTTTAAACTGATGTTGAGACATTTTGTTTTACAGTTTAATATTGTCTTCTTCTTATCAATTGAGCTCACCTAACAAACCCTTGTGTCAGGGTTTTCTTATATCCTCGTAACGGTTTCTGACGTGGAATTGTAACAATGACTGCTACTGAGTAGTATTCGGAGACGCTGACTTTTCAAGCCCTCCCAGGGACTGTGTAATTTCACCAACTTACAGACGCTTTAGGAATGTTTTTAAGCCCCAAAAAGTGATTTTGACCCAGGAATCGAATTCCGGGACTCCACGCACGGCATTCGTACTTACACCGCGACCCACGGCCCATTGAGCAGTAGCCTTAATCAAAATTTTATGATATTAGTATCAATCATATTATGTCAAATTAGAAGCATTTTCCTTAACCCAAACCATTTCATTAGATAAATCTGCTATATAAACACAAACAGAGCCATAGGTTGAGGTTATAAGATACTGTTATTACGATTATTTCTTTTGATCAACAAGAGTCTGAAGAGTTATTACTTTCAAGAAGAGCCAACTTGTAAATTATTTATTATTGGAAACTTGTAGGTAAGTACCAAAACCCGGGATGGAATTAATTTCTTAGAAGCTGTTTTCGTGGTATTAGCCCGCAAAGTTTCAAACATAACCCTAAAATGAGTACGGTCAAAGTTGCCAGGGTATTTTTGAACCTTAAAAGTTTCTTTTAATTCGCATTCATTCTTTAATTTGCTTTGGGATTAGAACAAGTTTTTATTGAGGTTTATTTTGCAAGTATTGCTTCAGTTAGTTTTAAATCTATTTCAGTTACTTGTCGATAGTTAGTGTGGGCGTATAAAATCATCGTTTGTATTTACTGGGTATGTTATTTTTGATTTCTCATAGTATTGCATTTTTTTTTGCATTTCATAATGAGAAGGAGGTTATTTTTTGAAATTCGAACGAAGCAAAAAAAAAATCGCGCCTTTCTATAAAACAAAAGAGGTCAGACAAACAAAAGGTCGGCCATTTTAAAGGAATAACAACAACCGGCGATGCGCTTTTTATTTTTAAACCTTTTAAAACATAATGCCGTTGTACTGGAGCGACAGGAAAAAATGCATTGTAACCTGGACACAAATGGAGGAATTTTGGTAATGTTTTGTGAAGAAAAGAAAAGTTGCACATTAATTAGATATAACTATGTTAAATAGCAATGTGGATTATCATCGAAAGTTTAAAATACTCTTCATGTATATTGTCACCGAATTTTTTGCGCAGTTGGGCGTTAAATCATGTATGAAGTAACCAATTTATGACCGGAATATGATTGTAAACAATTACTTATGCTTATGTAAATTCNCAGGCTGTATCTTATGAATCATGATAGCTAGACAGTTGAAATTTTCACAGATGATGTATTTCTTTTGCCACTATAACGAAATATTCTGAAAACTAGAATTAAATATGTTTTCTAGTCCTTATATTAGCATTATTTTTTTATAGATAATGGTACAGAACCCTTCGTGCACGAGCCCGACTCGCTCTTGACCGGTTTTTTATTTAATAGTGTTGTCAAATGTATTGAGGTTTACATAAACATTCCAGTAAATACCGGTTTCACTTTGTGCTCTCAGGGCAGCCCGGCTGAATAGAAGCCTGAATATTTTAGCGAACATTTGGGCCTGGGGTACACCGCTGAAGTGTTTATGGCTCTGATCGGCACGTTTAAGGAAATATACGTGAACTTCGACCGAACGCAGTATGTGACCCAATTCACTACCTTTTGAGCTCGTAATGTTGACTTTTTATGACTGGTTGATAGGTACCTTGAAAATGAGAATACTTCAAAGACCAATAGAAGAGTTTGTTTTACAGGTATATTTAAAACTAGCTTCTACCAGCGGCTTCGTACGCTTCCCGAGGGAACTATTTCCCGTACCCGGATAAAAAGTAGCCTATATTGTTCCTCAGGGTCTATTCTATCTATCTCTGTACCAAATTTCATCAAAATCGGATCGCATTTACAATATAAGTAGGGATGATAAAATCAAACTCAAACTCATTACTTTTTCATTCAAATAGGCTTTTAAAAGCTCTTGCGAAACGTCAAGCTAGTTGCACTATCGAAATATGTTATCAAACATTAGCTAGCAGTTTCAACCGCGATCGGTGGGAACTACTTCGCGCATCCGGATAAAAAGTAGAAGATTTTTTCATTATTGAACTACTCGTTCTGAAGACTAGCTCGTTCAAACAAACAAACACTTTAGCTTTATAATATCAGTACAGACGATGTTACCAATACAAGAAATACAAATTCGTTATCCTTAAAGGGAGGATGAATTTAATAATAATATCGCCGAGATTTATTTAGAGGGATGTTTTGCTTACTCTGGGGATACGATGCCGGAATTGAGGATATAAAGTTATACTGTATATTCAAGATTAGTGGCGCCGAAGCGACTTGAGCAATCGGAGACGGCACCCGATGGCTTGAGGCAACTTACAGTTTAAATAGAAAGCTGGAGAAATATTGTTTTAAATAAGCCAGGTTTTGATTATAATACTTTAGGTAAGTCGGTAATGTATTATAGTACTTTATGTAACTTTAAACTGATGTTGAGACATTTTGTTTTACAGTTTAATATTGTCTTCTTCTTATCAATTGAGCTCACCTAACAAACCCTTGTGTCAGGGTTTTCTTATATCCTCGTAACGGTTTCTGACGTGGAATTGTAACAATGACTGCTACTGAGTAGTATTCGGAGACGCTGACTTTTCAAGCCCTCCCAGGGACTGTGTAATTTCACCAACTTACAGACGCTTTAGGAATGTTTTTAAGCCCCAAAAAGTGATTTTGACCCAGGAATCGAATTCCGGGACTCCACGCACGGCATTCGTACTTACACCGCGACCCACGGCCCATTGAGCAGTAGCCTTAATCAAAATTTTATGATATTAGTATCAATCATATTATGTCAAATTAGAAGCATTTTCCTTAACCCAAACCATTTCATTAGATAAATCTGCTATATAAACACAAACAGAGCCATAGGTTGAGGTTATAAGATACTGTTATTACGATTATTTCTTTTGATCAACAAGAGTCTGAAGAGTTATTACTTTCAAGAAGAGCCAACTTGTAAATTATTTATTATTGGAAACTTGTAGGTAAGTACCAAAACCCGGGATGGAATTAATTTCTTAGAAGCTGTTTTCGTGGTATTAGCCCGCAAAGTTTCAAACATAACCCTAAAATGAGTACGGTCAAAGTTGCCAGGGTATTTTTGAACCTTAAAAGTTTCTTTTAATTCGCATTCATTCTTTAATTTGCTTTGGGATTAGAACAAGTTTTTATTGAGGTTTATTTTGCAAGTATTGCTTCAGTTAGTTTTAAATCTATTTCAGTTACTTGTCGATAGTTAGTGTGGGCGTATAAAATCATCGTTTGTATTTACTGGGTATGTTATTTTTGATTTCTCATAGTATTGCATTTTTTTTTGCATTTCATAATGAGAAGGAGGTTATTTTTTGAAATTCGAACGAAGCAAAAAAAAAATCGCGCCTTTCTATAAAACAAAAGAGGTCAGACAAACAAAAGGTCGGCCATTTTAAAGGAATAACAACAACCGGCGATGCGCTTTTTATTTTTAAACCTTTTAAAACATAATGCCGTTGTACTGGAGCGACAGGAAAAAATGCATTGTAACCTGGACACAAATGGAGGAATTTTGGTAATGTTTTGTGAAGAAAAGAAAAGTTGCACATTAATTAGATATAACTATGTTAAATAGCAATGTGGATTATCATCGAAAGTTTAAAATACTCTTCATGTATATTGTCACCGAATTTTTTGCGCAGTTGGGCGTTAAATCATGTATGAAGTAACCAATTTATGACCGGAATATGATTGTAAACAATTACTTATGCTTATGTAAATTCTACATACATTACCCAAAGAACTTGTTTTGCTCAAACATTATTGCAACTTCTACAGCATTTTCAAACTAGCAGATTTTCCGTTCCGTTTTCCCAAGCGGATTATACGGGCAGCAAAAAAATTACAATTACCGATTCAAACAATGACACGTGAAACCGCACGACTGATATTTTACTGCTCAAATTGTGTCGCGCGTAAAAAAGCTGAAAGGAAAATCCTTTTGCACAAAAGTCAGTCACAGTACAACTAATTGCAAGACAATATTGTAATCTAATTGTGCCGGAATGTTATCGCCTAGGGAACTCAACCCAGTATGTAGGTTAATTCATATTAATTAAAAATGGCTCCAATTTGCTAGTCATTTCAGGAAACAGCCAGCAGTAATGCTTGGTCATTGCTGCATTACACGAATCGATCATACTTTTTATGTTACAGGATATCTAAACTTTTATTTAAAGGGTGAGAAATGTGACTAATTAAATATATTGTAATAAGTAAATGTTTGAAAAAATGGTATGTTTATGTTCATTTTACATTTGAAAATATGAAATAAAATAATAGAAAAATCACCCTCTTTTTCTGGTCGAATCGAATCAGGTGAATGAACGTCTGGACCAATTCATTTTTGTCGTGTACGTTGTAGTCAAGACAGGGATAATATGATAAATGATAAAATTGCGTAGAATACAAGTGAAACCGCTGCAAACAGCTAGTAATTCATAAATATTAAACTGCAAATTTTTTCAGAGCTATAAAAGTTTGACCTCTTAAAAATTATGAGCCGTAAAATTATTCAAAAATTTTCATCTCAACCCAAACCAATCAAGAACTGTTTTGGTTCTTATCTTTATAAATTAAAATTTAACACGAAAGCTTAATTAAAACACTTTAATGATTATTTTTCATTAAGTATGCAAATGAAATCGTCTTTCTCGTCATTAAGCTTGAAGAGGTACTAAATTGTACATACAATCAAGATTTTGTTAAAAAAATACTTTATTTTTGCTTCTGAAACCCGTAATTGTTAGTTAGAAAAAAGGTTTATTTTTTCTGTTTTTGTACAAATAATAACATAATAATTACACTCACTCGTATAACATATTATATATGTTATGGACCAGGTGATTAATGCGGGCATTATTCATAATGTGCGAGCATTATGAATAATGTCTAGCTCTATCGGGCTGAGTGATTAATTACTATCTAAACTTCATTATTTATCACATTGCACGGTCATTATTATATTGCTACATGACATTTGGGCAATTTGATAATAAAGCTAAATTTGACGCGGTGCGGGGAGGGAAGAACGCGTGACACGGTTTGACCAATCAGAGACCACTATTCAGCATGCGGCTCGTGCGACGGGCGCTATTGTTTGTGTTTAGTTTTGCATTGTAAGCGAATTGTCCAAAAAATATATATCCTAGAACATTAGCTGAAAGTTAGGTTTTAATAACAGAAACGAATTGCTGTAAATCCGACTCCACGCAGTCTTGTCTGCCCTACCCCTAGAGTGTAATTCAAAATCGCGTAGGCGCGGAGAGGCGAGGCGGGCCGCGAGTTGAGGAGCAGGTGGTTGTAAC
>NWSH02000519.1:13099709-13110033 GCA_002382865.2 Heliothis virescens | reverse complement strand
AATTAATAATGACCGTGCAATGTCATAAATATGAAGTTTACGTAGTAATTACTCACTCAGCCCGACTATATGCTAACATTATTCAATGCTCGCACATTATGAAAATTGCCCGCTTAAGTCCGGCTCCATAACACTATATAATATGTTTAGAGTGAGCTTAATTATCTGTTATTATTGTAACCAAAAAAGAAAAATAACCTTCTTTCTCTCCAACTAAACAATTCGGGTCGAATCCCAAGCTTTTCCCGGGGCCCGAATAAAGTATTTTTTCTTCCAAATCTTAATGTATGTACAATTTCGTACCTCTTCAGGTTAATATCGAGAAAAGACGATTTCATTGCATACTTAATGAATATCATTAAGTTTGTTTTCATTAGGCTTCGTAGAGTTATTAATTTAATTTAAGATAAGAACCAAAACATTTCTTGATTGTTTGTTTGAGTTGAGATCGCAAAATTTTTGAATAATTTTACGGCTCATAATTTTAAGAGGTCAAACCCTTTTTCTATAGCTCTGAAAAATTTTGCGTTTAACTATTATGAATTACTAGCTGTTTGCAGCCCTGGTTTCACTTCCCTGTCCTTCCTACGGCCAATTTTATCCATGTTATCCTCCCCTGAGTCCCTGTCGAACACCCAACCCCCTACACGACCAAAAGTGATTTTTGTCCGACGTCATTCACCCCTATTCCGATTCCGACCCCCCAGAAAAAAGAGGGTGATTTTTCTTACTTATGAATATTTCATATTTTCAAATGTTTAAAATGACCATAACATACCATTTTTCACATTTACTATATTACCACTATCATTTAATTGACGTCACATCTCACCCCTTGTGAAATAAAGCTTAGTATCCCTGAGCATAAAACGTATATCCCCGTTCGTGTAAGCAGAGCCAATAGTTATGACCCAAAGCATTTGCTGGTGCTGTTTCCTGAAATGCCCGTAGTTCACCGTTGGATCATTTTTCAATTGAAGATGAAGTAACCCTACACTCCGGATTATGAAGTATCCCTAGGCACACGTTTTACATCCGACAATTATGTTACAACATATATGTCTTGATAATTGTGCCCTGTACTGTGACTACTTTTGTGCCGAAAAGGATTTTTCCTTTCAGCTTTTTACGCGCAACACCAATTTGAGCAGCTTACAATCATCGTACGAGTATGCACACAGGTTCACGTTCATTTTTGATCGGTAATGTAATTTTATATTGCTGACCGAATATCAGTCGTTTGTAAGAAGAAACGGAACGAAAAGTCTGAGCTGTGGGTGAAAATGCTGTAGAAGTTGCATAATGTTTGAGAACAGTTCTGTGCGTAATGTATGTTTGAAATTTAAAACCCCCCAGCATAAGTAATTGTTTGAGCAATCATATTCCGGTCATAAATTATGTTACTTCATACGATGATTACACGCCCACACGCGCCAACAAATTTCGGGTGTGCAACTTACATGAAGATATTTTAAACTTTCGCGTTTCGATGCATTAATCCACCATTGCTTTTTAACAAGTCTCATATCTAATAATCGTGCAACTTCTCTTTTCTTCACTCAAAACATTACCAAATTCCTCCAATTGTGTCCAAGGTTACAATGCATGTTCCTGTCCGCTGCCAGTACACGGATTATGTTTTAAAGTTATATCAAAAATAAAAACGCGCATCCGCCGTTGTCTGTCATTCCTTCAATAAATGGCCGACGCTATATTGATTGTTTTACCTGACCTCTTTTGTTTTATAGAAGGCGCCATTTTTTTTTTGATTCTGTTCGAATTCAAAAAAAACTCCCTTTCTATTATTGAAATGCAAAAACAAATGCAATACTATGAGAAATCAAACAATAACATCCGCAGTAAATACAATTATTCACCGATTTTGATTTACATTTATAAGCCCGCCCAACACTAACTATCGACACATTTTGGGAACTGAATAGATTTAAAACTCCTTTACTGAAGCACATACTTGCCAAAATAACCTCAATAAAAATCGCTGTTCTAAATCCAAAGCATTAAAAGAATGAAATGCGAATTAAAAGAAACTTTAAGGTTCAAAAATACCTTGCGCAACTTTCGACTGTTCAATTTTAGGCGGTTTATGTTTGAAACTTGCGGCTATACCACGAAACAGCGTCTAAGAACAATTTAATTCCGATCCGGGTTTTCGTAGTTACCTTACAAGTTTCCAATAATAAGCCACTTCAATAATTTCACGAACAGTTGCGCTCTTACCTTGCAAAGTTAAGTAACCTCTTACAGACTCTTGTGATCAAAAAGATTAATCGTATAACAGTATCCTCTATAACCTAACTATGGCTCTGTTTTGACTTGTAACATATGCAATTTTATCTAAATGAAGAATGGTTATGGCTATAAGAAAAAGCTTCTAATTTGACCATAATATGACTTAGATTACTAAGATATCATAAATTGTGATTAAAAAAGGTATCTGACTCATGGACGCCGATCTGAGGTCCAGTGTACGAACGAAAATGCCGTGCGTGAAGTCCACGGATTCGCTTCCTGGGTCAAACATCCTTTATTGGGGCTTACCAAATTCCAACGCGTTCTTCAGTTGGTGAAATTAACCCGTCCTGGCGGCTTGAACATCCGCGTCTCCGAATACTAACTCAGTCGCCGTCCTTGTACCAATTCCCGCTCTCCAGACCCCGATTGAACGATAAAATCTATGACAAAACCCTGACCCAAGGAGATTTGTTAAAGAGTGATGCTCAAAATTGCTCGCAGCAAGAACAAATCAACACTGAGAGATCTTTCACCTACGCACTGTCTCGAACAATCCGCTTTAAACTTTACACTACAGTCCTAATATCCATACCGCCTCCCTCCAAGTATTCTCTCCACCCTGGCTAATTTCAACCCAATACTTTCTCCAACGGCTTTTCTCCAACACATTTAACCACTGTCACGTTGCTCAAGCCCCATCGGGATGCACGTTCTCCGCATTGCTCGTCGCTTCGCGCCCCTAGCTTTGAATCTTCCAGTAAATAACTTTCTAATCTCCACATTCCCGCTCGTAAATCCCCAGAGTAAACAGATCCCCTCTAATCCATCTCCGCCCATAACTTCCGACTAAAAGTACTGCGCCAGTGGTGCGCCTCTCAATAAATTAATCCCCTACGTATATTTGATCTTCAATATCATCCCGTCACTCTTAGACTTGGCAACCAAGCGCTTATCATAATATCATTCTTAGATAAATCGTCCCGATATCGTCTTCTCGCTACATGACATTTGGGCAATTTGATAATAAAGCTAAATTTGACGCGGTGCGGGGAGGGAAGAACGCGTGACACGGTTTGACCAATCAGAGACCACTATTCAGCATGCGGCTCGTGCGACGGGCGCTATTGTTTGTGTTTAGTTTTGCATTGTAAGCGAATTGTCCAAAAAATATATATCCTAGAACATTAGCTGAAAGTTAGGTTTTAATAACAGAAACGAATTGCTGTAAATCCGACTCCACGCAGTCTTGTCTGCCCTACCCCTAGAGTGTAATTCAAAATCGCGTAGGCGCGGAGAGGCGAGGCGGGCCGCGAGTTGAGGAGCAGGTGGTTGTAACACCGCAGCTTCGGCTTGCTGGCCGGCCCTGCCGGCCAGCCTCAGCCGCGGTGGTGAGCGTTAAACCTATCTGCGACGACAAACTCGCGTGGGACCGCCGGAGCCCCGCAGCGCCGGAGCCGTGACAGAAATCATTCCTGCTGCAAAAAACTGAATTTACCTCAATGACGTTCCAAGCTTTACAAAAATTTGACTGATTACTTAAATTGTTAAACATTTAGTTTATTTTAAATAACAATAAAAATGAAAAATTACTAATTAAATTTGTTCGTATTACCCTGCCCAAAGGGCGAAGTACAATATGTAGAATGCCTGGTCAATTTGATTATTGGAATGATTACTATTAAATTGCTCTCTCAGATTGGGCATTTTTCATAATGACCGGACATTATGTATAAGGCACAATTTATCATTTGGACTACAACATATATAACGTTTGACAGATACTGCCATATAAATGTTTTTAATTTTGACTTCAGATAGCTGTCTAGAACTTTATCAGGAACCTGTGAAACTAGCCGTAAATATTCATAAGTCATAACCTACCCCTATTAGTAGCAACAAAATATAAAACAGTTATTACACAATTTTCGTACCGGGGTGCTTCAAAATAGAGCGCGGGCAGGTTCGCCCATGAATAGTGTATGAGCGAAGTTCCGAGACTCCCCGCTATTCCCCTAGGTGTTATTCCGTGCCTTCGAACTTTGACGAAACAAAACGAAAGAACCCTTTGCTGATGGACCTTCACGGTTTATGACTGCCACCTCGTAAATGGCGTGCGCAAATTCTTGGATATATTGTTGCATTAAGAGGGTTAGAAAAAGTGAGTATTTTAAGGCTTATTAAGTTGAAATTTTTCGGCCGCTGATTTTTAACGTAGCGAAAAGTTCAAAAATGTTTTGCTGTGATAACTTTGTGGTATTTTTCGAATGTGTGAATAAATACGCCAATAAAATATATTTCATTTTTAAGGAGTTATTTATTAAGTCTTAATCTTCTTTCAACAAACTAAAGTCACCCTGAAACAGAAAAAATGAATATTTACTTATTTTCATATTATGTTACACTAGCTTCCGCCCGCGATTTCTTCCGTGTGCCTAGGGAAGTATTTCCTGCACTCGTAGAAAAAGAACCCTATAAATCTTATTTTGATGTAAGCTATATTTCATATAACTCCAATCAGCAGTTAGCACGTAAATAATAAACAAACATACACTCTCGCCCTCGTAATATTAGTGTGAACCATGTATTTTTGTCACCATAACATGGTCAAGCAAATCACCTGATGATAAAACCACCACTTTTGCTCATCATCTTGCTTAATGTTGGGCATAAGTTCAGTGATATCTGGCGCGTCAGCATCTATTTTAATATGGTTGTATGCATCCTGCAAGTAGAATCGAAATATTATTAACTTCTTCAATAGTCTGACTCTATCAATGATAAATAATGACCCACTTTTCGGCATCTCCTAGTTCTCTATACACCTCTTAGTATCTAAATCATTTCGTTTGATGTTTCAGATGAGTGTGGGGCCTCCCTGGAATCTAATTCGTTCGGCTAGACCTTTTCGGGTAACTGACTTGAGATAAATAAATAGGCAGTCGCTCCATATAAAATACTGGTGCAGCTACAACTAGGTAGTTACACTGGAAAACGAACTGATTCAATATTATAAGATAATCGATTACATTTTGTTAGGTTACATCGCCATAACAGATATGAGTTCCTTGACAGTCAAGGAACTCAACATAAAGCAAATACACTATAGTAAGAAAAATATACAGATGACAGCAGGTAAACGTACACGAATCTGTCAAAATTTACCGATCGAAACCATTGTAATAAGGTTGAAAATCTATTGCAGAAATTTGACAGATTGTGGTAACTTGATGTCTGTACAAACTATCAAAAAATATCTTACAGCAGAGTTATAGAACCACTTCATCTTAGGAGCTGGTGTGACTGACATGGGCGAAGCTACCTCATTACTGGAACTGAGATCAGGCTCGTCATGTAAAGTTCCTCCTTTCTTCTTTTGTGGAAACATTCTTTGACGACGAAATCTTTTGATTACTTCTCCAAGACGTTCTAAGTCCACGTACGCGTATTGAAAAATAAACTGTAATTTTTAAATGATTTTTTATTACAGCAAAATATTTATTTTAGATGTCTGTTGGGACGTAATTACCAGAATAATAGAATAGAATAAAATAGGTTAATGAATTTATATAAGGAATATTTTGTAGCTCAAAGCTGTATTTCTGAATAGAAAGAAATTAATAATTATTAACGTATTTTTTTATTCATGCTTATTTAGTAAAAAATACTTACTGAAGTATTTTTTTTTCGATCGTTATGAAATCTGAAAATAATATTAAGTGTGATGAAGGTAAGACGGGTCATGTAGTATAGACGACAGCAGGTGCTGTCGTCTATACTACATGACATTCTTGATTCTTCTCTAAAAAACTTACCCTCTTTTCCTATGTTTTCTTACCCGAGGCCAAAGTATCTGCACGAATTTAATAGAGTTGTAAAGCATGAATTATCAAAACCTGTTATAATGATTTAATAAAAAATATATAAGTATGAAAATTAAAACATTACCTGCCTTATGTCGGGTCTGTTATAAAATTTGAAAAATAAGTTACAATTAATATATTATACACCAGTTCGGGATTCGGTTAATTTGCCCCGCTTTTGTCTGTACATTAAACTTGTATGAATCAGTTGAAAATAAAACTAAGAGTTATACACAGCTTTTCTTGTAATTGTTGTAATATATTGTTGTAATATATCTATTTATTACAAGGTAGTACCTACTCCTCATATGAAGCTCTCCTGGCGTAGCTGATGATACCACGAGGCCACAACTTATCAGGATCTGGTTCCCTGGAAAATACTCGACGTTTTTATTTCCACACAAATTAAAGATGGATTCTATCCCCTCCTATTAATTTTTTTATGGCCCTTCCCAATATCTATGTGATGCTCTGCTTAGGAGTTTGACATTACTTGTATTGGCTTTATATCATAATTCTACGAGTATCTATAGTTGGTGAAAGAATAGTTAGATTGAATATTGGGAACGGACGTTAGAGAGTACAATAATTAATAAAATAAGTTGATAGGGAAATAATGTTCTTGCAAGTTTGATCTAAGCATACACAAAAATTTTAAAAATACAGAGAAATAGTAAAGTCGCATGATAGGTACGAATAGGAATTAAATAGCTAGCTTTTATTTAATTTCTCGCTATTAATTATTATCCAGACGTATGTTTTTTTACGAAGAAACAGAACACTGAGTATGTAGGTGCTGGAAATGAGGTATAGCGGTAATATATGAATTTAGTCTTTCTATGAAAAGAAATACTGAAACAACTCACAAATTTTCAGTACTATCCCGCTAAAATATGTAAAAAACACATAATTAAGTACTAAATTAATTCGTTGTGTCGGTCTAAAACATAAATTTTAAAAACATTAAATTCTTACCGATCTGGCCATACGAAGTGCACCTGACTAAAAATATACGATTTATTAATTAATCTATACTAATATTATAAAGCTGAAGAGTTTGTTTGTTCGTTTGAACGCGCTAATCTCAGGAACTACTGGTCCGATTTGAAAAAATATTTCAGTGTTAGATAGACCATTTATCTAGGAAGGCTATATGCTTCTTTATCCGGGTGCGCGCAGTAGTTCCGGGAAAGTGGGTGAAACCGCTGGCGGAAGCTAGTAATTTATAAGAGACGCTAGTACAGAAAACAGCAGGTCTACCAACTCGAATCTGTTAAATTTTACTAATTGAGTATAAGCTTCCACTATTTGTGATAAGGTTGAAAATCTATTGTAAAAATTTGACAGATTGTGGAAAGTTGGTTTGCTGTCGTCTGTAGTAGATATTAAAGAAAACTTTTTGTTATACTAACCTTCATTAGTTGATTCGAAGGCTCCCATTTAACGACTACTGGCTATTAACAAAAATAATATAATAGTAGGTAATCTTTAGAGAGAGAAAAAAAAATACAAAATTAATAAAATGTTCTCACTTTTGTCTTATTTACCGGGCGATACAATGTGGCTAACTGTAATAATTACACAAATAGTTTAATGTTATTAGTTGAAATGTTATTATATTTTTTATATAATAAAATTAATAAGGATACTGATATTGAAATACTTACCTCTTCATCCGAAAGGTACGGTTGGCTGAATTCTACAAACTGTAAACGTAAAATTATAGAAATTAATTTCCTATAATTTCTGGCAGACTTGGATAAAACAACATATCTATCTCCACGCAAATTGTATCTATATCTGTCAAGCTATTTCTTATTCAAAACTTTATAGTAAGGATGTATCAAATACTACTTAGCTTACTATAAATGTTTCACCTGGTTTGACGTGTAAACTGGAGTAGTTCCACACACTCTTTTTAGTACATTTTAAAATATCCTTACCTCTTTACCAGATCGATATGGATTATATTGCCCCTGTATATAAAAATATATTCATTTTAATAAAAGAAGATATTTTTATTTCATTATGAATTGAGCCATTGATATAACAACAGTTTTTACCTCGCCAATATTGGCGTTTAAAAGATTTTCTTCGCCTTCCTGAAAATAAAATTTCTAATCTTAATTCATTTTTATAAAGAAACTTTGTGTCGTCCGCTATTTCAGTTAAAAATATACCTCCAAACCTTTTCATTCAATAAACTGTACCTATAAATATCTTTTTATGATAAAAAAATGGTTTATTACGTACGTACGTACGAGGAAACTGTCTGAATTAATTATGTATTTATACCATAATTTTGTTAAAACTAAATAAAAATTGTTTCCTTACAACTTTGCCCTGAGGTGGCTGATATAATTTTGCCAGCTGTAAAAAAAAAACAATTGCAGTATTGTAGACAGATGATATATGCGTACTATGATTAAAAGAATCATACTTAAAAAAAATACATAGTATTCGACTTTTTCGAGAAATAAGCAGGCGCTTGGTGGAGTCCACTCGTGACCAAAGGGCTGGCCTATACTTCGGTCAAAGAATTTGCATTGCCATTCAGCACAGCGTGGCAATGCGGCCAGCCTTTTGGGCACGATTGCCGCTGACAGCGATGCGGATGAGTTTTATGATACCTTATTTTAAATTGATTTATGTTTGTTCGTATATTTTTAATTTTCATTTATAATTTAAGTTTGTATTTATAGTAAATAATTATGCATTCGAAGTAATGTAATTGTGAATGTACCTCTGAATCTGAATAATATGGTTGAGAAAACTCCGTGGTCGCACTGTGCTGAAAAGAAATTAAAAGTAAATTCCACTGCTTTGTTGTTCGTTGCTCTTTTTAATAACGGCCGTTCTCAATATTCTATCTATCTGTTGATTTGCTTACTAGAGATACGAATTTGATATTACATCTTTACTAGAGAGAGACTTCCTGTTAAATAAGTCGACAACTTTTATTTCTTCATGTAACATAGGTAAATAACTTTGACTAATTAAGCTGTGATGTCACTTACGGGTTTGTTATTGTTTGCTTGATTATTGCTGTCCCTATAAGATGTCATAATTGAAATGTTTAACAAAAATTTAATTAAAGATAAGATAAAAAAATATTTTATTGAAGTAGGCTGAAAATCAGCACTTTTTCAAGTCAATTTTACAAAAGATAGCCCCAAAACGCCCGCCCTTCATTAGGTACTTCCTATGTGTTTTAACTGGGAAGGGGAAAAGGTGAAACAAACTCCCCAGCAACACAATTCTGTCTGTATTGTTTGAAGAACCGATTCTATACAAAATAAATACATGATACATACATGATGTAGTAAGTACATACAAAAGTGAATTAATTTAGTATAAAATATTACGTATTTGATCATGTTGGCAAGCACACGCTTTCTCCTCCACTAATTTTTATATTTAGGTTTAAAACAAAAGTACCTGTATTTCTGTAAGGCCTGTTTTCTTCGCTCTATTTCTAGTTCAAGCTTGTGGTATTCGCTTATAAGGTTTTGTGTTGGCATATCCTGAAACAGTAAACTTTACCTTTCAAACTTTAACTTAGATGATAATTTAAAGTTTTTTTTTATTAATTTACTCCACATATTTTTACATTTTTTAATATTTTATAAATATAAGGTGCTCTAAAAATATCTGCCAGAACTTAATAGGTCACAATTTGTTTCATATAATAAAAAGTGCGTATAAGTTTGAATTGATTTATTTGCATGAGAACATCCCGCGTAGTAAATAGTAGTAATCAGCTGTGGCCGCACATTTTATTTCACAAAATACTGTTGCCATCCTTATCGTACGACGGCGACACGCCGGCGCCGTCAAAGCCGTAGGTAGATAACACACACCGCGCCGCGCGGGCGCGCACCCCCCGCCCTATCCCTTTCGTCGCACGCGCCGCCCGCCCGGCACCAGCCAGTCTCCCCGCGTCGGCGAGCCGCGCCGTTTCAAAGCAAGTTTTTGTGGTTTTTTGTGGTCAGCAAAGGGAGAATCGCGTGCGTTTTCTCTGAAAATGTCTGTCCGAAGACAAATTCAAATCAAGAATATCTTGAAATGTTATTATGCTACCGCGAGTGTAACCAAATACTTGTGCGTTCAGTAAACTTATACCTACCAGCAGAGGTTTGGTGTGCGAGTAAGTCATCATAAAAAGGCACATCAAACGTTCTTTTCAACAAGTTAAAAGTGATAGGGACACA
>NWSH02000519.1:13080760-13097343 GCA_002382865.2 Heliothis virescens | reverse complement strand
GGCCTGTTATCAAGTCATCCACGTAAAATTTACAGGTAATTTTTTTAGAAAAATGCTCCTAAAATGAAAACTAACGGGCCCATCTGGATAAAATTTTTATGGGACCAATTCGAAGCTATTCCGTATCAAACAAAAAAAGAATTACGTAAATCGGTTCAGAAACCTCGGAGTAATCGGTGTACATACATAAAAAAAAAAAAAAAAAAAAAATATACCGGCCGAATTGAGAACCTCCTCCTTTTTGTTGAAGTCGGTTAAAAAGACATGTACGCAAGCGTGCCTACATTTGTGTGCAACGCGAACGCGGCTACGTACAGCAATTTTGTAAATAAATGTGTTAGTGTTTAGTGTAAAGCCTACTTTTGTGTGCAAGGCGAAGGCGGCTATGTAAGTTTTGTTAATTAATAGTTTATGCATATCTACGTGAAATTGTTGTAAATAAGGTGATTGACTTTTAAACACGCCAAGTTACTGGAAATAATCGTTATTTTATCTAGGCGCCTATTGTTGTTTTGGTGTGATAAGGAAACAGGTAAGTACTTTATAATACTTTTAAAGCTATTACATAAAGTGCCTTCTGTACCGGCAGCCCGGCCGCCCGTTTGACCCAAGAGCCGAACTGGCGTTGGTCAGCTGATTACAGTGTTCATTCACAGAAAAGATAGAAAGAAATAGCAACTGTTTTCATTGACGAAGCAACACATTGGGCGTAGTTTGTGAACCGCGTTATGCAGAATTGAGTCAATATTTATTATTACTTTGCTATCTCAATTAGTTGTTTTTTTTATTCCGGTGTATAAAATATCTTCACTATTGTAATCTATATACACAATACTATCCCCCGTTAAAGTTCTGGCAGATATTTTTAGAGCACCTTATATATGTAACTCACCGCTAAAGACGAATCCTAGAATAAAAATATGATTAATTTTTATTGACTGTCCAACTTCGTGTGAATACAAATATTTATATAAATCATATGTTAAGTCGATAGCTACTTACAGGTTGCTGTTGTGGTTTCATAGTAGTAGTGGTCTGTACAACTTTTGTTTGCCTGGATTTTATAAATTTATATTTTTAACTCAAATACAGGAAAGGAAATACTCAACTTATCTTACAGGGAGATTAGGGAGGTTTTTTAGGAAATTAAATGTGTTTTTAAGATTTAGAAATTTTGGAAATAGCTGTATTATACTATGTTCAAGTTAAGATATACTAACATGTAACGGACCCCTGGCCTGCAATAGAGTTATTATTATTAAAAACATTTTCTAACTTTCAATGTTGTTACATTATATTATTCTTCTTGATTTCACGTTATTAAAAACTATTAACGGAAATATACGGAACTACTTGCCGCACCAGGGTAAAAAGGAGCCTTTATGCTATTCCAATTTGATGCAACATTATATTAAATTATTAATTGGCACCAAGATGAGAGACTTTCCTATATTACTGCCAAATTTCTTCACAAACCATTCAGAAAAAACAGAGTAGGTACCTACGGACATACAAACTTCCTATTTTATAATATTTGTAAGACAATAATTACTTACTTCTCGCGATCATTATTATTGTACAGTGTTGGTTTACGATTATAGTCGGCCAAGGCATCCTGTCGCGTCAGCTTTTTGTCAAGTTCGTCTCTTAATCTTTGGTAATTTCTGATAAAATATCCAACTGGTACATTCTAAAATGATTAAAATCATTTGTAAAATTAGCATTTTTTTTGAATACTGATTTATAGCTATAAATATTACTAACCTTCCAATGGTTGATATCAGCTACAGCCTTAATTAGAACAAACAAAAAAATATATACCCAGTTGAATTGATAATCTCCTTTTTTGGGAAGGCGGTGAGCAAGGTACCACATGAATACAAATATTTTCAAACAATATGGTTAATTTCTTTATTGTAATTATGACAAATTGTCAATCATCAACACTATTCTTCTCGTCTTATCCCATTTTGATTTCGACATTATCTTTTGCATTATTTCCAAACGTATAGTCTATTTTACTAATCAGTCTACCTATACTTGTTTGTTTGAATCGCACTAAGTTTACGAATTTCTGGTCAGATTTAAAACCGCTGGCGGGAGCTAGTATTCTTTACAAAACTGAGGGTTGGTACAGACAGTTTTGTATTTATAATATGAATATCAATGGCTTTATCGTCGTAAAGTGAGTTTACTTACCAGTCTCGGTCGTAACCACTCGCCTACTGCTACCTGAATAATAAAAAAAAAACAATATTATAATTATTTTAAAACTAAGTCACCGGCTTTTTGTACAGATGACAGCAGGTTAATCTACCAGTTTGTCAATTTTTACCAATCGAACATTAACCTTCCACTATTGTGATAAAGTTGAAAATGTATTGAAGAAATTTGACAGATTGAGGTAGGTTGATGTGCTGGCATCTGTGTAAGTATCAAACTAGACAGCTGATTTCACATATACTCACCATTAATGGAGTTTCCATTGGTTCAGGATAAGCATTGCTTGATTGAAATAAGGGTTTATGTTAGTAAGGCTATTTTTTTATTGTTTCACCAGAGGAACTTTCCCACAGCTGGATAAAATATACTTTGTCCCCGGGGACAGTGTAACTTCCCAACAGCGAAATATTTTTTTTAATCGCTATAATAGTTTGGGAGTTTTAGGGTATGTAAAAATGTTTCCTCTTCCTCATATTATTAACTATTGAACCTATCAGGTTAATTCCGTTGATTGACACATGTTTTGATGTATCAGATTTATAACCAAACTACCAAGTAAGCAGTTTTTCTAGATGTGGGCAAAATCGGGGAACTCCGCTGGTGCTAATTTATCTCGTTAGTAAAAAATATAACTTACAAACCTGCCATCAGCCTTATTTTTCTGTATTGCCGCTTCATGTTTCTTGTAAGTTTCCATAAATTTAGCTAATGGTAGCTTCTAGAAATAATTTATTTTTTACAGTTACTATACTTATTAAATAGTAGCAAAGAAGTTAATAAACCTACGGTGGGATCTCAGTATACTGGGTCTCTCGAAGTATGGATCAAATGGAACAGGAATGTGAAAAGGACCATTTACCAACTTTTTGACTTCAGAATGTGGGTCAAACTTTTGACGGATCAAAAACTATGGCCAATTTTACCAAAATTACCAAACGTATCGTAAATGGTCCCACAAACAGTCAAAACAGTCCAGTGATATACTAAGTGATTTCTATAGCAGTTTTCGTGAAATTATCGTCTTTTTCCTTCTGGAGTCACAGTTCCATATTAAATTGTCATTATTAGACTTTTGAAGTTATACATAAATTTTGAAGAAATACGACTATCATGCTAAGTAGTCCAGTTTCTGTAACGTTTGAATTTTCATACGCAAATTATGTTTAAGTAACTGTATATCACTTACCATTAAGTTAGATGATGATTGTTTCTGAAAAAGTTAAAAGTAATATAATCTCTTTGCATCTCTCAATTTGTTGATTGATGATGGCGTCCTAGCCGAGTGCCGGCCACGGCGGCTGTACTCATTATAAGGAGATCAGCCAACTGCGCAGGACATATTATAGTGCACAAGCATTTGCGCAGACACAGGTGCACTCCCTATTCCCTCACTCTCATAGTCCGATGGGACGGCAATCCGACACGACCGGAGAGAGATCAGAGAGAGATTTCTAAAATAAATAGTAATCGCATACAACATATTTTAGTTCCTAGAAAATATAATTATTTTGATATAGAATTTTAGCAGAAAAGACTAAACATTTATATTAGAATCACCCTTAGTTATATATTTTTTGACATTCATAAGTGCTTGCTTTAAGGCCTAAATGAAATAAATGTTTGGACTTTGACTTTATAAATAATAAATAAGTAAAAAATAAAAAGACAAATCGTACCTACTTAGGAAATTGCTACACTTACTTGTTCTGGATATTTATAGTTGAGTTGTGACCTGTAAAGTTAAAAAATAAAGGTAATTAAATTATTCTAGACTAGCGACCCGTCCCGGCTTCGCACATGTGCAATGCAAAATAGCAGTATTTCTATTTAATGGATTTTATTATATCTACATATAACCCTCTCCTTTAAATGTATAAACCTTTTTAATCACTCTATCTATTAAAAATAGTGTATGTGTAGTGTATACTATGTAGTGAAACGTTGCTGTTTTGAAATTGGCATTATACAGACCACGATCTGTCAAACTGCAATCGATTTTCAACCTTATCACAATGGAGGTAGGGTAATGTTTGACTGGTAAAATTTGACGGATTCGTTTACGTTGACCTGCTGTTGTCTGTACGTTTTTTTTGGTAGGAATAAATCATGATTTTACGTAGTTATGAACAGACGACAAAAGGTAAAACCGAATCTGTCAAATTTTCCTAATCGAAAATCAACCTTTCACTAACCACTAACTTTAAGAAAACACGATAGAATATTTTGTTTTTAACTCACTTTTTTCGATCACTTGGTCTTTGGTACGATACTGGTGATCTACGATCTATTTGTGCTGGCATGTTGTTATCTTCTGACTTAGTCTGGAGAAGATGAAAAATGAAATAGAATTAGAATAGCGGCTATCGCTGAAAATCGGCGCTGAGACTCTGTCTCTCTCAGACTCTCTCGGTCGTAGCATTAAGCTGAGCGAGGGCCGTATTACTTGTTTGCGACGCATATTCTGCCCATCTTGTCTCAATTATATATTTTTTTTCACTTTATTGATGTGTCATAAGCACGTAATGAAAGGTATTTCTTGCTTTCTTTCTTTCAAATACACGCGTAGTTAAACAGTAACGTAAAATTCTACTAACAAAAATGCAGTTTCAAATAAAAAATACAGTATGTTTGACGTAGGTATGTCACGTGTGTATCTATTTATTTTCTTTTTATTCTTAGAATTTATTTAGACTAAATAAATAAAGAAATAGAGGTAAAACATAAGCATTCTTGGATTCTTTTATAATCTAAATAGATTAATGAAAACAGATGAGAAAGTTCTGTTAAAACTCTTATGAGATGATCTCAAAAGTAATGAAAACTCATATTGCTGCAGGCCTTGTTATAATAATTACTTACTTCTTTACTCGATTGCAGAATTATGAGTAATCTAAAACACACAATGTATTAATTACTATTGTTATAAATTTGTATGTTTGTCACTCCTTCACGCAAAAAATATTAAACGAATTTTGGTGACATTTGCCAGTAACATAGCTCAGATATCTGAATAATATACAAGCTTCTTTTTACTCGGTTACGGCAAATATTCCCCTTGGGATGCGAGTAAAACTGTTGGCTAGTAAAAATAATAAAAAACCTTAAAATGAGATATTACAACACTTACGTTTTTCTTGAACGCTGTAAAATGTTATCTTGGCTAATTATCAGAATTAAGATAAGATATAAGATGTATCTTCACATCAATAAATAATTTTAAATAAAAAAATAACACATACATACCTGCAGTGCATCTTCTCTATTTTCCTGTTCTTTTTTAAATAAAATATAGGGAATGGATGCTGAGGGTTTCAATGAACTGATACTTGGTTTGGAGTCATACAGTCGTAGCTGAAAATAATATATTAGTAACTTTTTATGAAAAAAAACCTTTATAATGGCATCCAATGCCGATTGTTGGCCACGGCGGCTGTTCTCATATAAGGAGATCAGCCAGCTGCGCAGGAAATATTATAGTGCACAAGCATTTGCGCTAACACAAGTGCACTCCCTATTCCTTTACTCCCATAGCCCGATGGGTTGGAAAATCCGACACGACCGGAGAGAAATCAGGCGCAGGACCGACATTAATGTGCTTTCCGATGCACGGGTGTATCAATCGCCAACTTCCAACTCCGGGCTGCTTTGTGAAAGTTTCTAAACCCACATAGTGATTTCGGCCCGACCTGGAAATCGAACCCGAGACCTCGTGCACAGCAGTCGGCTATGCTACAACTAGACCAACGAGGCATTTATATGTTTAACAGACAGTTAAATTGTCATGACTAACTGATGGTGGTCTGGTTAGCGTAACTGAGAACATTCAGTCTTATTCCAGCGTGTATGTGTTGAAAAATTGAAAATTCTGTTAAAACCAGAACTTGTGAGGTATAAAGGTAAAAAAAGGTATCTTGATTCTATTCGCCTTTACAAACTTGAACTTCCAAAGCTGTCAAAATTACTAACTTCTCTTCATAAGTTGTCAAAATAAGTGACTATTTCGGAAATCTATTACTTTATTCCGCGAATTCCGAATCCAACTTTCATGAACTAAGCACCAACTTGGTTACTTTACCGAATGAAATCACTGCAGAGGAGAATTTTAATGTCTGAATGAATTTGCACAGTTTTAGCTTAGTAGGCAAAAACTCACCGAACTAGGTTTCCATTCATTACTTGAGTCGATTCCAGTGCAATCCAAAATATTCTGCAACTAACAAACCGTTTAAATTATATGCTTGATGCACTAAGGAACTGGCCTTTAATATGATCATCATTAGCCTAACGTCTCACTGCTAAGCATAGGCCTCTTCTCACACAGGGAAGGATTGAGGGTTGCTCAATATGGTTTGGTGATTCCAGACTTCATTGCCCAGGTTTCCTTGAGATATTTTCCTTCACATTTGAATCAGTCCTTGGTGTCCAAGATATGCTTAGAAAGTACACGAACTAGTTGCATTGGTACTTGCCTGACCTGGAATCGCACTAACACACTCATACTTGAGAGGTTGGTGCTTTACCCACTAGGCCACCATGACATGTATCAATATCTTTTAACCTCCAATGCAAAAAGAGGGGTTCATATTCAATTAGTAGAATAATTATAACAAATCAAAATTCCTTACGATTGTTATAATGATAATAATTATAGCAGATTCCATTTCATAATTCAATCCATTCCCGCGTTTCTTATAACTCAAACGTCAACTGTCTGTCAGAGCTTTAATGCCTTTGAAATAATTGCCGTGAAATTAATATCGCATGATAAAACACGTGTAGAAAGCGGGAAACTTATATTGAAATCAGAATTAATATCGAAAAAGTTTGGGCTTGAAATATTGGGACCATATGGCTTAAGTGCCCACAGACTTTACCAAGAAATAAGTAAGAGCTTAGTATGAACTAGTATATACTATAGTTTAAAGTTTTTTATTTTTTATGTAAATAATAATATAGGCTAGATAATTATAATTTAAGCGCTTAGTGGAGTCTACTCGTGACCAAAGGGCTGGCCTATACATTGGTCAAACAATTTATTTGCTGTACCTACTATCCAGCGTGGCAATGCAGCCAGCCTTTTGGGTACGATTCTCGCTGATCGCGATTTGGATGAATAATTTGATAATAATTTGAATTAATTTATCTTTCTAGTTCTATTTTTGTTTATGTAGTAACTTAAATCTGTACAAATTATGTAAATAAGTGTACTTATATATTTTTGTTGTAATAAAAAAATATACCGAAAATGTAAATACTTTCAGTTTCACTGAAAAAATATTTATATTGCTTTGCTGTAAAATGTTTCAAATAAAATTGTTTTATGTTATATCATTCCCATTAAATATGGGTATATTACAGTATTTATGCGTAGATATTTGACAGCAAAAATGTGGAAAAAAATTAAAAATAACACATGGACAGTGCATTATAATGGCGTTTGTATAGTACTTTTGAAACGTATTGGGAGTTAAATAAGCAGCTATTTATTCGACTACAAATATCGTTTAGATATCTGATTCCACGGAAGTGGGTGATGTAATATGCACATTGTCTTTACATGCGTGCTCGAAAGCTCGAAGATGATGAGCTCGATGCTCGAGAGCGCTCAGCAGTGGTCAAGTTACAGAGTCATACAGATCAGTGTGCAATGTGCGCATATATTATTAGTTACATACACCCGCATGGTTCATTCAATATCACGGAATATCTGAACCTTTTAAAACAGTTAAAAAGCTATGATTAATTCTCCCCTCTTCTATTATTTCCCCGTTTTTAAAAAGGGGTAAACGATTTTTGTATTTTTTTTATATCGTCTTATAGAGATAACTTTTGGATTTAAAATGTTTCTAACAGTCAATATCCCAGGTCTTCTTTTATAATAACTTTGTTAAATTAAAACGACATTTTAGTTTTATTTTGTATCATTTATATTAATACAGATTTTGAGTTCGTTAAAAATTATTCGGCTTCCTTGCTATCTCCTTGCATATTTCTTAATCCCTCTGGCATTAGCCGATAAGTAATTGCTATACCGCCTGAAAATTGAAAAACTTGAAGTAAAAATAAAAGAACTAGAGATACAAATAAATAGGAAACTAAAAACTATTATTAAAATACCAGAAAACATCTTACTAATATTATGCGAAAATATGCGAGAATGTTTGTTACTCTTTCACTCAAAAAATACTGGACTGATTTTGATGACACTTGGCAGTAATGTAGCTTATACATCAAAATAACATATAGGCTACTTTTTTATGGGTACGGTAAATAGTTCCCTCGGGAAGCGGGTAAAACCGCTGGCGGAAGTTAGTGAATAATAAATCTGTATCCACCTTATTACAAAACGTGGTTCTAAGAAATTACTGGCTTTAGTACTTGGTATAAACCATCATCCCGAACAAAGTTAAAGCTCTAAACTTACTAATTTTCAAAACCACGTTTTGTAATAAGGTGGTTTCAGAATTTTTAACCGACTTCCCAGAAGGAAAATGTTATCAATTCGGATGTTTGTATTTTTTATTACGCGTAACCTTTGTATATTCTCGCGTTTTATATTATTTATAATTAGTTTTTTACAGTTTATAGTGTAAAAGCAATTTACATTATAATATTGTTAGTAATCTCGGTACATTGAATAAATACATTTTTTACTTCGTTGAGACGTGATCTATTAAATTATACATATATAGGTATATCAAAACTCACAAGTTATAGCTTTTTTTATTCTAGAAGAAGAAAAAAGTGAGACAGTAAATTATAATATGTAAAAGGTACAGATAACAGCAGGTCAATCTACCCGAATCTGTCAAATTTTACCATTCCAACATGTACCTTCCACGATTGTCATAAGGTTGAAAACCTATTGCAGAATTTTGACAGATTGTGGTAGCTTGATGTGCTGTCGTCTGTACATTTATAATATTTTCTTACACGTTATTTTGGTTTGGTGCATTCTGAAATAAAAATATACATTCATATTTTATTAAAGGTAAAGTGTAGCTTTACAAATATTTAAGTTTATTGTTATTTTCTTTCTAATAAATGTTATTCACCCACCATTAAATATTCTCTAACAATACTTGGATAGCGTTGTTCCACCTTTAAAAGAAAAACAAAAAAATATAAGAAATGCAAAAAAAAATACACATCGTTTTTATAACAGACCATAAAATTAGGAAGTTTTCAATTCGGATGTTTCTATTTTTTATATTTGTTCGGGTATATCTCTGTCATGCACCAACCCCTTTGAACAATATTTTTTTCATTTGAAAGTGTCGAATGGTTGTCCCAAATGGTCCCATTGTCACTAGGACCAGCGTCTGATGATGGAAACCCTGAGAAATCGAGGGCAACTCTCGAAAATTTTAAGCAAGCATAGGGTAAAAACATGATACTCAGATAAATGTCATTTAACACTGTAAAACCGTGAAGGTTCGGAGCTGACCTGATGACGGA
This sequence comes from Heliothis virescens, assembly GCA_002382865.2. Taxonomy (NCBI): domain Eukaryota; kingdom Metazoa; phylum Arthropoda; class Insecta; order Lepidoptera; family Noctuidae; genus Heliothis; species Heliothis virescens. Next base: position 13,087,662 of record NWSH02000519.1, on the reverse strand, counting down.
GACGAGAGAAAGTCAAGGGAACTCCGGAACGGTATGTGTTAACTACCTCATGTTTTGGCTTATATTATTCGTATTGACGAGAACGTTCCACAAATGTGGATAGTGACAACTATGCTTGCCACTCAATAGCTAAAAATAAAAACTTTTTACAAAAAAAATACTTTTTGTCCTAATCTGGCAAATAGTTCCTTCAGGATACTGGTGTCCGGGTATTACGTTATAACTCACTCTCTTACCTCGGTTAGATCCCTTTCTCGGGTTGCTTCAATAAACTTAAAAAACAAATGTTTATCGACATTAATAATTGAATTAATTTAAACCAAAAAAATCAAACTCGACATCATCTTCTTGCCCTGTTCCCAATTTTATTTGGGGTCGGCGCAATATGTTTTCTCCTTCCATTTCTCCCTGTCACTCGTCATACTGACATTCACTCCTTTCTTACGCCCTAACCCTATCGCTCATTCCTTTTTCACTACTCATATTGCGAAAAGATTTGGCTTAATTTTTACGACCGGCCGCCTGCCTGACGTCAACCCTCCTTGGGAATGCTGTTGTTGGTGGTTTTACTCCCCACCTGGAGGTTGACCCATAGGTGCTGCATAATATGCACTGGGTCGCCAGAGCCTCGTTCGTTCTTCAGCAGGGTGCACCACGGGCAGGTGAGGTTGCCAAAAAAATCAAACTGTTCTTTGAAAACTAACCTCTGTGTAAGGTTTTATAGTTTCGGGGTAATTCTCTACCTGTAAAAGGTGACAGTTATCACATATAACCAACGTATATAATACGTTATTTTAATGGAAAAGAGACACAGTTTTACTATACCTAACAAAAATATTATATACTAACCGTTTTCCCGCGGTTTCACTCGCATCCCGTGGGAATTACTGCCCATACCCGGATAAAATATAGCCTATGTCACTCGTGGATAATGTAGCTTTCGAATGGTGAAAGAATTTTTAAAATCGGTCCAGTAGTTTTTGAGCCTATTCATTACAACCAAACAAACAAAGTTTTCCTCTTTATAATATTAGTATAGATTAAACAACACTACATATGTTTTTAAGAGAGTTGCTAATTAGACAGAATAGAAAAAATACGTAGAAAAAATAAAGATAACTTTACTGACTTTCATAGCTTCCTCCCTTAGACGTGGTAATTTCGAAAAACTGTAAATTAATTAGAAAACATAGTCAACATACAAATCTATATTAAAATATTATATATAACAGTACATTTAATAGAAATCGCTATTTACTTACGTCTAATGTGAGTCCATTGCTGAAAATGTCTAAACATATATAAAATAAAAAGTATATAAATTTAATTATATATTGCCATCAAAAGCAAGATTTTTGACGAGATAGGATGCTCACCTTGTATAACTTTTTCATGCCTGTCTATTATAAAACAATGCAAATTGGGTATCAAATAAATTCCGAAATTAAATTAAGTTATATCTATGTTAGTAATGAAATGATCTTGAAAAGACTTTAAAATTATTAAAAAAAAAAAAAAATATTAAGAATATGACACCTTTAACAGATCTCTGATGTTGTTCTGCTTATAGATTATTTAATTACAGATAACAAATTATATTATTCTAAAAATATATGAATAAACCTACTCACAAGTCTGTTTTCATTGCGTTCCCTGCAAAAATAATACTAAGTAATAACGTCATTGATCATTAGTAATAATCTCGGTCACTGCCGGACATTGAGCAGTACCTATGTAATCCAAAAATCTGTTCGTTTTGCTAACGAATGATAGTGTTGATGCCTATTCTATGATACTACTTAAGTCAAAAAACTAAACTTTTTATGATATTTTTTCTCATTTTTAGTGCTGACAGACATATTTAAAAACTGTAAAGCAAATGTACTATTAATTAAGTAGCTAATGATTGCAAAAGACAATTTTATTCCTACGAGACATTGCAGCTAATACCACAAATAGGTACCGTATTACGGACAAAAAACTCACATTTCTTTAATGTTTTCTGCATTCCTCTTCTTTTCCAACTCAAGTTTGTAGTAATCTACGACTCTTCTATTGGTTTATCCTGCATAAAGTGAAAAAGTGATAAATGTATTTAAACTTTCGCGACGTATAAACATATTTTGGACAGCTGACGGGTCTTACTCGCGATGACAGTCTACCCGTAACCACGGTCGGTGCAATTCGACCAAAACGTCGGGAGAAAAGGAGTATCGTAAACCTTTATAATTTCATCGCGAGTAAGACCCGTTTGTTGTTCAAAATATGATAAAGTGATGATATGTTATTTTTTTTTGCATATAATTTCTATATCTTTATGATCACTCGTGCTTAACATTTCAGGGCCTTAAGACTATCCTTCTAAACTTTCACATAAAATATTAAATAGGATAGAATGAGTATTCACGCAAGTATGTCTAACTACGGAATTCAATAACCTATCTATCTATTTATTTGCTTACTATAGATAGTATTTTGACATAATCTCCATACAAGTAATTTCAAATTCTTATCTCTTGTAAGCAAGAAACATATCTATATCTATATATCATATATAACATATCTATATATATATATTGTAATAGGATACATATTGTAAAAGTTACCTCATATCTTTGCTTTTTGCGTATGATTGCCACAATATATCTAAATGATGTAGAAATAAACATTACATGAGTTTAGCAAATAAATAATTTCATTAAAATAAACGTATAAAAATTTATGCTTACTTTGGCTCATCAATCTGGAAAAAAAAAGAAAAGTAACTTTAAACACATACTTACAGATTAAATACTGTACTTTATGACGTATACCTTGAAAGATACCTTATGACTACAAAAATTGCGGTTTACACAATAATTTTATCAATTCATAATCTTATATTAATTTAAGTATACTATAAAGCTTTTTTCTGTGTTCTTTTCTATGTTTGTCGGTAAAATATTGCAGTATTAGATAGCCCATTTATCGAGGAAAGCAAACTCTTTGGACGGATGCACAAAGTATTAGTGAGAAACTGCTCGTAGAAACAAGTACAGTTATATAACGACTTACATTAGAATAATCATTTTGTCTTCTGAAGCCCGTATATAGAACTCTCTCACCGTGTGGCCACCAAAACTGAAAATTTTCGTTCGTTAGTCTCGCTAAAACTCGAGAACGCTGAACCAATCTCACAAACGTTAGTCTTGAAATATTGTGGAAGTCCAGAAAAGGTTTAGACGATGAGAAAATATGAAAAAATACGGTTTTATTAAAACGTAAGTGATACGAAGCTCACCGGGTCAACTAGTAAAAATATATAACTAACAGTGGATTTCCATACTTAACCTTCGAAGTCAAAATAAAACAAACCAGCAGAAAGGATACCGTGCTCTCTAAAATATTTATTTTACCCTACTTTTCAGTATTAAGTTGTTATAGCGCAAACAGAAATACATAATCTGGGAAAATTTCAACTGTTCAGCTAACACAGTTTATGAGGGACACTCTGGTGACGGCCAGACAAACGAACACCGAGTCTAGTAGCAAATTTTACCCTTTAGTTACGGAACCCAAAAACAATCTTCATACTTACGTGATACCCAGACTATCAATATTCCCAATACTCCAGCTCCGTTATCCATATCCTTATGAGGGAACTTGACAGCTGACTTCAGCATCCCTAAGAGCTGGTCTAATCAACGTGTGACCTGGTAGGATGGGCTCAGCCTCGGGCAGCTGGCTAGGTCTGGTGGGGTACCCAGGATAGTTGTTTCATGCCAGGATGGAAGTCTGACATTTCTTCGCTGGTGATTAAGAGGAAAAATGTATGAGAATTTTCTAAGAAGCAGAGTTATCAGAAAATTTACCGTCACATAGAATTTTACTTCGAAAATAGCCTTAGGTATTTAGAAGTCGTGTTAGCATGATATGATTAGGGCTTTTTATGAACTACTGATTGTCTTATCATGGCCATGGCCACCGTCTGTCTGGCATGGCGAGTCAAACAGAACGGTGAGTTTATAAATTTAAAAAAAATGCGTAAAGAAAAAGTGGCGAGTTAAAATCAGTACTTACACTGGCTTTATTGAATTTTAAATAGTCGTATGTTTGTTTCTGAAAGGTATAAAGTTTAAACATTAATTAACAGCTCTCCGAGATGTACAAGTAGGTAATTATTTCATTTAATAGAAGATATAATATCTTCTCTTTGCCTCTTTGGAAATAATAGATAACATAATATTGTGTTATTGAAAAACAAATGATTTAGGTAAATTATTCATATCAATACTCACATAATCCTCAACATCGGAATCTTCCAGACTTACGGCATATCTTCGCTATAGTTCCATTAAAACATAAACATTAAATACACAAGAATTAATTGTAAACTTGCAAAACAATAACATTTGGCCATTTAAAATTAATCCCACAAAAACATACTGTAAAAAAACTAGCCAAGTCTCTATGGAACTGCTTGTTTATCTCTAAAAAGTAATGAAATCTAGACAAAGTCGTGCTGAGTCTAAGATTCTTAGATTTCATTACTTTTTGAGAATAAACAAGCAGCTTCAGCGAGAATTGGCTAGTTTTTTACAGAATGTTTTTGGTTGAGATTTCACTTCTTTTTGTAGAAACGTGAGCTTATTGATATCTACTAAGGCGGATGTTGATTCCTCTAATAGTTTGGTTGGGCTTTTGTGTTTTCTAATCAGGGTCAACATACTCCAGATCTTCGATTATCCTAGTTTTTAAGTTTCCTTGTATGTGGTCATTAAATCCTAACTCTGTTCCAAATTTCAGCTCTCTGCTTTATTGGAAGTACCAAGTTCTATTTTGATGATCATGAGTGATGAGTGTCGAAAAATACGAAACTTTTGCTTCGCTTAACTTCGAAAATTAAAAAACCTACAGACTTGAAATTCTGGGTACGTATGCGATTATAGCTTTCCGGTATGATGAAAATTTCGGCCGTTCTGGTATTATCCAGAGTTCTCAAACAGAGGCCTGAAAATGCGTCGAATGGTTCCAGTAAAGGATGGTACGGCAGTGTTTGCTTGCGCTCGACTTGGCGGGGGCACTGCCGTGCCCCCAAATAATAACAATGTCTTCGCTATAGAAAAAAACACAATGAAGTACATAATCATTTTTTAATTTTGAATATAGAACACAATAATGTGGCCAGGAATTTTAACACAGGTATAGTATTCAACCTGCATGGTGAAAAATGTATCAATATTAAATTTTTGATATTTTTTTAGATGAGTGACTTTAATATTGCTGTTTACAGAATTTATAAAACTTACAGTATTTTTAAAGACATCAGGTTCTGCTTCATAATAACTTCTTCTCTGTAAAAATCGGGATATCAAAAATACTGTCGTGTATTAGAACTTAAAGCGAAATTTTTATTCCGTAAGTATGTCTTTCGGTTGTAGTACTTACACTGGCTTAGAATTCAAATAGTCGTATGTTTTTTCTGAAAGTATAAAGTTAAACATTAATTAACACCTACATGCGAATATGTACAGTCAAACGGCAAGTCAGTGAACACAAATCTGTCAAATTTCTGCGATCGATTTTCACCTTATCACAATAGTTGGAAGGTTAACGTTTCGATTGATAAAATTTGACAGATATGACAGATTTTGGGTACACTCATACAAGGGTAATTTAATAGAATAAATAATTTCTTCTGTTTGCCCTGTTTCCATATTACCTGTTAGGAAATAATAGGTATAGGCAGCATAATTTTCATTATGAAAATAAATTAATTTAGTCAATTATACACTACTTACATAATCTTCAACATCTGAATCTTCTAGACTTACGGCATATCTTCGCTATACATCATAAAAATAAATACACAATTTTCAAATCAATATTATTTTTGCCATTATAACAATTATGTCTTCGCTGTGGAAAAAACGAATTAAGCATATGTTGTGTACATACAATCATTTTAAATGTTGAAAATAGAAAATCAAAAATGTGGCCAGTCATTTTTTAAAACAGAATATTTGTATTTAAACTGCATGGTGAAAATTTGTCAAGAATCTTATCTATTATTTTTTTATTTTTTGGGTGACTAACTTTAATATTATTGTCTATAGAGTTAGTTATATAATAGTTATAAAACTTACCGTATTTTCAAACTCTTCAGGATCAGCTTTATAATAACTTCTTCTCTGTAAAGATAGGAACATTCCAGTATTGATGTGCATCAGAACTAGAATTAACAGCGCAATTTTTATTCGTATGTTTCAATTGTTTTTTTTTTTTGCTTTTACATCTGCCATTCAGATTCTTTTATTTTTTACATCAAATGCCTTTATCTCTTTCTTGTCTGTGAATACAACCTCTACAAAAGAAATGAGGTTTGATGGCATTTTGTTATGGCTGTTTAATTTTATGACCCTTGCCTCGTTAAAATCGAGGATTTTAGTTTTGGCATGAGATATGCTCAGGTAATATGGCGGTGTGTTTTTAAAATATGAAAAGAAGTTTTATTTTTGTTTTTCAATATTCTCGTTCGTTTTTGTTGCGCTAAAAAAATGTTTTGTCTAAATGTGTTAGTCTAGATGTACCGCAGTTCCGTTGAATTCCAGTAAAAATATAAGGTATGTGATTAATTATAGGTAATTATATTTTTGTATTTAAGTATTTAATGCATAATGATTGTAGTGATTAGGACATGCGACTGCAAAGTTATGCGAGGTATGTAAACTGTTATTCAAGTCCTATGATTTTACCAAATGAACTAAAACCTGCCTTTTATGTTGTTGTGTTGTTTTTACTTTTTTGGCATTCTGATCTATAGTTAAACTTACGCTAGGTCTTGATTCATTGATATCGTCTAGTGCTCTTCTGTATTGCTGTAAAAGTGATGATGTTTTGCTATATAATCTCCTCTCCTGTGG
>NWSH02000519.1:13046819-13080735 GCA_002382865.2 Heliothis virescens | reverse complement strand
CATCCCGTGGGAATTACTGCCCGTACCCGGATAAAATATAGCCTATGTCACTCGTGGATAATGTAGCTTTCGAATGGTGAAAGAATTTTTAAAATCGGTCCAGTAGTTTTTGAGCCTATTCATTACAACCAAACAAACAAAGTTTTCCTCTTTATAATATTAGTATAGATTAAACAACACTACATATGTTTTTAAGAGAGTTGCTAATTAGACAGAATAGAAAAAATACGTAGAAAAAATTAAAGATAACTTTACTGACTTTCATAGCTTCCTCCCTTAGACGTGGTATTTCGAAAAACTGTAAATTAATTAGAAACATAGTCAACATACAAATCTATATTAAAATATTATATATAACAGTACATTTAATAGAAATCGCTATTTACTTACGTCTAATGTGAGTCCATTGGCTGAAAATGTCTAAACATATATAAAATAAAAAGTTATATAATTTTAATTATATATTGCCATCAAAAGCAAGATTTTTGACGAGATAGGATGCTCACCTTGTATAACTTTTTCATGCCTGTCTATTATAAAAACAATGAAAATTGGGTATCAAATAAATTCCGAAATTAATAGTTATTTCAGTAGTAAATGATTCTTGAAAAGACTTTAAATTATTAAAAAAAAAAAAAATATTAAGAATATGACACCTTGAACAGATCTCTGATGTTGTTCTGCTTATAGATTATTTAATTACAGATAACAAATTATATTATTTCTAAAATATATGAATAAACCTACTCACAAGTCTGTTTTCATTGCGTTCCCTGCAAAAATAATACTAAGTAATAATCGTCATTGATCATTAGTAATAATCTCGGTCACTGCCGGACATTGAGCAGTACCTATGAATACCAAAAATCTGTTCGTTTTGCTAACGAATGATAGTGTTGATGCCTATTCTATGATACCTACTTAAGTCAAAAAACTAAACTTTTTTATGATATTTTTTCTCATTTTTAGTGCTGACAGACATATTTTAAAAACTGTAAAGCAAATGTACTATTAATTAAGTAGCTAATGATTGCAAAAGACAATTTTATTCCTACGAGACATTGCAGCTAATACCACAAATAGGTACCGTATTACGGACAAAAAACTCACATTTCTTTAATGTTTTCTGCATTCCTCTTCTTTTCCAACTCAAGTTTGTAGTAATCTACGACTCTTGCTATTGGTTTATCCTGCATAAAGTGAAAAAGTGATAAATGTATTTAAACTTTCGCGACGTATAAACATATTTTGGACAGCTGACGGGTCTTACTCGCGATGACAGTCTACCCGTAACCACGGTCGGTGCAATTCGACCAAAACGTCGGGAGAAAAGAGGTATCGTAAACCTTTATAATTTCATCGCGAGTAAGACCCGTTTGTTGTTCAAAATATGATAAAGTGATGATATGTTATTTTTTTTTGCATATATATTTCTATATCTTTATGATCTACTCGTGCTTAACATTTCAGTGCCTTAAGACTATCCTTCTAAACTTTCACATAAAATATTAAATAGGATAGAATGAGTATTCACGCAAGTATGTCTAACTACGGAATTCAATAACCTATCTATCTATTTATTTGCTTACTATAGATAGTATTTTGACATAATCTCCATACAAGTAATTTCAAATTCTTATCTCTTGTAAGCAAGAACATATCTATATCTATATATCATATATAACATATCTATATATATATATTGTAATAGTGATACATATTGTAAAAGTTACCTCATATCTTTGCTTTTTGCGTATGATTGCCACAATATATCTAAATGATGTAGAAATAAACATTACATGAGTTTAGCAAATAAATAAATTTCATTAAATATAAACGTATAAAAATTTATGCTTACTTTGGCTCATCAATCTGGAAAAAAAAAGAAAAGTAACTTTAAACACATACTTACAGATTAAATACTGTACTTTATGACGTATACCTTGAAAGATACCTTATGACTACAAAAATTGCGGTTTACACAATAATTTTATCAATTCATAATTCTATATTTAATTTAAGTATACTATAAAGCTTTTTTCTGTGTTCTTTTCTATGTTTGTCGGTAAAATATTGCAGTATTAGATAGCCCATTTATCGAGGAAAGCTAAACTCTTTGTACGGATGCACAAAGTATGTAGGAGAAACTGCTCGTAGAAACAAGTACAGTTATATAACGACTTACATTAGAATAATCATTTTGTCTTCTGAAGCCCGTATATAGAACTCTCTCACCTGTGCCACCAAAACTGAAAATTTTCGTTCGTTAGTCTCGCTAAAACTCGAGAACGGCTGAACCAATCTCACAAACGTTAGTCTTGAAATATTTGTGGAAGTCCAGAAAAGGTTTAGACGATGAGAAAATATGAAAAAATACGGTTTATATTAAAACGTAAGTGATACGAAGCTCACCGGGTCAACTAGTAAAAATATATAACTAACAGTGGATTTCCATAACTTAACCTTCGAAGTCAAAATAAAACAAACCAGCAGAAAGGATACCGTGCTCTCTAAAATATTTATTTTACCCTACTTTTCAGTATTAAGTTGTTATAGCGGCAACAGAAATACATAATCTGGGAAAATTTCAACTGTTCAGCTAACACAGTTTATGAGGTACACTCTGGTGACGGCCAGACAAACGAACACCGAGGTCTTAGTAGCAATTTTACCCTTTAGTTACGGAACCCTAAAAACAATTCATTCATACTTACGTGATACCCAGACTATCAATATTCCCATATACTCCAGCTCCGTTATCCATATCCTTATGAGGGAACTTGACAGCTGACTTCAGCATCCCTAGAGCTGGTCTAATCAACGTGTGACCTGGTAGGATGGGCTCAGCCTCGGGCAGCTGGCTAGGTCTGGTGGGGGTACCCAGGATAGTTGTTTTCATGCCAGGATGGAAGTCTGACATTCTTCGCTGGTGATTAAGAGGAAAAATGTATGAGAATTTTTCTAAGAAGCAGAGTTATCAGAAAATTTACCGTCACATAGAATTTTACTTCGAAAATAGCCTTAGGTATTTAGAAGTCGTGTTAGCATGATATGATTAGGGCTTTTTATGAACTACTGATTGTCTTTATCATGGCATGGCACCGTTCTGTTCTGGCATGGCGAGTCATAACAGAACGGTGAGTTTATAAATTTAAAAAAAATGCGTAAAGAAAAAGTGCGAGTTAAAATCAGTACTTACACTTGGCTTTATTGAATTTAAATAGTCGTATGTTTGTTTCTGAAAGGTATAAAGTTTAAACATTAATTAACAGCTCATCCGAGTATGTACAAGTAGGTAATTATTTCATTTAATAGAAGATATAATATCTTCTCTTTGCCTCTTTGGGAATAATAGATAACATAATTTGTGTTATGAAAAACAAATGATTTAGGTAAATTATTCATATCAATACTCACATAATCCTCAACATCGGAATCTTCCAGACTTACGGCATATCTTCGCTATAGTTCCATTAAAACATAACATTAAATAACACAAGAATTAATTGTAAACTTGCAAAACAATAACATTTGGCCATTTAAAATTAATCCCACCAAAAACATACTGTAAAAAACTAGCCAAGTCTCTATGGAACTGCTTGTTTATCTCTAAAAAGTAATGAAATCTAGACAAAGTCGTGCTGAGTCTAAGGATTCCTAGATTTCATTACTTTTTAGAGATAAACAAGCAGCTTCAGCGAGAATTGGCTAGTTTTTTACAGAATGTTTTTGGTGGGATTTCACTTCTTTTTGTAGAAACGTGAGCTTATTGATATCTACCTAAGGCGTTATGTTGATTCCTCTAATAGTTTGGTTGGGCTTTTGTGTTTTCTAATCAGGGTCACCAGGTACTCCAGATCTTCGATTATCCTAGTTTTTATAGTTTTCCTTGTATGTGGTCATTAAATCCTAACTCTGTTCCAAATTTCAGCTCTCTGACTTTATTGGAAGTACTAGTTCTATTTTGATGATCATGAGTGAGTGAGTGTCGAAAATACGAAACTTTGCTTTCGCTTAACTTCGAAATTAAAAAACCTACAGACTTGAAATTCTGGGTTTTACGTATGCGATTATAGCTTTCCGGATGATGAAAATTTCGGCGTTCTGGTATTATCCAGAGGTTCTCAAACAGAGGCCTGAAAATGCGTCGAAATGGTTCCAGTAAAGGATGGTACGGCAGTGTTTGCTTTGCGCTCGACTTGGCGGGGGCACTGCCGTGCCCCCAAATAATAACAATGTCTTCGCTATAGAAAAAAACACATGAAGTACATAATCATTTTTAATTTTGAATATAGAACACCAATAATGTGGCCAGGAATTTTAACACAGGTATAGTATTCAACCTGCATGGTGAAAATGTATCAATAATTATAATTTTTGATATTTTTTTTAGATGAGTGACTTAAATATTGCTGTTTACAGATATTTATAAAACTTACAGTATTTTTAAAGACATCAGGTTCTGCTTCATAATAACTTCTTCTCTGTAAAAATCGGGATATCAAAAATACTGTCGTGTATTAGAACTTAAAGCGAAATTTTTATCCGTAAGTATGTCCTTTCGGTTGTAGTACTTACACTTGGCTTAGAATTCAAATAGTCGTATGTTTGTTTCTGAAAGGTATAAAGTTTAAACATTAATTAACACCTACATGCGAATATGTACAGTCAACGGCAAGTCAGTGAACACAAATCTGTCAAATTTCTGCGATCGATTTTCAACCTTATCACAATAGTGGAAGGTTAACGTTCGATTGATAAAATTTGACAGATATGACAGATTTTGGGTACACTCATACAAGGGTAATTTAATAGAATAAATAATTTCTTCTGTTTGCCCTGTTTCCATATTACCTGTTAGGAAATAATAGGTATAGGCAGCATAATTTTCATTATGAAAAATAATTAATTTAGTCAATTATACACTACTTACATAATCTTCAACATCTGAATCTTCTAGACTTACGGCATATCTTCGCTATACATCATAAAAATAAATTACACAATTTTCAAATCAATATTATTTTGCCATTATAACAATTATGTCTTCGCTGTGGAAAAAACGAATTAAGCATATGTTGTGTACATACAATCATTTTAAATTTTGAAAATAGAAAATCAAAAATGTGGCCAGTCATTTTAAAACAGAATATTTTGTATTTAACCTGCATGGTGAAAATTTGTCAAGAATCTTATCTTATTATTTTTTTTATTTTTTGGGGTGACTAACTTTAATATTATTGTCTATAGAGTTAGTTATATAATAGTTATAAAACTTACCGTATTTTCAAACTCTTCAGGATCAGCTTTATAATAACTTCTTCTCTGTAAAGATAGGAACATTCCAGTATTGATGTGCATCAGAACTAGAATTAACAGCGCAATTTTTATTCGTATGTTTCAATTTGTTTTTTTTTTTTGCTTTTACATCTGCCATTCAGATTCTTTTATTTTTTACATCAAATGCCTTTATCTCTTTCTTGTCTGTGAATACAACCTCTACAAAAGAAATGAGGTTTGATGGCATTTTGTATGGCTGTTTAATTTTATGACCCTTGCCTGTTAAAATCGAGGGATTTAGTTTTGGCATGAGATATGCTCAGGTAATATGGCGGTGTGTTTTTAAATATGAACAAGAAGTTTTATTTTTGTTTTCAATATTCTCGTGTCGTTTTTGTTTGCGCTAAAAAAATGTTTTGTCTAAATGTGTTAGTCTAGATGTACCGCAGTTCCCGTTGAATTCCAGTAAAATGATAAGGTATGTGATTAATTTATAGGTAATTATATTTTTTATTTAAGTATTTAATGCATAATATTGTAGTGATTAGGACATGCGACTGCCAAAGTTATGCGAAGGTATGTAAACTGTTATTCAAGTCCTATGATTATTACCAAATGAACTAAAACCTGCCTTTTTATGTTGTGTGTTGTTTTTACTTTTTGGCATTCTGATCTATAGTAAAACTTACGCTAGGTCTTGATTCATTGATATCGTCTAGTGCTCTTCTGTATTGCTGTAAAAGTGATGATGTTTTTGCTATATAGATGCCAATATGCATGAAATTCTGTCCATCCTACTTAAACTTGCAAAAATATGTCGAAATAGACTACAGTGCGCGTTCAATTTAAAACTTTTACCTCGAAATTCGATCAGACGGAATGGGGATATGACGAAAAACATCAAATATTTTTTTATAGGAGATTTTAAATTGTTCCATATTTGTTCAAAATGTGGATGCTGTTTGTTTAAAACTATATGACTATGAAAACAATCGCATAGCGACACGTTTTTCCTCGCAAAAATAAAGGTGAAAGGATTCCACTCGCGAGCGGCACTGTGATGCACACAAATGTTTCTTCTCGTCTACTTAGCCCCAAAAAATGTGAGGATTTAGTTCTCAGAAAGTTCTCTTCACAAATTCGTTGAAATTCCATCATTTTCTTTCGTAGCATACTGGTTTTTAGAGCATTTCCTTGTTAGAAAAAAGGTGGTATCATATATTATCTTACCAGAAGTAAGTCCAATTTATCCTTAAAGGTGAGAGGATGACAATCTAGTACATTCTGGAAATAACGTAATTAGATTAATACATAGAATCGGCAGTTTTTTATCCAAGAAGTCTTAAATAATATTAAAAAAATATATATATTTCAATGCGGCATTTTTGTATACCAGTATTAAAAATAACAGCCGCTTGGCTTGTGCAACGATGGCTAACAGCGCTTCCACACTGGCCGAATTCTCGCTCGGTTGTCCGTGCTTAGTCAAACCGAGCGTACACACCCGACACTTTTCCACTAGTAAATACCTGTTGCTCGGTTTTTGCGTCATTTTGGTTTTGGTAAGTAGTGGTAAATTGTTTGCTGTCTCGAAATATCCGCTAGTGTTAAAACACCAAAAACAACGCTTGGCGCATACCACTGACATAGACGGTTACCTAACCGTCTATCTCATGACATGTCGCTCCATGTTTCATAATTTGGCTTGAATATATACTTATATACCTTTTATTATATTAATTAGGAAAAAGAAAAAAAAAACACTCACAAATATTGCAAAAATAAAAACAATTAGAAAAGAATCCATTTCATTTTTCAGTCAGTATTCGTGTTTTTACTGATATAAAAAATTGACTGCTGTAACTACTTTCCAATATCAATTGATTATTAAATTAAACTTATTGCCGTGAAATTACCATGAAGAAACAGCGGAAATAATAAAAAAATACTGAAGTTGAGTGTTCGGAGGAGACTCTCACAGTGGCTTAGTAACAGCCGCAAGGGTCCATCGAGCATAAAGTTAAGCAATTCTTGGCATGGTCTCCGTGGATATATGTGACCATCTTGTTATGATAAGTTCCTCTGGGTTTTGAAATGCATGGTCAAATAGTGGGTCCCAGCTGTCATTGGTACATCTTGGCTCTTGTTATTGGTACTTAGAGCAGATAAAGTCTGATCACCAGCCTTGCAGAAGAGTATCGTGTTACTCACGTAAATGGGTTGTGGAGATCAGATAGGCAGTAGCTCCATGTAAAACATTGGTTCTCAGCTGTCTGCGCTTAGACTCGACGCCGACCTCAACATAGTTGGGAAGATAATATATCCCCGTTGTCCCGCACTTGTGACACTTTTTATGAAAAAAACTTTTCACTGTCCCCCGGTGAGGGATATAGTCACAAGCTTATTATTAATAATATACCCAATCGGTATTATTAATAATACCACCACTGGTAGGCACCACTGGTAGGCAGTGACACCATTACCGTTGGGAATCTCTGGTAGACTGCGATACAACTAAAATAATACAATGATTAGTCTCATTGTCCACCAGTGATGGATAATTACAAAATTCTTTAGTATTATTTTCACTAAGGAACGATTACTTATTTTGTTTTTATTTGTAAAATATACAAAAACGTAAGTTACCTTTTAAAAGTCCTACTCATATTATAAATGCGAAAGTTTGTGAGGATGGATGTGTGTGTATGTTTGTTACCCTTTCATGAAAAACTACTGAACGGATTTAGATGAAACTTGGCACTAATATAGCTTATGAATCAGAATAACATATAGGCCGCTTTTTATATGGGTTCGGGAAGAAGTTCCCTCGGTAAGCGGGTGAAACCGCTGGCGGAAGCTAGTAAAAAGTAATACTACAAATTCAATCTTAAAGCAGCTAAGTATGTATTAATATAATAAACAATTATTTAAACGAATATAACAATTCAAAAAGTACCTACTTAACGTTAGGGAACCGCTTCAATTAAAATTTTTGTTAGAAGGTAAGAAAAAGAAAACTAATCGTAATAATGAGATTTATTAATTGCTTCTACAACTTTCATCAAAGTTTTACAAATTCCTTAATAAATCCTCTAATTGTTTTCTTCTGCTGTAAGTCTTGATGCCACGAACCAGTCCGCTTAAATCAGGATATCTGAAATACAAGGATCAATAAGATTTTAATCTCTCATATCTTTAAAGTTGTGGTGGCCTAGTGGGTAAAGCCCCAACCTCTCAAGTATGAGTATGTGGGTTCGATTCCAGGTCAGGCAAGTATCAAATGCAAACTTTTTCTAAGTTTGTATGTACTTTTCTAAGTGTATCTTAGACACCAATGGCTGATAAAAGGTGAAGGAAAACATCTTGAGGAAACCTGGACTATAAGTCTGAAATCACCAACCCGCATTGAGCAAGCGTGATGATTGACGCTCAATCCTTCTCCGTGTGAGAGGAGGCCTGTGCCCAGTAGTGGGACGATAAAAAGACTATTAAAAAAATCTTTATAGTTACTTAACACAGAGGTATAAATTGATGTCCATGTAACTGATGACAGTGAGTTAACTATGGCCAGTTTGCCTCGCTTGTTGACTACCAAGAAGATACTAGAAGCCAACTTCAAACTTTCGAGTTACATGTTTATAATAACCAAGACACAGTATGAAAACCTAAGCATATTATAATGGTTTGAAGAATATAGTAGATTATACTTACATGGTCTGCGATTCAGTCTAAAAAGAAAATGTTCACTTATGAAAAATTATCTCAATTTGAATATAGCAAAACAAAAGTTCATGTAAACACTGCCACTTGATCCTGATTCATACTAATAATAAAAAAATGTAAAGCACGATTGTCACGTTTTAAATGGCTCTTTTTTAATGATGGAAAATCATTAGAATGACCCCTCCCGCTGTGGATGTCAGTGTGAGGGTGTGTCCGAGTTTTAGTGACTAAGCGTCAATTCACACCGAGACGCGACGCGACGCGACGCTGCACGCAGATCTTACATAGAGCGACTCAAAATATACTTTATTCACTACGCGAAAGGATACACATTTAATTGTGAGAATTCAGATACGTCGCGCTGCACCTCTAGACGCCGCGCGGCGCCGCGCGGCGCAGCGCGGCGCAGCGCGACGCATCTTGACGCAGCGGTGACGCGCGGCGGGCAAGATCGGTGCTGCATCTCGCGATTTGCTTTGTTTTTAAGATACGTCTCGCGACGCCGCGCTGCGCCGCGCTGCACCGCGCGGCGCCGCGCGGCGTCGCGCTACATCAAAGCCGCGTCGCGTCGCGTCGCGTCTCGGTGTGAATTGACCCTAAAACCGACCATCTTCCTTCGGGAGCCTTGTGCGTGCCAGCACCGCGGTAACTCTTTCGAACAACCCGCAACCCCGACGGGCTCTGGCCCTAGTGGGCCCCGCAGGACGTATTAAATGGCTTAAGTGGACAGTAACGGAAGAGAAAGAACAAGTGGAAGTGTCCTTATATTTGTACAGTACGAGAACCAGTGTCGCCAAATTCACACATTTCTACATTTAAAAACAAAGAAAACAACTGACGTTTAAATTCATCTAAGCGTAAAAGCCTACTTATCGTTTATCAAAATAAGTCTCTATCTATAGCATTTGGATAAGGTTGCTTTTACGTCACTGAGTGAGTGTTGTAAATCTGCGACTATAATTGCCCCGGGCGCAACAGCTCAAGGGCACTTCCACTTGTTCTTCTCTTCCAAGTGGACAGTACAGCGTAATGTTTATTATTCAAGTATCAAAATAAAGAACATGGCGATTCAAATTGTCAGTTACCCAATTAGACCGTTTTTTATATCGATGGAAAATCATCAGTATGACCCCTTCCACTGTGGGTGACAGCGGGAGGGAGTGTCAGGCTTTTACTGACTAAAACCCACCGTGTTCCTTCGGGAGCCCTTTGTGTGCCAGGGCCGCGGTAACTTTTTCGAACAACCCGAAGCCCCGACGGGCACTGGCCCTAGTGGGGGCCAGGGGCAGGGGACCTAATTACCCCTCAGTCGTAATACATTATTTTCGATTCGATACGGATTCTACTTACTGGAATTTCAAATTGATATGATGGCATATCTTGTGCAGCAGCAGCCTGGTAAATAAATAAGTAGAAATAGTACAAATATCTTATTTAAGCACTTAGAATGTATAAAAGCATTCCTTCACGGCATTTTAGCATTCTTTTCCTATTATACAGATCATTATTTCGTTGTTCTCTCTAAATTATTTGGATAGGTAGAGATACTATGAGCATTTTGAAATCAGACAGATTCGTTTGGTGACAAGTCGTATAAACCTTAATGTGTATTTACATCGATAATATATATTCATTTCTGCAAATAGATTGAAATCAACACTTACGAGTATAAACACTGTTTCTTTAAACATTTGCTCATATCGTCGTCAGTGCTTGTTAAAATTAGCTATTTTATTATAGAGATTGGATTTTTGTTTTCGAGTATATTTTCTCAAAACTTCTTTCATGTTACCACGATTTTATTAATAAAATCATAAAAGTATAATTTATGAAATAAATACATTATTTATTTAATTCAAACGACGGACTCTGAGAAACAAAAGTGTACAAAGTACTGAAATGTCACCTTGATTTGATCCTGATAAAGGTCAACTCCAGCATAGTTGGGCTTCTGTCAAAACAAAATATTGCTTTATTGCTAACACATTATATTATCATTTACCAAAGGTTTGTGGTTAAAAAGAGTGGAGGTTAGATCTAAACCTTCACTGTATTATAATTCAACCGATATAGACACAAATATTTAATCATTCAATTTTTTGAAGAAATTCAGTTAATTTCTCAGAGATTCCATCTACAAAGCTTGACGCTATGGCCATGGGGCCACTTCGAGAGTACACCCCTTTAACATATAAAAAAGTATCATTGAAATCCTTATAATTTTTATGGGATGACATATTATTATGTAAGACTAGGGACAAAAGCTACATTATTACTTGGTACTTTGCAAAGAACTATAGCAGTTACCTATAGAATCTTAATTAAATGCATTGATGTACTTACTTCCAGCTGATTTTTTGGATCCAACTTCAAACCGTACTGGTGTCAAATAACATAATGAATAAGTAATATAAATATTCAAATATAGCTAGGGTATAATCATATGCAGAACAATTGGGTAGGTAACTAATTACAAATGCTCGTCATTGCACTTTAGAGAGGCTCATCATTTTTGCAACCAGTTCACCTTATAAGAGATGACGAACGCTGTCGTTATCACTTAGCAGACCACTATTCTATCTCCCTTTCTTTCTCCCACTTCTCTCTCCCCCTCTCTGTCCACTTCTCTCTCTCACACTCTCCCTCACACTTTCTCCCTATCTCTCTCTCTCTCTCTCTTCTCTAAAAGAGGCATATATAACGGAAAAAAATTACCGGTGCTGAATTCATTGTGTCCTTAATTTGTGGACGCTGTAATTACGAAATAAGAAATATATTATTTTTCTATATCGAACAGGCATAGTTTTAAAGTTACTTTATAAAACAAAATAAGTGCTNCGCCGCGCGGCGCAGCGCGGCGCAGCGCGACGCATCTTGACGCAGCGGTGACGCGCGGCGGGCAAGATCGGTGCTGCATCTCGCGATTTGCTTTGTTTTTAAGATACGTCTCGCGACGCCGCGCTGCGCCGCGCTGCACCGCGCGGCGCCGCGCGGCGTCGCGCTACATCAAAGCCGCGTCGCGTCGCGTCGCGTCTCGGTGTGAATTGACCCTAAAACCGACCATCTTCCTTCGGGAGCCTTGTGCGTGCCAGCACCGCGGTAACTCTTTCGAACAACCCGCAACCCCGACGGGCTCTGGCCCTAGTGGGCCCCGCAGGACGTATTAAATGGCTTAAGTGGACAGTAACGGAAGAGAAAGAACAAGTGGAAGTGTCCTTATATTTGTACAGTACGAGAACCAGTGTCGCCAAATTCACACATTTCTACATTTAAAAACAAAGAAAACAACTGACGTTTAAATTCATCTAAGCGTAAAAGCCTACTTATCGTTTATCAAAATAAGTCTCTATCTATAGCATTTGGATAAGGTTGCTTTTACGTCACTGAGTGAGTGTTGTAAATCTGCGACTATAATTGCCCCGGGCGCAACAGCTCAAGGGCACTTCCACTTGTTCTTCTCTTCCAAGTGGACAGTACAGCGTAATGTTTATTATTCAAGTATCAAAATAAAGAACATGGCGATTCAAATTGTCAGTTACCCAATTAGACCGTTTTTTATATCGATGGAAAATCATCAGTATGACCCCTTCCACTGTGGGTGACAGCGGGAGGGAGTGTCAGGCTTTTACTGACTAAAACCCACCGTGTTCCTTCGGGAGCCCTTTGTGTGCCAGGGCCGCGGTAACTTTTTCGAACAACCCGAAGCCCCGACGGGCACTGGCCCTAGTGGGGGCCAGGGGCAGGGGACCTAATTACCCCTCAGTCGTAATACATTATTTTCGATTCGATACGGATTCTACTTACTGGAATTTCAAATTGATATGATGGCATATCTTGTGCAGCAGCAGCCTGGTAAATAAATAAGTAGAAATAGTACAAATATCTTATTTAAGCACTTAGAATGTATAAAAGCATTCCTTCACGGC
This sequence comes from Heliothis virescens, assembly GCA_002382865.2. NCBI lineage: Eukaryota > Metazoa > Arthropoda > Insecta > Lepidoptera > Noctuidae > Heliothis > Heliothis virescens. Next base: position 13,067,806 of record NWSH02000519.1, on the reverse strand, counting down.
ATTTTAGCATTCTTTTCCTATTATACAGATCATTATTTCGTTGTTCTCTCTAAATTATTTGGATAGGTAGAGATACTATGAGCATTTTGAAATCAGACAGATTCGTTTGGTGACAAGTCGTATAAACCTTAATGTGTATTTACATCGATAATATATATTCATTTCTGCAAATAGATTGAAATCAACACTTACGAGTATAAACACTGTTTCTTTAAACATTTGCTCATATCGTCGTCAGTGCTTGTTAAAATTAGCTATTTTATTATAGAGATTGGATTTTTGTTTTCGAGTATATTTTCTCAAAACTTCTTTCATGTTACCACGATTTTATTAATAAAATCATAAAAGTATAATTTATGAAATAAATACATTATTTATTTAATTCAAACGACGGACTCTGAGAAACAAAAGTGTACAAAGTACTGAAATGTCACCTTGATTTGATCCTGATAAAGGTCAACTCCAGCATAGTTGGGCTTCTGTCAAAACAAAATATTGCTTTATTGCTAACACATTATATTATCATTTACCAAAGGTTTGTGGTTAAAAAGAGTGGAGGTTAGATCTAAACCTTCACTGTATTATAATTCAACCGATATAGACACAAATATTTAATCATTCAATTTTTTGAAGAAATTCAGTTAATTTCTCAGAGATTCCATCTACAAAGCTTGACGCTATGGCCATGGGGCCACTTCGAGAGTACACCCCTTTAACATATAAAAAAGTATCATTGAAATCCTTATAATTTTTATGGGATGACATATTATTATGTAAGACTAGGGACAAAAGCTACATTATTACTTGGTACTTTGCAAAGAACTATAGCAGTTACCTATAGAATCTTAATTAAATGCATTGATGTACTTACTTCCAGCTGATTTTTTGGATCCAACTTCAAACCGTACTGGTGTCAAATAACATAATGAATAAGTAATATAAATATTCAAATATAGCTAGGGTATAATCATATGCAGAACAATTGGGTAGGTAACTAATTACAAATGCTCGTCATTGCACTTTAGAGAGGCTCATCATTTTTGCAACCAGTTCACCTTATAAGAGATGACGAACGCTGTCGTTATCACTTAGCAGACCACTATTCTATCTCCCTTTCTTTCTCCCACTTCTCTCTCCCCCTCTCTGTCCACTTCTCTCTCTCACACTCTCCCTCACACTTTCTCCCTATCTCTCTCTCTCTCTCTCTTCTCTAAAAGAGGCATATATAACGGAAAAAAATTACCGGTGCTGAATTCATTGTGTCCTTAATTTGTGGACGCTGTAATTACGAAATAAGAAATATATTATTTTTCTATATCGAACAGGCATAGTTTTAAAGTTACTTTATAAAACAAAATAAGTGCTACCTGATAATTCATGGCATAGTTTTGTTGTTGGTTCTGCTAGAAATATGAAATAGCATATTTATATACTACTGTTAGACACGAAAGTAGTACAATATAGTTTTGGTCTTGTTGATTAGTTTAAAATAAATTGAAAAGTATTGTAATCTTGTTAGTGAAGTTAATGCTTTTCGTGACCAAGGAGCTGGCTATTAACTTGGTAAAAAATAAGCATTGCCATCCAGCATGGCAATTCTACCATCCATGACAATTTGACAAAGAATAAGTATTCCCATCCAGCGTGGCAATACTGCCAACCTGTTGGGCACGCTCCCAGTCGATAGCGATGGGGAGCAAGTTTTTGACGCAGTTTAATGTTAAGCTAGTTTTTAGATTCTTGTAAATACCTTGTTAATTAGTTTTGAAAATATTGAAATGATTATTTATAAAATAATGCAAAACCGGTACTGTCCCCTTACCTCAAACTCAATTTCAGGACGATCCGCCTGACTATACTATAAATAACATAGAAAATCAATGCTGAACTGACTGTATTAATTCGTGTTACTGACAAAAAATATACTGATGATACACAATAGTGATGGGCACAGCTTTTATTTTACATTGTCTTTAGATACCTATAATGATATTGTTTTTTCTGTTCCTAAATGTATCCATCACCAAAGCGTTTAATATTTTATAGAAAAAAATAATATATTTTAGATAAGTTTGCTTACCTTGTATTGCTATGAATAGCACACAAAACAAACTGAACATTTGTTATGCTTAGGGCTCGTTTCACAGATTCCTGATAAAGTTGTAGATAGCCATCTGGCAGCTAATACCATAGAGAACTAGTCAAAAATGTGTCTATGGCATTATTTGTCAGATATCTATCTAAAACTTTATCTGGAACCTCTGAAACTGGCCGTTACACATTTATTAATTTAAAATGTCACTAAACTGCCAAACGCGCGTGGCTGCGTATGCGCATGTATACGTGTTTGGGGCTATGGTCATGTGCAAGGAAGGGTGCTTACCGCTAAAAGTTTAGGATTCCGGTAATTCGCGTTATTCTGTAATTAGAAAATATGTAAAGCAAAACAGTTTTGGAACGTGGCGATTTTTTTAATCAAAAATATATATTTTTTTAATTTATTTGGATCCCATGAATTTATTTTAACAACAAAAAAATGATATACTGTGTAATGTACCTACAAATGTCCTGTATTATAAAATAAACTGGAATAATTTAAGGCTACTTGACATAGCACCACCGGCATTGCCGCGGCACATGCTACGCTAAGGCACCTACTACCATTGTTAATTTGAATGCCAAAAAAGAACTGACGCGACACTGCCGGCACACCCTACCATGCCGTATCTGCGACGGCAGCAAAATTCCGGGCCAACCGGGCCGTGTCTTGTTTTTTTTTTTTATTATTAATTACGATCTCAAAAACCATCAAGAACTAGTTGAACTTTTACTATAGATTGCAAACAAAAAGTCAAGCCAAACTTATTTAGTTACTTGTTGACAAAAGGATTGACATCTTATATTAAACAATCAAAGACAGACGAATCGACATAAGATTCAAGGATACAAACATTAAAAATAAAAAACACAGGTATATTATGATTGTTACAAATAAAGGCTGCATTTCAAAACCCACACTATTCAGGAACGGGATATATATCTCCTTTTTCAATATAGGTTTTATGATTAGGATCAAATCGAATTTCATATGTTGGGCGTACTGCATTCGAAGACTCTTCTTTGGGGGCAACGATTTCATCGTCGTTACCAATCGGTTTAACCTGTCTAGTTCCAGGAGCAATTGTGTTATTAGTGTCAACGTCGTTGGTTTTAGGTTTATCATCGGCCTGTGTTATTCCATTACTAAAAATCCGCTCAATATCGGCCTCCGAACGAATATTGTAAGTAGGTTGCTTAGCAGACTCTTTAGCTAATATGTGGCCTTGTTTTGTCCAAATGAATTTCCAGCCGCGGCTGGTGGCTATCTGGCGAGTGAGCCGGAACAATTCCTTATCGGAGTCAGTGAGCCTTTCTCTTACCAGGATGCCCGGGGTAGCGTCGCGGTGCAAGCGGGCTCTCCTTATAATTTCATCTCGTAACCGTCTTCTTGCTAGTCGTACAATGATAGACGGCTGTTTAGGTCTTTGTCTCGTAGCGTCCGGCATAGTGTCTCCATCATGATTGGATCCTACACGGTCGGCAAAAATAATGTCTCGTGTTTCTACAAGAACTCCGAGAGTTTTAGCTAAATCCTGGACAATATTTACGAGGTCTTCGCCTTTTGTTTCAGGAACGTTCATTATTTCCAAATCAGTGGAGAATAGTTCCAGTTCCCGGGTATGAATCTGTTGTTCAAGTTTCAACACAGTCTCCTCAAGTTGTCCTAGTGCAGATGATCGAGGGGCGAGTTTTTTTACTTGTGTAGTAGATTCAAAACGACCTTCTAGTTCTTCAACTTTTTTGTTAAGCTGCGCAATTGTTTTACGCAATTCAGACAATTCTTGCTGCATTTTTTTCATCTCCTCTTTTTGCGTGTTCTTAATATTTTCTAGTTCAGATCTTAATTGCTGTAATTCTGAGTTATCGTCAGTTCGCGACATAACATAAGGCGATGTCTCTTTTCGTGATGTGACGCCTTCTTCCTCGATGTCCACGATGTCATCGAATGTTGGAGGCTAGTGGAAGTACCTTAGCAGTTATTGCTACAGTTCTTTTCAACTTATTGTACGTTAAAATACCAAAAGATTCTATGATAATAACCATTTAAAACAAGTAATCATTATTGTTTGTAATCATAACATGACATAATTTTGCGTTGGTATAATATGTCATAGAAACTTCTTCAACATTAACAGGCCCAGGCTCCACCAAATAGGCCCATATTGGGCCCAGGCTCCACCAAAATGGAGGGAAGAAGTTATTTTTTAACCAATAGAATTTTTCCGCTCAGGGACACTACTGAATGGGAGGATGTGATGATGAGATGTGATGTTTGAATAACGAAATTCTTCTAGTTGTTTAAAAACTTCTCCGCTCTGACCCACTTTGGTGGGGTCTGGGCCTTTCAGGTTATATACTTTTAATTGACTTCATTAGATAATTAACAGTTACTAAAGTTTCGGCATGTGTTTTTCTTTTTTATAATTCTACGTTAGAATCTTACCGAAAATGGCGCCTGGTCTGGGTTTTGGTTTATCAATTGCTATAACGAATAATTGCAACATTTTAGCACTGAACAATATTCCAACTATATATCAGGTTTTAAAATCTTTGGTAAAAGTTTAGAAGGTCCAAGTTTCAGCTGTTTTGATAATTGATGGACTTTGATATTGACTCCATATAAATTCTGTAAAATTTCAATTTCATATCGAAAAACAATGGCTAGGGTATAGAAAGGGCAGATAGAGAACAGTAAAGAAAGATATACATAAAGCTTCATGTTCTTACCATTTCATTCATCTGAGGTAATCTTCTTTGTGTCTGTACGTACTGTAATTGACAAGTAAATAGTACCAAAAATAGTTATTTGATTACCTTAGTTTTATCATATAAATTTACCTATACATGTCCTATCCACCAATACCACAACAAACGGTTATAATTTCAAATTATCTCCGCGTGTACGCAGCATAACCGATCTTTGAATTGAATGTTGCTTCATATAAGAAAATTATAATGTTGGAATCATAAAGAAGGTTTAGATATTAAGAAACTTTATTTTAATAAGAAATACAATTTATAAGAAAATAATAACTTCATTATTCAATTAGATCCAAGGCGTCATAAGAATTGTGCTGCTACTCGTCTGTTGCAATCTTGTATACTCAATATTTTACTTAATCCTGCGAAACAAGAAAATATGTATGAATGATGGTGAATTTTATTGCATTAAAATTGAAAACTGGTATCATAATGGCAAAGTATCAAGATTATATAAATTATTTATTTCTTTTTTACCGTTTTCTGCAGGAGTTGCATTCGAGCAGGCATCTTCCATTTTGTGTTCTTACTGCCGTCCAATTGCTCAACGGCTCTTCTTTCATTAATATTTCTTTTTGGTTGGAAACCATTGCTTCTTTTCACATCTTTATTAACGTAAATACTTTCGATATTAGAATCTTGAACGTAATTATCCGTGGCTTCAGGTTTCTCTGATAACATGCTTTTTAAAACCGTGCTGGGATCTCCAGGGTATTGTGATTCATTTTTTAGAGATGTTTCTGCATCCGGAAAGATTTCATTCATTAAAGCGGCATCAACTTCACTTTCTTTAGAAGTTTTTAATGTGTTCAGTAATTTCTTTTTGTATAATACATTACTATCGCTTTGAGTATAATCATTTTGACTCTTCCTTAGAATTAAATTCTCTGGCGCAATATTTTTGAATTTATGTTTTTCCGAATTTTGAAAGATGTTTTCTATATCGAAGGGCCTCATTATTGACTTAAAAAAGTTACTCATTTTCCTAGTAGGGTAATTACGTTGACAGTGACACGAAATATGTCCAGAGCTCGCAAGCGTCAGTATTAGGTCTGTGATTATTTCATTTGCCTTTAAAAGAACTATGTGTGAATTTTCAGAGCATTCAATCGCAGATATTGCTTGGTTTTGGTTTCTCTTTTCAACTGTATTGTATTTTACAATGAGTTTTGATATATCGGACTCAAGATCTGTTGAGGAGCCAGGAACTATAATCAGCTTACAGCTTCTTAACATAAAGTTTGGATTTGTTTGTCTTCGATGTTTAGTCCAATCCACATCTTTTAATACGTCATCCTGCAGTTGTAAAAAGTCAATAGTCTCATTACTGAGTAGTTCACTTGCTTCCTCATATTTTGTTTCATAGCCAATACCCAAAATGTCAATTATTTGTGAATCAGTTTCTGTGACGTTCTCAGCATCCTTTTTTTTGACGTCTCTAGTTCTAGCCACTTTGTGATTAACATATTGGACTCGTTTGTTGGAGGGTAGTATAAATGTTTTCTTGGTTCGTAGAGCTTTGGATGGTTCTGCGCTTGATTCTGTGAGTGGTTTTGTGGGTAGCTTCATGATGGAGGCACGTTCTGAAATAAAAAAATTAGATCATAAGTAAAATGTGCACAGCTTCAACAACAGAGTCATTTTATAAAATTACTTTAAGCACGAAACTCCGTAGCATCTACTGCCAAATTAAAGGTGATACGATTTTTAAGTAATTCGAAGATTTTTATACAAAAATATATTTATATATTAGTGATTGACTTACTTATTCCTCCGAACTGGCTCGTTGAAGCCTGTGAAGATGACCACGGCGTCCATATAATTCAGTTACTGTTTTTATTTTCACTTGAATTCTTTTATATTACTTATATTAAAATGAAAAACTTCGCGAATTCATGAGAATACACTAGAAAAATTAATATGACGAATCGAAAATATTATTAAAATTCTATCTCTTTATATCAAATAGCGCTTTTAAGGGTGCATTTTTAGTATGCTGATATTTATGAACGAAATATGTTTGTGTTGTATTTTTTTTTGTAACCAGACATATAAAATGATCCCATCAAATCTTACAGGATAATTCAATATTGTTAAAGATATCGATATTAAATGGGTGCCAAATAAAGCATAGTACATACTTTCCAGTTCATCGTTTTGTTGCATTATCTTAATTTATTAACGTTATTAAATATGTCAATGCACTCACTTGATTAATCTTCTGTGGTTTCACATAACGGGGCTTTTTCTGAAACAAATATTCCATTAATTTTAATTGTGGTAATCTTAAAAAAATGTTAAAACAAAAGAACACATACTGCGCCCATCCCAAATTAAATTACATAAGACTCTTCTTTGCAACTACAAAGAAAGAGTTTTTAGAAGAAGAAGAGTAAAAGTTCATAGATGCTTATTTAAGAAACTTATAAAGTATTTAGAAAAAAACTTGCAAACCTTTACTGGGTACTGTGGTCTCTATAAAAAAAGATAGCAAACACATTTTTTTATTATAAACATAAATCACTTAACGTGTCGCTAAGAACATACCCAGCAACGATTAAACTGATTCAGATGAACCTTAGGAAGCAGATCGATGAATCCTTGGATGAGTTTATTGGCTGTTCCACTATGGATGATTGAAGATTTTTTCTCGGGTGACCGGCAAAACCGATGTGAAAAGCTAGTGATATAACAGACAGCTATAAAAATAAAGTACTTTTGAACCTTACCTGAGGTGGAGCTGGTTTTGGCACGTAAACTGGCTAAAATTAAGATATGAATTAATATACATAAGGTGGAAATGTATGATGGAGTTTATATATCGTCACCGGAAAGCCAATACTACTCAAGCGCCAAAAGGTCATTTTACAGTAGAGCCGTTTAAAGTTTTTTTTTTTAGTAAATCGTTGCTAACTTTTTTTCTAATTTAGTAATCGAAATACTATAAAGGCAAAAAATAATTGTACCACTATTATCTACATACTTGAATCGATATAATCTGCATATTTAATGTATTTTAGGAGATAGCTGTCGGTTTAGTACAAATGCTCTGTGTACTAAATCAGGAGAAAGTACTTATCTTGAATACTATGTTCAAGAGGGGTTTTCGAAAAGTACTGACTTGTTCACGTCCTGTCAAATGTATGAAAAGAAAAGGTACTAACATGCATTATGAGTTGATGTAGTCTCAGGATCAAAGTACTTAAACAGTATGATATGTCCTAAGACCGTACGGAAAAACGATGTATAGCATTAAAAGATGGTATCAGTGTTATGCCAAAAAGGCTAAAGTAAAAGATATATAATTTAAATTTAAATATTTTTACTTATCGTACGTAGACAACAATAAGAAAATGCTTTAAATAGTACTAGCGGCGAATAAAATATTATTATATTAATGCGAATAATATAAGTATTGGTTGAATAAGGAAAATTATAAATAAAAACAGGTGGCTTACAAATCACTTTTAATGAAAAAAATAAAAAAAAACGCAACAATTTTGTGGATAATAATAAATGCAACAGTAATTATTAGTCTAAATAATAAAAAGCCTATCTAAGCTGAAATGGCGCGCCCACCACCGACGTCATTGTGTTGTAAATACGGTGATGAGATAGATCCTCCATATGCATCTTGATCAACATTTTTTTCAAGCAGGAACAGTTTTCTCGCTCGTGTAGCCCCTGTGGATGATGCCCCAAAGTCCCGAGTCAAAAGATGGGAAGAACTTGCTCTGCCTGACTTTCTTCCACCTGCCGAACGACTCCCATCGGGTCATGATTTAGCGTGGCCTGTATGGAAGTCTCTCAATAGACTACGCACACAGGTCGGCAGATGCAAGGACAACCTATCTAGGTGGGGCTACACTGACGACAATAGATGCGGTTGCGGTGCCGCACCACAAACCATGCGGCACCTTTTGTGCTGCCCAATATGCCCTAACTCGTGCACAGTAAAAAATCTATATGCCGCCACTGATAATGCTGTGCACGTGGCGAACTACTGGGCCTCAAAAATTTGAGACTGATTGCCATCGACTCGCAAAGAAGAAGAAGAACATTTTTTTTCTTCTTGGCCATAATCTATTGTTTCCAATTGATTTTTGTGATTGAGGCATGACTTAGAACGTTTCTGTCTGAATGCAATCGTCCATCTGTAAGTTTGATGCCTGATTGGTGTGGATGGATGGATGTCTTGGACGATGAGTGTCTCTTCCTGAACGTTGACTTCTGTTTGTAATTGTTGTTAGATTTGGTATGTGAATGTTTCTGCCTGAACGCAATCGCCTGTATGTGATGTTGATGCCTGTGTGGGAGGGATGTCTTTTACAAACGCAGTGTCATCCTGAGCGTTGACTTCTGTTTGTGATTGATTGAGGACTTGGTATATGGATGTTTCTGCTTGAACGAATTCGCCTATCTGAAAGATTGATGCCTGTGAGGGATGAATGTCGTGGTCGAAGTATTTTTCTACCTGATCATGGTCTTCTGCTTGCAATTCATGTATAACTTGTTTTAAGGATGTCCCTTCCTCNTTCTGTTTGTAATTGTTGTTAGATTTGGTATGTGAATGTTTCTGCCTGAACGCAATCGCCTGTATGTGATGTTGATGCCTGTGTGGGAGGGATGTCTTTTACAAACGCAGTGTCATCCTTTGCGTTGACTTCTGTTTGTGATTGATTGAGGACTTGGTATATGGATGTTTCTGCTTTAACGAATTCGCCTATCTGAAAGATTGATGCCTGTGAGGGATGAATGTCGTGGTCAAAGTATTTTTCTACCTGATCATGGTCTTCTGTTTGCAATTCATGTATAACTTGTTTCAAGGATGTCCCTTCCTGTATATTTTCGCTTGTCTGTGAGAATGATGCCTGGACGGGAAAAATGTTTAGACTGCGAGATGTCTCTTCTTGATAATCATTTGGAGCATACGAGATATTTCGTGGTAGTTGTATGTCTTTGATTAGTTCTGCAACCGCACCTGTTATAATAACATAATAATTTTAATTATTTGATATATGTATATTATGATAAGACACAAAAACATATATTCGTGGAAACCCGCTGTGGGTGCAGCTCCCTCAAGTGTCAGATTTTTACTGACTAAAACTCCTGGAGCCCTAGGAGTGATTTGATTGTTTGCCTATCTACTACATGCCTACTACAGACGAAATTATGAAGGCACAGATAGTAATAGAAATCCTACTAATCCTAATATTATAAATGCGAAAGTTTGCGAGGATAGATGCATGTGTATGTGTATTTTTTTTGTATGTGTATGACTACTGGACGGATTTGGATAAAACTTGGCAGTAATATAGCTTATATATCAGAATAACATATAGGCTACATTTTATACACCCGTATACAGGAAGTAGTTCCTTCGGGAAGCGGGTGAAACCGCTGGCGAAAGCTAGTCCTTTATAAATGTGAAAGTTTGTATGTTTGTTACTCCTTCACGCAAAAACTGCTGAACCAATTTCCATAAAATTTGGCACACACATAGAGATAACTTAAATTAATACATAGGCTAGGCTAGGCTTTTTATCCGGGTGCGGGAAGTAATTCCCTCGGGATGCGGGTGAAACCGCGGGAACTACTAGTATATAATAAATAGCTTAAAACTAACCAGCTTTTTTCTGCTGTATTCCCAAAATATCATATTCTTCCCTAAGCGGATGTCTTAATTTTGTAACGTAATTATCCTGTTCAGAATCTGAACCATCACAGCTCTCATCTTCGGTAAATAGATTTCGTACAANAAGCTAGTCCTTTATAAATGTGAAAGTTTGTATGTTTGTTATTCCTTCACGCAAAAACTGGTGAACCAATTTCCATAAAATTTGGCACACACATAGAGATAACTTAAATTAATACATAGGCTAGGCTAGGCTTTTTATCCGGGTGCGGGAAGTAATTCCCTCGGGATGCGGGTGAAACCGCGGGAACTACTAGTATATAATAAATAGCTTAAAACTAACCAGCTTTTTTCTGCTGTATTCCCAAAATATCATATTCTTCCCCAAGCGGATGTCTTAATTTTGTAACGTAATTATCCCGTTCAGAATCTGAACCATCACAGCTCTCATCTTCGGTAAATAGATTTTGTACAACATTTAGTTCTGGAGATGATTCTTGATTTGTATCTATAATTTTTTTTAAAAACGAAGATCGACGACTGTTCATGACGAGTTTGAAATTATTCTGAAAATATAAATAAGTAATANAAGCTAGTCCTTTATAAATGTGAAAGTTTGTATGTTTGTTATTCCTTCACGCAAAAACTGGTGAACCAATTTCCATAAAATTTGGCACACACATAGAGATAACTTAAATTAATACATAGGCTAGGCTAGGCTTTTTATCCGGGTGCGGGAAGTAATTCCCTCGGGATGCGGGTGAAACCGCGGGAACTACTAGTATATAATAAATAGCTTAAAACTAACCAGCTTTTTTCTGCTGTATTCCCAAAATATCATATTCTTCCCTAAGCGGATGTCTTAATTTTGTAACGTAATTATCCTGTTCAGAATCTGAACCATCACAGCTCTCATCTTCGGTAAATAGATTTCGTACAACATTTAGTTTTGGAGATGATTCTTGATTTGTATCTATAATTTTTTTTAAAAACGAAGATCGACGACTGTTCATGACGAGTTTGAAATTATTCTGAAAATATAAATAAGTAATAGGTAATAAATTATTCATAGAAATAACTACCAACGTGTGAGTGACTTAAATTTTCATCTGCCTAGCCTTTTCCCAACTATGTTAGGATTCACTCTAATTCAACCGAAACCAACTGAATTCCATTTTACTACGATTACTTACCCAGTCTCCGCGATCCATTTAATATAAATCGATGAACACACCCGTTGCAAACTTTATCGAATGTACATTCGGCAGGGCGACTAAAACAACAAATTTTTAGATGTTCACTACCTTTGTAGTTATCTTGGTACTTAAGATACAATAATAATAAACATTTAACCCAGCAGGGCATCTGAGACCCCGCAGGGCATCTGAGGCGGATGACGGGGAGTAGCGACCCGCGGGTACCGAGTGCTCCAGGGAGAGTATACTGTCCCTCACCTCCGGCTTACCGGAGAGAACCATGACGGGGGACGGGTCTCCCGCCTCTGGCTTGCCTTCATTGGCCGTCCAGAGTGGAGTCGCTAGAGCAGGATTGTTAGTAGCCCTACTGGGAGGGTGGGTGCCTCGTGGTAAGTGGCGAGTGGGCCAGAGATGCTGGATAAGCGCGTGATCTGAGTTTAAAGTCCAGCGAGGCATCTTCACCCTTCAGCTGCTCATGTCCCTGTTGCCCTCTTGTTGCGAATTTCGCGACTAATTCCCGGGGGCCCAGTAAGTGAGCTGGCGAGTCTCCACCTGCCATTTTTACATGTATTCATTGCATTGTTATCGGCAGGTCTGTGTCATAGTTCCCATAGTTTCCCCATATCCTAGTCCACTAACATCCCATCACAATAGCCCAAGTACTGTATTCCATATTTAGCAATAGGTTAGCACAGAATCGGGGAATGTCCTTAGGTACATTTTCTTTAGTGTATACAGAATCGTCGGTTTTGTGTCGCCATTACTTTCATTAAAGTTGTCTTAAAAGGGCTTCAGCGTGTTGGCTTCGGCCCCACGTTCGCCTTCCGAAAATCCGGGGCTCTATAGTCCCGTGGTCTGGAAAAAAACATTTACTTACCTATCTTGACTCCAAACTCAAATAAATTGAACGATTCACTTTGAGGAAACTACGTAAACGCGTCACTAACTTGTCGCCTCGCGAGGCTAACTAAAAGCACGCTCGACTCATCGACTGAACCGCCGACAACTCGCGCGCGATTTAAAAATTATAGGTACTCAACGAATTGATATCAAAACAACATTTAATTTCAAAAGACTTAACTGAATATTTTTGTACGTGTTTTAAACATATAAATGCTAAACAAACCATTAATTATTCAGTCAAATAAAATAGACCATGCTTAATAAAACGATTATTCGATTTCATTGAATGGAAAGCATTCTAAACAGGCACTTAAATACTTACTTAAGAGAAGCAAAGTTACTTAAACCGTTCCCCCTCAGAAATTCACAACGTCAAAATATACTAACGTGCCATGCTCAACACTTCTTATATACTTAACTACACATCAACTCATATTTACGGTCGGCAAAAAATACTAAAGCGACATCAGTCACTAAAACTACAATATTTCGAGGTGCTGAATAAGGATAAAGATGCTAATATCAGTATAGTAAAATACTAAACCGACAACGATCAAAATATAATCAAAACTTGCATTAGGTTAGTATTTGTTAAAATTTCAAAATTAGGACAAATACTCAAATTTTACAGTGCTTAAGCGCCAAAAAAGTGCTCAGATCATTATGAAACTTAGACCAATCGACGCAGAAAAAAAAATCCTATCCAACGATATATATAACTCATTTTGGCCAAAATGGCGCTTTAGTAGTATTGGCTTTCCGGTGACGATATGGTAAGTAATATCTTTCTATAGATTTATGTCACTTCTCCATGTATAATTTTTTTGCTTTTTATTTTGTGAGGGTTTTGTATTTATTATTCTCCCACCCTTATCCCAATTTTTATTAGTAATCGGCGTAGTATATATCATTTTCTTCCATGCCTTCCTATCTGTTGTCATCTCAAAAGTAACACCCTTTCAAGTCATATTGTCTTTCACTCAATCCATCTATCGTTACTTTAGTCGTCCTTTTGCCACATTTATGCTTAACACCTTCCCCCCATTAGGATCCTCATTCTTTGATGAAACGCTCCATATTTTTTATTCATTTAGGCAATTATGTTACTTTATTTACCTTTCTTACTTGCTGTGGAATTGGAAGTTGAACTGGAGGAGGTGGACGATAAAGCTCAGGCCTGATCTGCTCATAGTGCTGATAAAAATTGGATATAATTATTGTTAATTTTTTAACATGATAAAATAATTACGCCTCGGCTCGGGGAAGTTCAAGCATGATTTTGTTTTATTTCGTTTTGGAAGTATTTTTTTTTGCGCCATCGTTATACCTTAAAAACGTTCTCTGTTGGACAAGGACCTCCACCAAGTGGGGCGGGATTTACCCATACTCATCGCGCTGGGTATGTGTATTGGTAGCTTCAGAGATGCTGCATCTCCGAGCAAGGCACTTATTATTCCATTTGGTGCTGTGTGGTGGTTATACCGTCACCAGTCGGTCTCTAGAGCCTGGTCCGTTTATCAGCAGGGTGGTTTCTATATAGTTATTACTTTATATTTATTAATTATTACTTACTCTCTCTGGAGGACGAGCAGGTGAAGGTCTATCCAAGTGCCGCTGCAACTCTCGCTGTTGAAGTCTGAGTTATTTGTGTTGGTTAATAAAACAATTATATCAGCGATCATTAGCCAATTGATAATATAGGAAATAGGCAGTGTTTTATTATAAATGCATGAACTCATTTTGTCCTGTCAGTTGGGTCAGTTTAATACACAGATGGCAAGGCAAGTAGTTCCCTAAAGATGCGGGAATGCATGGACCTACGGCAGGGGTCGGCAACCTGCGGCTCGCGAGCCGCATGCGGCTCTTTGGATGGGAAGCTGCGGCTCTTTAGTTCCATACAAAAATATTATTTATTTTATAAAACAAAAACCAATTAAAGAACTTTCTCAATCGATTAACAAAGATTCGGCACCATTTCTATCTCTCAGCCACTTTTACGTTGATTCCTGAGGAGGCCTCGCAGAAAAACTAGTTACCTATTCATTTTCGTTTTGCCAGTCATCCTGGTTTAGATTGCCGACCCCGAACAATTCGGGAGAAAGCTAGGCAGCTGATAACGAATTTTACTATTTTAACATTTATTAATTTATTTTAAAATTAGAATTATGCTCACAGTTCCGGTTAGCACAGCTTCCGCTGAGAGAAGTTTCTTAAAGTTGAAATTTATAAAAATCTATTTGAGAAGCACGATGAGGCAAGATAGAATATCCGCGTTATCAGTTCGGATAATCGAAGCTGAAATAGTGGCTAAACTTAACTAACTACGACACAATACTGAAAAGGACAGTGAGTCTGCACGCTGAAAGGTTCGACTACTTCAATTTCTATGTGTGTGATTATTTTTCGTCATCATTTTATTAACAACTAGCTGATCCAGTGAACTTCGTATCACTTATCTTTTAATATTTTTTTTATAATCAAATTTTCTCCTCGTTTAAACCCTCTTCTAATCTCTACAAACATTTTAAAACCTAAATAAACCGAATCGGTCCAGCAGTTCTCGAGTTTTAGCAAGACTAACGAACAGCAATCCATTTTTATATATAAGAAGAAGACTAGCTGACCAAGTAAACTTCGTATTACTTAACTTTTTTTTTTATTATCCTATTTTTCTCATCGTTTAAACCTTCCCTCGATCTGTACAAACATTTTGAAACCAAAATAAGCCCGATCGGTCCAGCCATTCTCGAGTTTTAGTGTGACTAACGAACAGCAATTGATTTTTATATATAAGAAGAAGATAAAACTCGATTATTTTTTAATCTGGCCCACTTGATTTAACGATTTTTCACTGCGAAGGCCTCGCCAAGGGCGGTTCGTGAGGGTCTTAATGGTGGTCAAAATGGAATGTGCAACTAAATTAATTATGAATTAACTTCCAGACCTATATTTTATCTTGGCTTTCATTAGTGCTTGTAAAAGCCTAAGTGTAATAAACGACTTGATTTTGAAAAAAAATCGCGCACTCTTTTATTTCTACTTGCACTTTTTCCTATGTTTAATCCTCGAACTGATAAAATTTTTCGTGCTCGCTTCGCTCGCGCATTAATTTTACATGCTAGCTTCTGCTAGCGACTTCGTTCGCGGAAAATGTCGTTTATGCCAGCGACAACGGGTCGTCATAATCAAAAATCTTTCCCTTCACTGTTCTGCTCCCATTGATTGTAGCGTGATGAAAAGTATATTATAACCACCTCAGGAGTATGAATAATAATTGTACCAAGTTTCGTTAAAATCCGTCGAGTAGTTTCTAAACGGTTATACAGACAGACAGACAAAAATTCTACTGATTGCATTTTTGACATCATTATCGATCCCTGATCACCCCCATGTAGCTATTTTGGAAATATATTTCATGTATTGACCTCTCTACAGATTTATTTTAAGTATATAGATTGCCTGTCTTTTTCCTTGCTTTATTCCTCCACAAATTAATTTAAACAAATTGTGGCAACTTCAGCCTTACAATATTTTAGTAGGTACTTAAATACATTTTGAAAATAATATATTTTTGTGAGTTGACCTAAAACTGTCAAAAGAAATCGCGCTCAGTCTACTCGTGCCCTTTTCTTTACGATGTTTACACGTCGAGCTGAAAAAATTTCGCGCTCGCTTCGCTCGCGCATTCATACTACTTTTCTATGTATTTCTTCATGTATACATTATCAAAATAAAATTATGTATTGGTACTTGACCACAACTGTATAATCAACCCCCCCCCCCTAGCACAAAAGCTGGATCCACCCTTGGCTTCGCGAACTTATGTCGTCGACGTACACATTTGGTCTAGCGCCGCCACTGTTTGTGGCTCTTTGAAAACTTAAAAATGTTGTAAATTGTAACTTTTGGCTCTTTTGACTCAAAAGGTTGCCGACCCCTGACCTACGGGGAACTGCTAAGATGTTAGTCAACAAACATGAAATAAAGGGTGGCCTGACCACACACATTTCAAAATAAACGTGGTTATTAAGCCCCACCTATCACTGTCTAATTTTGTAATTATGGAATGAGACAGCATAATATTTTATTATATTTATCGTTAAAAATGTGTGTTAAACAAGCGGCCTTGAGAGTAACGAAACAATACCAAATAAATAATATATTTTAACTTACAATGCCCTGTCTATTTGCATTTTCTTCTTTTTATTCGCTTGCTCAAGCTTATAATAATCTCTTATCACGCGAGCGACGGGTTTGTCCTGAAAGATGAAAAAAAAAATCATAGTGTCTTATTTTTAAGTTTGAAGAATACTGTAGGATGTTGTACTTTCTTCTAGATGAATAACGATGTTGACGATGGACTGCCTAACTCAGGATCTCAGGTTAGACTCCTTTGACGTTTGAGTGGCGAAAATGTTTGTTGGCTCTGGGTTACAAGGTATTCATAAAAATATTTATGTATTGTAAGTTATGGATACTCACAACTACTACATATTCAGCGGGCTCCTCTACTGTTTCTTCTTGAGTCTAAAAAGGATAAAATAATATATTAAAACACTTACTTCTCCGACCTCTAGACTACCTACATGCTACACATGTGTTCCAAAATTAGTTGAGAAGTTTTAGCTTGATAGCACTGACAGAGAGCTAACCTCCTCACAATGCGAGCCATATCAAGGAGCACCGCCTTCTGTATCAGTCTCTTAATACTTATTATTATTAGTAAAGATTTACTGTGCACTGGATTCAAGCAAGCAAGCAAAAATTTTCTTCTAATGGCTAATTAAACAAAACTTACTAAAGGTTCTCCAGATTCTTCTTCAGGACTGCTTCGACTTCTTATCTGAAAAAAAAAACCATTAATTAATCAATAAGAATGTGATTAGGATTACCTAAGATTTAATGGGGCATATTTATTTAGAAACTTGCTATTTTTGACTTTAAAAGACTTTTTAACTTACGTAGATTTGATAATCTTCGGGATAGTCTTGTTCTCGTCTGTTTCGCTGTAATCAAGACCATTCCTATAGTAAAGTGTTTTAAAATGGTTATCCAATATGACCTATATAAGGCCGTGTCGGATTGCCGTCCCATCGGGTTATGAGAGTAAAGGAATAGGGAGTGCACCTGTGTCTGTGCAAATGCTCGTGCACTATAATATGTCCTGCGCAGCTGTCTGATCTCCTTACATGAGAACAGCGCCGTGGCCGATAATCGGCTAGGACGCTATCATATAGGGCATCAATATACAATATTTATATCCAGTCGTCTCTGGACTCTCTAGATTATTATAAACCATTCCATATTATTCTTCTATCCAAATATTATTAACTTTTTCCTTAGTATTATAATCTTTTTCTTACCAGCAACCGTACTAGTTGATCTCTTAAACTTATTCCATTGCAGTTGAAAATATTCTGCAACTAAAACAGATTTATTTAAGCTAAAAAGTACCTGTAGATATGTTTTTACATATGCCAACTATCATATTTAGATTTCCCAACCTTCTAAAATAAAGAAAAGGTATGAAAAACTATCCTTTTCTCAACCTTCTTAAATGCCCAACACTGTGAACCATACTGGGCGACAGGTCTGCTTTTTTATTTAAACTAATCATCATCATCTTCCTGCCCTTAACCCAATTTATTTGGGGTCGGCGCAGCATGTTTTCTTCTTCCATTATCTTCTATTTGCCCTCATCTCACTAGTAACATTCTTCCTAGCCATATCGACTTTCACGCAATCCATCCATGCTTAGCTAGCATTATTCTTCCTTATTTATTATCACAAGAAAAAGCGTAATCTGTATTTAACTCATTACTATTAATCTTAGTAAGTAAATATTTTTGGGAGACCCATGTCACAGGCAACATCCTTATCATAGACCGTAATTAAAATATTGTGAATTTATTATTTTAGAGTAACTGTGTTTTTATCCTTTCTAGAAGGTTACAACTTTCTAGAAGGTTAAAACATATGTAGAAAATAATGCATCCAAAAGATTATGTATTTGTATTTAATATTAGATACTAATTTATTTTCATATCACTAGTCGTAAGGTCACGTTTGCATACAAGTTTCTTCCTTGATAGCAAGATTTCTAGAGTATGCAAATTGTAGGCCTTTGGGTGGCTACAAGTACTAGGGCATAATGGTTCAAACAAGTTTGCACTTGCCTTTAATAAACTACCTGCAAATATTGCATGCAGTAGTAGAATATGTAATTTTGATCAATAAGGATTACTGATGTGCTTGAAACCTAAGAATCGCCCAGCAAAATTGTCAATACGTCTTATCAATTCGCATTATCAAGAAGAGTAAAAATCATATTTACGACATTAATATAAAATTAAAATGTGAATAATTCTTACTATTATTAAAATGAAAATAACCAGAGCTGTATCCATTTCATTATTTAAACCATACCCGTTTGTTATAACTGATATAAAAATTAACTGCCACTGAGATGCGATTACTTTGTATTATAGATTACCGTGAAATTAACTTGCAATAAAACGTCATGAATCAAAATTTTCCAACTGACCACGACTGGTATTTGTTCAAAAATATTTCAATTGCTATATCTAGAAAAATGCAGTGCTGTTTCGGTATAACAATACTCAATACATTAATAACATTTCATGTCTAACGCAGGTGGTAAATTGTATAATAGAGAAACAATATGGTCCCTACAGGGCACAGCTTAACAGTTTTGCAATATTTTGCGGCCATTCAATAAATGGGTGGTTTTCCATTTTTCACCATTGCTGCTACCAACGTTTTTGGATTTATCTTCATCACACCAATCATACTTTAGCCATTATTTTACACTTAATTAGTTAGTTTTCTTATTTGTTCCTACTACGTACACACATGCATAGAAGTTAGCAATGAGAGCTCATTACTACATTACACTACAGTTTCAATGTCAATTCACGAAGGTCATCCAAAAAACATAAAAACTGCGCTGTGGCTCTTTTCTAAGCCTAGCTAATTTTAAGGTAGCTCGTGTGCCTGCTAATGACGTCGGCGGATGTGTCGGTGTTACCCTATGGCCCAAGTTATAGGCAAAAACATTTTTACTATAGTCATTTTTGTGTTATACCAAGTCAGAAAGTCTAAAAACTGGTCTGGCCAATGCATGTCGGTTTGCGTCATAGGCTTATTTACTATCATAATGGTTCAAAGCCTACAGAAAATGTGTCCTCATAGTGGGATTTGCATGTTATACTTGTCTCGTAAGAAATAGAAATGGGCCTAGAATTGAACCCTGTGGTACACCTAACTGAATTGGTCGATTTAAAGATTTTTCTTTTAATTGTCATGAGTTATCGGATTAGTCTCTTATAAACTTATTAATCGTGTGTTTAGTTCTATACTTGCCAAAAGCCACTTGGGAAGTTATTATCTTTCACTAGGCAGGTATCACTAGGCTTCCATGACTCTAAGTTGCATTATATTAATCCCAAATAAGGTTACAGATGAGTGTTATAAGAGCTTTAAAAATGTGTTTATGCTCTCTGTTTATGTTCACGCCTAAAGTTTAGTATTGAACTTTTCTAACAAAAAACTTTCGTACCACGTATCACTTTTTACTCCTAACTTGCGCCGCTTTTTTTCGCGGAGCTATGAAGCTACCAGTGTAAAATATATTTCTTGGCTGACTTGGCTTAAGTTACGAAATATTTTAGAGTAAGTTTACTTAGTTGGCTAGTTTCCCCACCTTCCCAAATTATGCCTAAGCCTATGGAAATTATCATCATTTTCATTTCAGCTATAAGAACCGCTACTGCTGAACATAGACTTGAGCTGAGCGCCTACCTATGTAAATTTTAATAATCTGTTAAAATTGATATTACAAATATTCCATAACATTATGACAGCAATTCTTTAGATCTATACTGAAGACATATATATCAAAATCATATATGTACGACCCTCTTTCCCTAAAATTCCCCCCAAAAAGTAGTCGTCACCTCCATTTCACAGTAGCTCCACGTGATTATTGCATCGTGTTGTTTTCGACGCAACCAAAGCCAGGAAGTTTGACACGAGCCGTGTGGGCGTCAAAACCATTCAGTGTTGCCAGTGCTATGAACGTGAA
This sequence comes from Heliothis virescens, assembly GCA_002382865.2. NCBI lineage: Eukaryota > Metazoa > Arthropoda > Insecta > Lepidoptera > Noctuidae > Heliothis > Heliothis virescens. Next base: position 13,047,105 of record NWSH02000519.1, on the reverse strand, counting down.
ATGTATACCTTTCAGAGCCCAGGAAATAGAAAGCAATGTTAGGCCTCGTTGGATTTTGATGTTTAGAAGTGTATGGCGATTTTGGAATCTGATTGGATGAATTGAGGTTGATGGTTTGAAATAGCATCTTTATCATCATCTACCTAGCCTTTTCTCAACTATATTAGGGTCAGTTTCTAGTCTTAAACGGATGCAGTTGAGAACCAGTGTTTTACATGGAGCGACTGCCTGTCTGACCACCACAATTCAGTGAGCCGGGCAACACGATACCTCTTGGTAAGACCGG